>OY751103.1:11918183-12280683 GCA_963564075.1 Eupithecia subfuscata | reverse complement strand
CTTTTGTTGAAATAAATCCACACGGCCACGCCCACGGCCACGCCCACGGCCACGCCCACGGCCACGGCCACGCCCACGCCCATGGCCACGCCCACGGCCACGCCCACGCCAACGCCCACAGCCACGCCCACGGCCACGCCCACGCCCACGCCCACAGCCACGCTTACGCCCACGCCCACGCCCATGGCCACGCCCACGGCCACACCCACGGCCACGCCCACGCCCACGCCCACGGCCACGCCCACGGCCACGCCCACGGCCACGCCCACGGCCACGGCCACGCCCACGGCCAAGCCCACGGCCACGCCCACGCCCACGGCCACGGCCACGCCCACGCCCATGGCCACGCCCACGGCCACACCCACGGCCACGCCCACGGCCACGCCCACGCCCACGCCAACAGCCACGCCCACGGCCACGCCCACGCCCACGCCCACAGCCACGCCCACGGCCACGCCCACGGCCACGCCCACGGCCACGCCCACGGCCACGTCCACGGCCACGCCCACGCCCACGGCCACGGCCACGCCCACGCCCACGCCCATGGCCACGCCCACGCCCACGCCCACGCCCACGCCCAAGTAACCTAACCTTACCCTAACCTTACCTAACCTTACCTAACCTAACCTAACCTAACCTAACCTAACCTAACCTAACCTAACCTAACCTAACCTTACCAAACCTAACCTAACCTAACCTAACCTAACCTAACCTAACCTAACCTAACCTAACCTAACCTAACCTAACCTAACCTAACCTAACCTAACCTAACCTAACCTAACCTAACCTAACCTAACCTAACCTAACCTAACCTAACCTAACCTAACCTAACCTAACCTAACCTAACCTAACCTAACCTAACCTAACCTAACCTAACCTAACCTAACCTAACCTAACCTAACCTAACCTAACCTAACCTAACCTAACCTAACCTAACCTAACCTAACCTAACCTAAAATAACCTAACCTAACCTAACCTTACCTAACCTAACCTCCAAACTTTTCTTTGTTAATAAATATGATTATCTTAGTTGTTTGCATAAATATATACCTATGAATAGAAAATAGATACGTGAAATCCCATCACGTATAGAGAAACGAAGCCTTGACTTGCCCATGACACTGAAAAAATAACTAAATTTAAATAAAATGGAATAAAATAAAAT
Organism: Eupithecia subfuscata; assembly: GCA_963564075.1. Lineage (NCBI taxonomy): Eukaryota > Metazoa > Arthropoda > Insecta > Lepidoptera > Geometridae > Eupithecia > Eupithecia subfuscata. The sequence goes on along the minus strand of OY751103.1, from coordinate 12,279,517 downwards.
AATAAACTTATATAAATCAAAATTTAAAGAAATGTAATATCAACAATAAAGAATGTCAAAATGGGAGTAGACAACCTAGAATTTTAAGTACTTGCATTGTATAGAATCGTTGAATACAGGGGTTTACAAGTTTGTGGCGATTAAATTTCACACCGGTTAGTCGAAAGATATAAATATTTCTTCTTTTGTTGAAATAAATCTATTGGTGAAAAATGGTTTGTGAAGGCATTGAGGATTATAAGCAGGTACAATAGGTCCACGCCCACGTGCACGCCCACGGCCACGGCCACGCCCACGCCCACGGCCACGCCCACGCCCATGGCCACGCCCACGGCCACGCCCACGCCAACGCCCACGCCCACAGCCACGCCCACGGCCACGCCCACGCCCACGCCCACGGCCACGCCCACGGCCACGCCCACGGCCACGCCCACGGCCACGCCCACGGCCACGCCCACGCCCACGGCCACGGCCACGCCCACGCCCACGGCCACACCCACGGCCACGCCCACGGCCACGCCCACGCCCACGCCCACAGCCACGCCCACGGCCACGCCCACGCCCACGCCCACAGCCACGCCCACGGCCACGCCCACGGCCACGCCCACGGCCACGCCCATGGCCACGCCCACGCCCACGCCCACGCCCACGCCCAAGTAACCTAACCTTACCCTAACCTTACCTAACCTTACCTAACCTAACCTAACCTAACCTAACCTAACCTAACCTAACCTAACCTAACCTTACCAAACCTAACCTAACCTAACCTAACCTAACCTAACCTAACCTAACCTAACCTAACCTAACCTAACCTAACCTAACCTAACCTAACCTAACCTAACCTAACCTAACCTAACCTAACCTAACCTAACCTAACCTAACCTAACCTAACCTAACCTAACCTAACCTAACCTAACCTAACCTAACCTAACCTAACCTAACCTAACCTAACCTAACCTAACCTAACCTAACCTAACCTAACCTAACCTAACCTAACCTAACCTAAAATAACCTAACCTAACCTAACCTTACCTAACCTAACCTCCAAACTTTTCTTTGTTAATAAATATGATTATCTTAGTTGTTTGCATAAATATATACCTATGAATAGAAAATAGATACGTGAAATCCCATCACGTATAGAGAAACGAAGCCTTGACTTGCCCATGACACTGAAAAAATAACTAAATTTAAATAAAATGGAATAAAATAAAATAATAAACTTATATAAATCAAAATTTAAAGAAATGTAATATCAACAATAAAGAATGTCAAAATGGGAGTAGACAACCTAGAATTTTAAGTACTTGCATTGTATAGAATCGTTGAATACAGGGGTTTACAAGTTTGTGGCGATTAAATTTCACACCGGTTAGTCGAAAGATATAAATATTTCTTCTTTTGTTGAAATAAATCTATTGGTGAAAAATGGTTTGTGAAGGCATTGAGGATTATAAGCAGGTACAATAGGTCCACGCCCACGTCCACGCCCACGGCCACGGCCACGCCCACGCCCACGCCCATGGCCACGCCCATGGCCACGCCCACGGCCACGCCCACGCCCACGCCCACAGCCACGCCCACGGCCACGCCCACGCCCACGCCCACGGCCACGCCCACGGCCACGCCCACGGCCACGCCCACGGCCACGCCCACGGCCACGCCCACGGCCACGCCCACGGCCACGCCCACGCCCACGGCCACGGCCACGGCCACGCCCACGCCCACGCCCATGGCCACGCCCACGCCCACGCCCACGCCCACGCCCAAGTAACCTAACCTTACCCTAACCTTACCTAACCTAACCTAACCTAACCTAACCTAACCTTACCTAACCTAACCTAACCTAACCTAACCTAACCTAACCTAACCTAACCTAACCTAACCTAACCTAACCTAACCTAACCTAACCTAACCTAACCTAACCTAACTTAACCTAACCTAACCTAACCTAACCTCCAAACTTTTCTTTGTTAATAAATATGATTATCTTAGTTGTTTGCATAAATATACCTATGAATAGAAAATAGATACGTGAAATCCCATCACGTATAGAGAAACGAAGCCTTGATTTGCCCATGACACTGAAAAAGAAACTAAATTTAAATAAAATGGAATAAAATAAAATAATAAACTTATATATATCAAAATTGAAAGAAATGTAATATCAACAATAAAGAATGTCAGAATGTCAAAAGGAGTTCTTTTGTTGAAATAAATCTATTGGTGAAAAATGGTTTGTGAAGGCATTGAGGATTATAAGCAGGTACAATAAGTCCACGCCCACGCCCACGCCCACGCCTTCGTCCACAGCCACGCCCACGTCCACAGCCACACCCACGGCCATAGCCACGTCCACGCCCACGCCTTCATCCACGTCCACGTCCACGGCCACGGCCACGGCCACGCCCACGCCCAAGTAACCTTACCTTACCCTAACCTTACCAAACCTAACCTAAACTAACCTAACCTAACCTAACCTTACCTAACCTAACCTAACCTAACCTAACCTAACCTAACCTAACCTAACCTAACCTAACCTAACCTAACCTAACCTAACCTAACCTAACCTAACCTAACCTAACCTAACCTAACCTAACCTAACCTAACCTAACCTAACCTAACCTAACCTAACCTAACCTAACCTAACCTAACCTAACCTAACCTCCTAACTTTTCTTTGTTAATAAATATGATTATCTTAGTTGTTTGCATAAATATACCTATGAATAGAAAATAGATACGTGAAATCCCATCACGTATAGAGAAACGAAGCCTTGATTTGCCCATGACACTGAAAAAAAAACTAAATTGAAATAAAATAGAATAAAATAAAATAATAAACTTATATATATCAAAATTGAAAGAAATGTAATATCAACAATAAAGAATGTCAAAATGGGAGTAGACTACCTAGAATTTTAAGTACTTGCATTGTATAGAATCGTTGAATACAGGGGTTTACAAGTTTGGGGCGATTAAATTTCACACCGGTTAGTCGAAAGATATAAATAGTTCTTCTTTTGTTGAAATAAATCCACACGGCCACGCCCACGGCCACGGCCACGCCCACGGCCACGCCCACGGCCACGCCCACGCCCACGCCCACGGCCACACCCACACCCACGCCCACAGCCACGCCCACGGCCACGCCCACGGCCATGCCCACGGCCACGCCCACGCCCACGCCCACGGCCACGGCCACGCCCACGCCCACACCCACGCCCACAGCCACGCCCACGGCCACGCCCACGGCCATGCCCACGGCCACGCCCACGCCCACGCCCACGCCCACGGCCACGCCCACGCCCACGCCCACGCCCACGGCCACACCCACGGCCACGCCCACGCCCACGCCCACGCCCACGGCCACGCCCACGCCCACGGCCACGCCCACGGCCACGGCCACGCCCACGGCCACGCCCACGGCCACGCCCACGCCCACGGCCACGGCCACGCCCACGCCCATGGCCACACACACGGCCACACCCACGGCCACGCCCACGCCAACGCCCACAGCCACGCCCACGGCCACGCCCACGCCCACGCCCACAGCCACGCCCACGCCCACGCCCACGCCCATGGCCACGCCCACGGCCACACCCACGGCCACGCCCACGCCCACGCCCACGGCCACGCCCACGGCCACGCCCACGCCCACGGCCACGGCCACGCCCACGCCCACGCCCATGGCCACGCCCACGCCCACGCCCACGCCCACGCCCAAGTAACCTAACCTTACCCTTACCTTACCTAACCTTACCTAACCTAACCTAACCTAACCTAACCTAACCTAACCTAACCTAACCTAACCTTACCAAACCTAACCTAACCTAACCTAACCTAACCTAACCTAACCTAACCTAACCTAACCTAACCTAACCTAACCTAACCTAACCTAACCTAACCTAACCTAACCTAACCTAACCTAACCTAACCTAACCTAACCTAACCTAACCTAACCTAACCTAACCTAACCTAACCTTACCTAACCTAACCTAACCTAACCTAACCTAACCTAACCTAACCTAACCTAACCTAACCTAACCTAAAATAACCTAACCTAACCTTACCTAACCTAACCTCCAAACTTTTCTTTGTTAATAAATATGATTATCTTAGTTGTTTGCATAAATATATACCTATGAATAGAAAATAGATACGTGAAATCCCATCACGTATAGAGAAACGAAGCCTTGACTTGCCCATGACACTGAAAAAATAACTAAATTTAAATAAAATGGAATAAAATAAAATAATAAACTTATATAAATCAAAATTTAAAGAAATGTAATATCAACAATAAAGAATGTCAAAATGGGAGTAGACAACCTAGAATTTTAAGTACTTGCATTGTATAGAATCGTTGAATACAGGGGTTTACAAGTTTGTGGCGATTAAATTTCACACCGGTTAGTCGAAAGATATAAATATTTCTTCTTTTGTTGAAATAAATCTATTGGTGAAAAATGGTTTGTGAAGGCATTGAGGATTATAAGCAGGTACAATAGGTCCACGCCCACGTCCACGCCCACGGCCACGGCCACGCCCACGCCCACGGCCACGCCCACGCCCATGGCCACGCCCACGGCCACGCCCACGCCAACGCCCACGCCCACAGCCACGCCCACGGCCACGCCCACGCCCACGCCCACGGCCACGCCCACGGCCACGCCCACGGCCACGCCCACGGCCACGCCCACGCCCACGGCCACGCCCACGCCCATGGCCACGCCCACGCCCACGGCCACGACCACGCCCACGCCCACGGCCACACCCACGGCCACGCCCACGGCCACGCCCACGGCCACGCCCACGCCCACGCCCACAGCCACGCCCACGGCCACGCCCACGCCCACGCCCACAGCCACGCCCACGGCCACGCCCACGGCCACGCCCACGGCCACGCCCACGGCCACGCCCACGGCCACGCCCACGGCCACGCCCACGGCCACGCCCACGCCCACGGCCACGGCCACGCCCACGCCCACGCCCATGGCCACGCCCACGCCCACGCCCACGCCCACGCCCAAGTAACCTAACCTTACCCTAACCTTACCTAACCTTACCTAACCTAACCTAACCTAACCTAACCTAACCTAACCTAACCTAACCTAACCTAACCTAACCTAACCTAACCTAACCTAACCTAACCTAACCTAACCTAACCTAACCTAACCTAACCTAACCTAACCTAACCTAACCTAACCTAACCTAACCTAACCTAACCTAACCTAACCTAACCTAACCTAACCTAACCTAACCTAACCTAACCTAACCTAACCTAACCTAACCTAACCTAACCTAACCTAACCTAACCTAACCTAACCTAAAATAACCTAACCTAACCTAACCTTACCTAACCTAACCTCCAAACTTTTCTTTGTTAATAAATATGATTATCTTAGTTGTTTGCATAAATATATACCTATGAATAGAAAATAGATACGTGAAATCCCATCACGTATAGAGAAACGAAGCCTTGACTTGCCCATGACACTGAAAAAATAACTAAATTTAAATAAAATGGAATAAAATAAAATAATAAACTTATATAAATCAAAATTTAAAGAAATGTAATATCAACAATAAAGAATGTCAAAATGGGAGTAGACAACCTAGAATTTTAAGTACTTGCATTGTATAGAATCGTTGAATACAGGGGTTTACAAGTTTGTGGCGATTAAATTTCACACCGGTTAGTCGAAAGATATAAATATTTCTTCTTTTGTTGAAATAAATCTATTGGTGAAAAATGGTTTGTGAAGGCATTGAGGATTATAAGCAGGTACAATAGGTCCACGCCCACGTCCACGCCCACGGCCACGGCCACGCCCACGCCCACGGCCACGCCCACGCCCATGGCCACGCCCACGGCCACGCCCACGCCCACGCCCACAGCCACGCCCACGGCCACGCCCACGCCCACGCCCACGGCCACGCCCACGGCCACGCCCACGGCCACGCCCACGGCCACGCCCACGGCCACGCCCACGGCCACGCCCACGGCCACGCCCACGGCCACGCCCACGCCCACGCCCACGGCCACGGCCACGCCCACGCCCACGCCCATGGCCACGCCCACGCCCACGCCCACGCCCACGCCCAAGTAACCTAACCTTACCCTAACCTTACCTAACCTTACCTAACCTAACCTAACCTAACCTAACCTAACCTTACCTAACCTAACCTAACCTAACCTAACCTAACCTAACCTAACCTAACCTAACCTAACCTAACCTAACCTAACCTAACCTAACCTAACCTAACCTAACTTAACCTAACCTAACCTAACCTAACCTCCAAACTTTTCTTTGTTAATAAATATGATTATCTTAGTTGTTTGCATAAATATACCTATGAATAGAAAATAGATACGTGAAATCCCATCACGTATAGAGAAACGAAGCCTTGATTTGCCCATGACACTGAAAAAGAAACTAAATTTAAATAAAATGGAATAAAATAAAATAATAAACTTATATATATCAAAATTGAAAGAAATGTAATATCAACAATAAAGAATGTCAGAATGTCAAAAGGAGTTCTTTTGTTGAAATAAATCTATTGGTGAAAAATGGTTTGTGAAGGCATTGAGGATTATAAGCAGGTACAATAAGTCCACGCCCACGCCCACGCCCACGCCTTCGTCCACAGCCACGCCCACGTCCACAGCCACACCCACGGCCATAGCCACGTCCACGCCCACGCCTTCATCCACGTCCACGTCCACGGCCACGGCCACGGCCACGCCCACGCCCAAGTAACCTTACCTTACCCTAACCTTACCAAACCTAACCTAACCTAACCTAACCTAACCTAACCTTACCTAACCTAACCTAACCTAACCTAACCTAACCTAACCTAACCTAACCTAACCTAACCTAACCTAACCTAACCTAACCTAACCTAACCTAACCTAACCTAACCTAACCTAACCTAACCTAACCTAACCTAACCTAACCTAACCTCCTAACTTTTCTTTGTTAATAAATATGATTATCTTAGTTGTTTGCATAAATATACCTATGAATAGAAAATAGATACGTGAAATCCCATCACGTATAGAGAAACGAAGCCTTGATTTGCCCATGACACTGAAAAAAAAACTAAATTTAAATAAAATGGAATAAAATAAAATAATAAACTTATATATATCAAAATTGAAAGAAATGTAATATCAACAATAAAGAATGTCAAAATGGGAGTAGACTACCTAGAATTTTAAGTACTTGCATTGTATAGAATCGTTGAATACAGGGGTTTACAAGTTTGGGGCGATTAAATTTCACACCGGTTAGTCGAAAGATATAAATAGTTCTTCTTTTGTTGAAATAAATCCACACGGCCACGCCCACGGCCACGCCCACGGCCACGCCCACGGCCACGCCCACGGCCACGCTCACGCCCACGCCCACGCCCACGGCCACGGCCACGCCCACGCCCACGGCCACGCCCACGGCCACGGCCACGCCCACGGCCACGCCCACGGCCACGCCCACGCCCACGCCCACGCCCACGGCCACACCCACACCCACGCCCACAGCCACGCCCACGGCCACGCCCACGGCCACGGCCACGCCCACGCCCACACCCACGCCCACAGCCACGCCCACGGCCACGCCCACGGCCATGCCCACGGCCACGCCCACGCCCACGCCCACGGCCACGGCCACGCCCACGCCCACGCCCACGCCCACGGCCACACCCACGGCCACGCCCACGCCCACGCCCACGCCCACGGCCACGCCCACGCCCACGGCCACGCCCACGGCCACGGCCACGCCCACGGCCACGCCCACGGCCACGCCCACGCCCACGGCCACGGCCACGCCCACGCCCATGGCCACGCACACGGCCACACCCACGGCCACGCCCACGGCCACGCCCACGCCAACGCCCACAGCCACGCCCACGGCCACGCCCACGCCCACGCCCACAGCCACGCCCACGCCCACGCCCACGCCCATGGCCACGCCCACGGCCACACCCACGGCCACGCCCACGCCCACGCCCACGGCCACGCCCACGGCCACGCCCACGCCCACGGCCACGGCCACGCCCACGCCCACGCCCATGGCCACGCCCACGCCCACGCCCACGCCCACGCCCAAGTAACCTAACCTTACCCTTACCTTACCTAACCTTACCTAACCTAACCTAACCTAACCTAACCTAACCTAACCTAACCTAACCTAACCTTACCAAACCTAACCTAACCTAACCTAACCTAACCTAACCTAACCTAACCTAACCTAACCTAACCTAACCTAACCTAACCTAACCTAACCTAACCTAACCTAACCTAACCTAACCTAACCTAACCTAACCTAACCTAACCTAACCTAACCTAACCTAACCTAACCTAACCTAACCTTACCTAACCTAACCTAACCTAACCTAACCTAACCTAACCTAACCTAACCTAACCTAACCTAACCTAAAATAACCTAACCTAACCTAACCTTACCTAACCTAACCTCCAAACTTTTCTTTGTTAATAAATATGATTATCTTAGTTGTTTGCATAAATATACTATGAATAGAAAATAGATACGTGAAATCCCATCACGTATAGAGAAACGAAGCCTTGACTTGCCCATGACACTGAAAAAATAACTAAATTTAAATAAAATGGAATAAAATAAAATAATAAACTTATATAAATCAAAATTTAAAGAAATGTAATATCAACAATAAAGAATGTCAAAATGGGAGTAGACAACCTAGAATTTTAAGTACTTGCATTGTATAGAATCGTTGAATACAGGGGTTTACAAGTTTGTGGCGATTATATTTCACACCGGTTAGTCGAAAGATATAAATATTTCTTCTTTTGTTGAAATAAATCTATTGGTGAAAAATGGTTTGTGAAGGCATTGAGGATTATAAGCAGGTACAATAGGTCCACGCCCACGTCCACGCCCACGGCCACGGCCACGCCCACGCCCACGGCCACGCCCACGCCCATGGCCACGCCCACGGCCACGCCCACGCCCACGCCCACAGCCACGCCCACGGCCACGCCCACGCCCACGCCCACGGCCACGCCCACGGCCACGCCCACGGCCACGCCCACGGCCACGCCCACGGCCACGCCCACGGCCACGCCCACGGCCACGCCCACGCCCACGGCCACGGCCACGGCCACGCCCACGCCCACGCCCATGGCCACGCCCACGCCCACGCCCACGCCCACGCCCAAGTAACCTAACCTTACCCTAACCTTACCTAACCTTACCTAACCTAACCTAACCTAACCTAACCTAACCTTACCTAACATAACCTAACCTAACCTAACCTAACCTAACCTAACCTAACCTAACCTAACCTAACCTAACCTAACCTAACCTAACCTAACCTAACCTAACTTAACCTAACCTAACCTAACCTAACCTCCAAACTTTTCTTTGTTAATAAATATGATTATCTTAGTTGTTTGCATAAATATACCTATGAATAGAAAATAGATACGTGAAATCCCATCACGTATAGAGAAACGAAGCCTTGATTTGCCCATGACACTGAAAAAGAAACTAAATTTAAATAAAATGGAATAAAATAAAATAATAAACTTATATATATCAAAATTGAAAGAAATGTAATATCAACAATAAAGAATGTCAAAATGGGAGTTCTTTTGTTGAAATAAATCTATTGGTGAAAAATGGTTTGTGAAGGCATTGAGGATTATAAGCAGGTACAATAAGTCCACGCCCACGCCCACGCCCACGCCTTCGTCCACAGCCACGCCCACGTCCACAGCCACACCCACGGCCATAGCCACGTCCACGCCCACGCCTTCATCCACGTCCACGTCCACGGCCACGGCCACGCCCACGCCCAAGTAACCTTACCTTACCCTAACCTTACCAAACCTAACCTAACCTAACCTAACCTAACCTAACCTTACCTAACCTAACCTAACCTAACCTAACCTAACCTAACCTAACCTAACCCCCATCTCAATGCTCAAGGGGGTTGACAATATTGATCCCCGGTTCCTAGGTCTCAAAATATCAAGAGGCAGACTGGTCCCACTCACCCCAACCCCCAGTTCCTCTTCAAGTTCCTCTTCCGACTCGACCTCACAATAGATTATCTATAAATAATTTGTAAACTTGTAAATAATGTCTCCTTTTCGATGTTCTATTAGTTATATAAGAAAGTGTAAATGTATAATACAGCTTAAGTAAAATACTTCATGAAAAAAAAAAAAAAAAAAATAAAAAAAAAAAAAAAAAAAAAAAAAAAAAAAAAAAATAATAATAATAATAATAATAATAATAAATAAATAAAAAAAAATAAAAAAAAAAAGTATAAACAAATATACAAAAAAAAAAAAATAATAATAATAATAATAATAATATAGCTTAAGTATATAACTGTAAATAACTTGTAAATATTGCCTTCTTGTGTATACATATACTTATAGCATAATACCTTAAAATAACTTAATTTTAGCAACATTTATGCAATTCAATCAGTCTGTACGGTCTGTGCCGTTTGTGCTGTCTGCGCAGACTGTTCTTCTCTATTTTCCCGTCACTAACCAACGTCAAAAACTTGTAAACAATGTCTCCTTTCCGTGTATAATACATACAGTCCAAGTATAACACCTTAAAATAACTTTAGCAGTAAGTAGTAATAAGCCTTGATTGTGCAAGTTTCACGGAGCGAACCGTCTGTGCAGACTGTACGGACGGCACAGTCCGTACAGAGCTTTTGCATTTGTCAGCACAAGTGTGCCAGGCGCTCTGTACACTCAGGATACAAGCCCTGTACTCTTAGGATATCGTGTTTTTGAGTAATTTCGGCAACATTTGTGCAATTCAATCAGCCTGTACGATCTGTGCCGTTTGTACAGTTTGCGCAGACTTTTCTGTTCTCTTCCATCTTCTCGCCACTAAATTAAGTCAATAACTTGTAAATAATGTCTCCTCTTTGTGTTTAGTACATAATAGCATATGTATAATACCTTAAAAATACTTTAGCAGTAAGTAGTAATAAGCCTTATTCGTACAAGTCTCATGGAGTGAACCGACTGTACAGACTGTACAGACTGGACAGTCGACTTTATCAGAACAAGTGCGAAGTCCAAGCGTTCCGAGCGCTCTGTACACTTACGATATAAGGTCACTTCACATGTATTACTTTATCACTTTCCTCTATAATAAAACACATCAATAATAAGTAAGCGGAATCCTTTTAACAGCATGTTCTTGGGCCATTCTGGCAACATTCATGCAATTTAATCAATTTAATAAGTCTGTACAGTATGTTCCGTCTGTGCAGTCTGCACAGACTGTTCTTTTCTATTTTCTCCTCACTAACCAATGTCAAAAACTTGTAAATAATGTCTCCTTTTCGTGTATAATAAATACATACAGAATAAGTATATCACCTTAAAATAACTTTAGCATTAAGTAGTAATAAGCCTTGATTGTGCAAGTTTCACGAAGTGAACCGTCTGTGCAGACTGTGCGGACGGCACAGCCCGTACAGAGCCTTTGCTTTTGTCGGCGCAAGTGTGCCAGGCGCTCTGTACACCTGGGGTACATAGCTCTGTACACTTGGGATATTGTGTTTTTGAGTCATTTCAACAACATTTATGCAATTCAATCAGACTGTACAGTCTGTGCCGTTTGTACGGTTTGCACAGACTGTTCTGTTCACTTCTATCTTCTCGCCACCAACTTAAGTCAATAACTTGTAAATAATGTCTCCTCTTCGTGTTTAGTACATAATAGCATAAGTATAATACCTTAAAATAGCTTTAGCAGTAAGTAGTAATAAGCCTTATTTGTACAAGTCTCATGGAGTGAACCGCCTGTACAAACTGTACAGACGGCTCTAGTCTATAGACTACTAGACTACTTAGGACATTATATTATAATGTTACTTTACGTGTTTTACATTATCACTTTTCTCTATAATAAAATATATAAGTAAGTGGAATCCTATTAACAGCATGATCTTGGGTCATTCTGGCAACATTTATGTAATTTAATAATAAAAGCACTAAGAAAAAGACAATTTGTAAATAGGAATTAGATTTAAGACCGATCGACAAGATCCTATGTAGAAGAAAACATTTTCACTAAAATTATAAATAATAAGATAACCACACAATTAAAATAGTCAATGGTAAGGTGTATACCATTAGCGCCGAACCTTTGACAAAATATTCATTCATTAATAAAGAATAAAAAAAAAAAAAAAAAAAAAACCTAACCTAACCTAACCTAACCTAACCTAACCTAACCTAACCTAACCTAACCTAACCTAACCTAACCTAACCTAACCTAACCTAACCTAACCTAACCTAACCTAACCTAACCTAACCTAACCTAACCTAACCTAACCTAACCTAACCTAACCTAACCTAACCTAACCTAACCTCCTAACTTTTCTTTGTTAATAAATATGATTATCTTAGTTGTTTGCATAAATATACCTATGAATAGAAAATAGATACGTGAAATCCCATCACGTATAGAGAAACGAAGCCTTGATTTGCCCATGACACTGAAAAAAAAACTAAATTTAAATAAAATGGAATAAAATAAAATAATAAACTTATATATATCAAAATTGAAAGAAATGTAATATCAACAATAAAGAATGTCAAAATGGGAGTAGACTACCTAGAATTTTAAGTACTTGCATTGTATAGAATCGTTGAATACAGGGGTTTACAAGTTTGGGGCGATTAAATTTCACACCGGTTAGTCGAAAGATATAAATAGTTCTTCTTTTGTTGAAATAAATCCACACGGCCACGCCCACGGCCACGCCCACGGCCACGCCCACGGCCACGGCCACGCCCACGCCCATGGCCACGCCCACGGCCACGCCCACGCCAACGCCCACAGCCACGCCCACGGCCACGCCCACGCCCACGCCCACAGCCACGCCCACGCCCACGCCCACGCCCATGGCCACGCCCACGGCCACACCCACGGCCACGCCCACGCCCACGCCCACGGCCACGCCCACGGCCACGCCCACGGCCACGCCCACGGCCACGGCCACGCCCACGGCCAAGCCCACGGCCACGCCCACGCCCACGGCCACGGCCACGCCCACGCCCATGGCCACGCCCACGGCCACACCCACGGCCACGCCCACGGCCACGCCCACGCCCACGCCCACAGCCACGCCCACGGCCACGCCCACGCCCACGCCCACAGCCACGCCCACGGCCACGCCCACGGCCACGCCCACGGCCACGTCCACGGCCACGCCCACGCCCACGGCCACGGCCACGCCCACGCCCACGCCCATGGCCACGCCCACGCCCACGCCCACGCCCACGCCCACGCCCAAGTAACCTAACCTTACCCTAACCTTACCTAACCTTACCTAACCTAACCTAACCTAACCTAACCTAACCTAACCTAACCTAACCTAACCTAACCTAACCTTACCAAACCTAACCTAACCTAACCTAACCTAACCTAACCTAACCTAACCTAACCTAACCTAACCTAACCTAACCTAACCTAACCTAACCTAACCTAACCTAACCTAACCTAACCTAACCTAACCTAACCTAACCTAACCTAACCTAACCTAACCTAACCTAACCTAACCTAACCTAACCTAACCTAACCTAACCTAACCTAACCTAACCTAACCTAACCTAACCTAACCTAACCTAACCTAACCTAACCTAACCTAACCTAACCTAACCTAACCTAACCTAACCTAACCTAAAATAACCTAACCTAACCTAACCTTACCTAACCTAACCTCCAAACTTTTCTTTGTTAATAAATATGATTATCTTAGTTGTTTGCATAAATATATACCTATGAATAGAAAATAGATACGTGAAATCCCATCACGTATAGAGAAACGAAGCCTTGACTTGCCCATGACACTGAAAAAATAACTAAATTTAAATAAAATGGAATAAAATAAAATAATAAACTTATATAAATCAAAATTTAAAGAAATGTAATATCAACAATAAAGAATGTCAAAATGGGAGTAGACAACCTAGAATTTTAAGTACTTGCATTGTATAGAATCGTTGAATACAGGGGTTTACAAGTTTGTGGCGATTAAATTTCACACCGGTTAGTCGAAAGATATAAATATTTCTTCTTTTGTTGAAATAAATCTATTGGTGAAAAATGGTTTGTGAAGGCATTGAGGATTATAAGCAGGTACAATAGGTTCACGCCCACGTCCACGCCCACGGCCACAGCCACGCCCACGCCCACGGCCACGCCCACGCCCATGGCCACGCCCACGGCCACGCCCACGCCAACGCCCACGCCCACAGCCACGCCCACGGCCACGCCCACGCCCACGCCCACGGCCACGCCCACGGCCACGCCCACGGCCACGCCCACGGCCACGCCCACGGCCACGCCCACGGCCACGCCCACGGCCACGCCCACGGCCACGCCCACGCCCACGGCCACGGCCACGCCCACGCCCACGGCCACACCCACGGCCACGCCCACGGCCACGCCCACGCCCACGCCCACAGCCACGCCCACGGCCACGCCCACGCCCACGCCCACAGCCACGCCCACGGCCACGCCCACGGCCACGCCCACGGCCACGCCCATGGCCACGCCCACGCCCACGCCCACGCCCACGCCCAAGTAACCTAACCTTACCCTAACCTTACCTAACCTTACCTAACCTAACCTAATCTAACCTAACCTAACCTAACCTAACCTAACCTAACCTTACCAAACCTAACCTAACCTAACCTAACCTAACCTAACCTAACCTAACCTAACCTAACCTAACCTAACCTAACCTAACCTAACCTAACCTAACCTAACCTAACCTAACCTAACCTAACCTAACCTAACCTAACCTAACCTAACCTAACCTAACCTAACCTAACCTAACCTAACCTAACCTAACCTAACCTAACCTAACCTAACCTAACCTAACCTAACCTAACCTAACCTAACCTAACCTAAAATAACCTAACCTAACCTAACCTTACCTAACCTAACCTCCAAACTTTTCTTTGTTAATAAATATGATTATCTTAGTTGTTTGCATAAATATATACCTATGAATAGAAAATAGATACGTGAAATCCCATCACGTATAGAGAAACGAAGCCTTGACTTGCCCATGACACTGAAAAAATAACTAAATTTAAATAAAATGGAATAAAATAAAATAATAAACTTATATAAATCAAAATTTAAAGAAATGTAATATCAACAATAAAGAATGTCAAAATGGGAGTAGACAACCTAGAATTTTAAGTACTTGCATTGTATAGAATCGTTGAATACAGGGGTTTACAAGTTTGTGGCGATTAAATTTCACACCGGTTAGTCGAAAGATATAAATATTTCTTCTTTTGTTGAAATAAATCTATTGGTGAAAAATGGTTTGTGAAGGCATTGAGGATTATAAGCAGGTACAATAGGTCCACGCCCACGTCCACGCCCACGGCCACGGCCACGCCCACGCCCACGCCCATGGCCACGCCCATGGCCACGCCCACGGCCACGCCCACGCCCACGCCCACAGCCACGCCCACGGCCACGCCCACGCCCACGCCCACGGCCACGCCCACGGCCACGCCCACGGCCACGCCCACGGCCACGCCCACGGCCACGCCCACGGCCACGCCCACGGCCACGCCCACGGCCACGCCCACGGCCACGCCCACGCCCACGGCCACGGCCACGGCCACGCCCACGCCCACGCCCATGGCCACGCCCACGCCCACGCCCACGCCCACGCCCAAGTAACCTAACCTTACCCTAACCTTACCTAACCTTACCTAACCTAACCTAACCTAACCTAACCTAACCTTACCTAACCTAACCTAACCTAACCTAACCTAACCTAACCTAACCTAACCTAACCTAACCTAACCTAACCTAACCTAACCTAACTTAACCTAACCTAACCTAACCTAACCTCCAAACTTTTCTTTGTTAATAAATATGATTATCTTAGTTGTTTGCATAAATATACCTATGAATAGAAAATAGATACGTGAAATCCCATCACGTATAGAGAAACGAAGCCTTGATTTGCCCATGACACTGAAAAAGAAACTAAATTTAAATAAAATGGAATAAAATAAAATAATAAACTTATATATATCAAAATTGAAAGAAATGTAATATCAACAATAAAGAATGTCAGAATGTCAAAAGGAGTTCTTTTGTTGAAATAAATCTATTGGTGAAAAATGGTTTGTGAAGGCATTGAGGATTATAAGCAGGTACAATAAGTCCACGCCCACGCCCACGCCCACGCCTTCGTCCACAGCCACGCCCACGTCCACAGCCACACCCACGGCCATAGCCACGTCCACGCCCACGCCTTCATCCACGTCCACGTCCACGGCCACGGCCACGGCCACGCCCACGCCCAAGTAACCTTACCTTACCCTAACCTTACCAAACCTAACCTAACCTAACCTAACCTAACCTAACCTTACCTAACCTAACCTAACCTAACCTAACCTAACCTAACCTAACCTAACCTAACCTAACCTAACCTAACCTAACCTAACCTAACCTAACCTAACCTAACCTAACCTAACCTAACCTAACCTAACCTAACCTAACCTAACCTAACCTAACCTAACCTAACCTAACCTCCTAACTTTTCTTTGTTAATAAATATGATTATCTTAGTTGTTTGCATAAATATACCTATGAATAGAAAATAGATACGTGAAATCCCATCACGTATAGAGAAACGAAGCCTTGATTTGCCCATGACACTGAAAAAAAAACTAAATTTAAATAAAATGGAATAAAATAAAATAATAAACTTATATATATCAAAATTGAAAGAAATGTAATATCAACAATAAAGAATGTCAAAATGGGAGTAGACTACCTAGAATTTTAAGTACTTGCATTGTATAGAATCGTTGAATACAGGGGTTTACAAGTTTGGGGCGATTAAATTTCACACCGGTTAGTCGAAAGATATAAATAGTTCTTCTTTTGTTGAAATAAATCCACACGGCCACGCCCACGGCCACGCCCATGGCCACGCCCACGGCCACGGCCACGCCCACGCCCATGGCCACGCCCACGGCCACGCCCACGCCAACGCCCACAGCCACGCCCACGGCCACGCCCACGCCCACGCCCACAGCCACGCTTACGCCCACGCCCACGCCCATGGCCACGCCCACGGCCACACCCACGGCCACGCCCACGCCCACGCCCACGGCCACGCCCACGGCCACGCCCACGGCCACGCCCACGGCCACGGCCACGCCCACGGCCAAGCCCACGGCCACGCCCACGCCCACGGCCACGGCCACGCCCACGCCCATGGCCACGCCCACGGCCACACCCACGGCCACGCCCACGGCCACGCCCACGCCCACGCCAACAGCCACGCCCACGGCCACGCCCACGCCCACGCCCACAGCCACGCCCACGGCCACGCCCACGGCCACGCCCACGGCCACGCCCACGGCCACGTCCACGGCCACGCCCACGCCCACGGCCACGGCCACGCCCACGCCCACGCCCATGGCCACGCCCACGCCCACGCCCACGCCCACGCCCAAGTAACCTAACCTTACCCTAACCTTACCTAACCTTACCTAACCTAACCTAACCTAACCTAACCTAACCTAACCTAACCTAACCTAACCTAACCTTACCAAACCTAACCTAACCTAACCTAACCTAACCTAACCTAACCTAACCTAACCTAACCTAACCTAACCTAACCTAACCTAACCTAACCTAACCTAACCTAACCTAACCTAACCTAACCTAACCTAACCTAACCTAACCTAACCTAACCTAACCTAACCTAACCTAACCTAACCTAACCTAACCTAACCTAACCTAACCTAACCTAACCTAACCTAACCTAACCTAACCTAACCTAACCTAACCTAACCTAACCTAACCTAACCTAACCTAACCTAACCTAAAATAACCTAACCTAACCTAACCTTACCTAACCTAACCTCCAAACTTTTCTTTGTTAATAAATATGATTATCTTAGTTGTTTGCATAAATATATACCTATGAATAGAAAATAGATACGTGAAATCCCATCACGTATAGAGAAACGAAGCCTTGACTTGCCCATGACACTGAAAAAATAACTAAATTTAAATAAAATGGAATAAAATAAAATAATAAACTTATATAAATCAAAATTTAAAGAAATGTAATATCAACAATAAAGAATGTCAAAATGGGAGTAGACAACCTAGAATTTTAAGTACTTGCATTGTATAGAATCGTTGAATACAGGGGTTTACAAGTTTGTAGCGATTAAATTTCACACCGGTTAGTCGAAAGATATAAATATTTCTTCTTTTGTTGAAATAAATCTATTGGTGAAAAATGGTTTGTGAAGGCATTGAGGATTATAAGCAGGTACAATAGGTCCACGCCCACGTCCACGCCCACGGCCACGGCCACGCCCACGCCCACGGCCACGCCCACGCCCATGGCCACGCCCACGGCCACGCCCACGCCAACGCCCACGCCCACAGCCACGCCCACGGCCACGCCCACGCCCACGCCCACGGCCACGCCCACGGCCACGCCCACGGCCACGCCCACGGCCACGCCCACGGCCACGCCCACGCCCACGGCCACGGCCACGCCCACGCCCACGGCCACACCCACGGCCACGCCCACGGCCACGCCCACGCCCACGCCCACAGCCACGCCCACGGCCACGCCCACGCCCACGCCCACAGCCACGCCCACGGCCACGCCCACGGCCACGCCCACGGCCACGCCCATGGCCACGCCCACGCCCACGCCCACGCCCACGCCCAAGTAACCTAACCTTACCCTAACCTTACCTAACCTTACCTAACCTAACCTAACCTAACCTAACCTAACCTAACCTAACCTAACCTAACCTTACCAAACCTAACCTAACCTAACCTAACCTAACCTAACCTAACCTAACCTAACCTAACCTAACCTAACCTAACCTAACCTAACCTAACCTAACCTAACCTAACCTAACCTAACCTAACCTAACCTAACCTAACCTAACCTAACCTAACCTAACCTAACCTAACCTAACCTAACCTAACCTAACCTAACCTAACCTAACCTAACCTAACCTAACCTAACCTAACCTAACCTAACCTAACCTAACCTAACCTAACCTAACCTAACCTAACCTAAAATAACCTAACCTAACCTAACCTTACCTAACCTAACCTCCAAACTTTTCTTTGTTAATAAATATGATTATCTTAGTTGTTTGCATAAATATATACCTATGAATAGAAAATAGATACGTGAAATCCCATCACGTATAGAGAAACGAAGCCTTGACTTGCCCATGACACTGAAAAAATAACTAAATTTAAATAAAATGGAATAAAATAAAATAATAAACTTATATAAATCAAAATTTAAAGAAATGTAATATCAACAATAAAGAATGTCAAAATGGGAGTAGACAACCTAGAATTTTAAGTACTTGCATTGTATAGAATCGTTGAATACAGGGGTTTACAAGTTTGTGGCGATTAAATTTCACACCGGTTAGTCGAAAGATATAAATATTTCTTCTTTTGTTGAAATAAATCTATTGGTGAAAAATGGTTTGTGAAGGCATTGAGGATTATAAGCAGGTACAATAGGTCCACGCCCACGTCCACGCCCACGGCCACGGCCACGCCCACGCCCACGCCCATGGCCACGCCCATGGCCACGCCCACGGCCACGCCCACGCCCACGCCCACAGCCACGCCCACGGCCACGCCCACGCCCACGCCCACGGCCACGCCCACGGCCACGCCCACGGCCACGCCCACGGCCACGCCCACGGCCACGCCCACGGCCACGCCCACGGCCACGCCCACGCCCACGGCCACGGCCACGGCCACGCCCACGCCCACGCCCATGGCCACGCCCACGCCCACGCCCACGCCCACGCCCAAGTAACCTAACCTTACCCTAACCTTACCTAACCTAACCTAACCTAACCTAACCTAACCTTACCTAACCTAACCTAACCTAACCTAACCTAACCTAACCTAACCTAACCTAACCTAACCTAACCTAACCTAACCTAACCTAACCTAACCTAACCTAACCTAACTTAACCTAACCTAACCTAACCTAACCTCCAAACTTTTCTTTGTTAATAAATATGATTATCTTAGTTGTTTGCATAAATATACCTATGAATAGAAAATAGATACGTGAAATCCCATCACGTATAGAGAAACGAAGCCTTGATTTGCCCATGACACTGAAAAAGAAACTAAATTTAAATAAAATGGAATAAAATAAAATAATAAACTTATATATATCAAAATTGAAAGAAATGTAATATCAACAATAAAGAATGTCAGAATGTCAAAAGGAGTTCTTTTGTTGAAATAAATCTATTGGTGAAAAATGGTTTGTGAAGGCATTGAGGATTATAAGCAGGTACAATAAGTCCACGCCCACGCCCACGCCCACGCCTTCGTCCACAGCCACGCCCACGTCCACAGCCACACCCACGGCCATAGCCACGTCCACGCCCACGCCTTCATCCACGTCCACGTCCACGGCCACGGCCACGGCCACGCCCACGCCCAAGTAACCTTACCTTACCCTAACCTTACCAAACCTAACCTAACCTAACCTAACCTAACCTAACCTTACCTAACCTAACCTAACCTAACCTAACCTAACCTAACCTAACCTAACCTAACCTAACCTAACCTAACCTAACCTAACCTAACCTAACCTAACCTAACCTAACCTAACCTAACCTAACCTAACCTAACCTAACCTAACCTAACCTAACCTAACCTAACCTAACCTAACCTAACCTCCTAACTTTTCTTTGTTAATAAATATGATTATCTTAGTTGTTTGCATAAATATACCTATGAATAGAAAATAGATACGTGAAATCCCATCACGTATAGAGAAACGAAGCCTTGATTTGCCCATGACACTGAAAAAAAAACTAAATTGAAATAAAATGGAATAAAATAAAATAATAAACTTATATATATCAAAATTGAAAGAAATGTAATATCAACAATAAAGAATGTCAAAATGGGAGTAGACTACCTAGAATTTTAAGTACTTGCATTGTATAGAATCGTTGAATACAGGGGTTTACAAGTTTGGGGCGATTAAATTTCACACCGGTTAGTCGAAAGATATAAATAGTTCTTCTTTTGTTGAAATAAATCCACACGGCCACGCCCACGGCCACGCCCACGGCCACGCCCACGGCCACGCCCACGGCCACGCTCACGCCCACGCCCACGCCCACGGCCACGGCCACGCCCACGCCCACGGCCACGCCCACGGCCACGGCCACGCCCACGGCCACGCCCACGGCCACGCCCACGCCCACGCCCACGCCCACGGCCACACCCACACCCACGCCCACAGCCACGCCCACGGCCACGCCCACGGCCATGCCCACGGCCACGCCCACGCCCACGCCCACGGCCACGGCCACGCCCACGCCCACACCCACGCCCACAGCCACGCCCACGGCCACGCCCACGGCCATGCCCACGGCCACGCCCACGCCCACGCCCACGCCCACGGCCACGCCCACGCCCACGCCCACGCCCACGGCCACACCCACGGCCACGCCCACGCCCACGCCCACGCCCACGGCCACGCCCACGCCCACGGCCACGCCCACGGCCACGGCCACGCCCACGGCCACGCCCACGGCCACGCCCACGCCCACGGCCACGGCCACGCCCACGCCCATGGCCACACACACGGCCACACCCACGGCCACGCCCACGCCAACGCCCACAGCCACGCCCACGGCCACGCCCACGCCCACGCCCACAGCCACGCCCACGCCCACGCCCACGCCCATGGCCACGCCCACGGCCACACCCACGGCCACGCCCACGCCCACGCCCACGGCCACGCCCACGGCCACGCCCACGCCCACGGCCACGGCCACGCCCACGCCCACGCCCATGGCCACGCCCACGCCCACGCCCACGCCCACGCCCAAGTAACCTAACCTTACCCTTACCTTACCTAACCTTACCTAACCTAACCTAACCTAACCTAACCTAACCTAACCTAACCTAACCTAACCTAACCTTACCAAACCTAACCTAACCTAACCTAACCTAACCTAACCTAACCTAACCTAACCTAACCTAACCTAACCTAACCTAACCTAACCTAACCTAACCTAACCTAACCTAACCTAACCTAACCTAACCTAACCTAACCTAACCTAACCTTACCTAACCTAACCTAACCTAACCTAACCTAACCTAACCTAACCTAACCTAACCTAACCTAACCTAACCTAACCTAACCTAAAATAACCTAACCTAACCTTACCTAACCTAACCTCCAAACTTTTCTTTGTTAATAAATATGATTATCTTAGTTGTTTGCATAAATATATACCTATGAATAGAAAATAGATACGTGAAATCCCATCACGTATAGAGAAACGAAGCCTTGACTTGCCCATGACACTGAAAAAATAACTAAATTTAAATAAAATGGAATAAAATAAAATAATAAACTTATATAAATCAAAATTTAAAGAAATGTAATATCAACAATAAAGAATGTCAAAATGGGAGTAGACAACCTAGAATTTTAAGTACTTGCATTGTATAGAATCGTTGAATACAGGGGTTTACAAGTTTGTGGCGATTAAATTTCACACCGGTTAGTCGAAAGATATAAATATTTCTTCTTTTGTTGAAATAAATCTATTGGTGAAAAATGGTTTGTGAAGGCATTGAGGATTATAAGCAGGTACAATAGGTCCACGCCCACGTCCACGCCCACGGCCACGGCCACGCCCACGCCCACGGCCACGCCCACGCCCATGGCCACGCCCACGGCCACGCCCACGCCAACGCCCACGCCCACAGCCACGCCCACGGCCACGCCCACGCCCACGCCCACGGCCACGCCCACGGCCACGCCCACGGCCACGCCCACGGCCACGCCCACGCCCACGGCCACGCCCACGCCCATGGCCACGCCCACGCCCACGGCCACGGCCACGCCCACGCCCACGGCCACACCCACGGCCACGCCCACGGCCACGCCCACGGCCACGCCCACGCCCACGCCCACAGCCAGGCCCACGGCCAGGCCCACGCCCACGCCCACAGCCACGCCCACGGCCACGCCCACGGCCACGCCCACGGCCACGCCCACGGCCACGCCCACGGCCACGCCCACGGCCACGCCCACGGCCACGCCCACGCCCACGGCCACGGCCACGCCCACGCCCACGCCCATGGCCACGCCCACGCCCACGCCCACGCCCACGCCCAAGTAACCTAACCTTACCCTAACCTTACCTAACCTTACCTAACCTAACCTAACCTAACCTAACCTAACCTAACCTAACCTAACCTAACCTAACCTAACCTAACCTAACCTAACCTAACCTAACCTAACCTAACCTAACCTAACCTAACCTAACCTAACCTAACCTAACCTAACCTAACCTAACCTAACCTAACCTAACCTAACCTAACCTAACCTAACCTAACCTAACCTAACCTAACCTAACCTAACCTAACCTAACCTAACCTAACCTAACCTAACCTAACCTAACCTAACCTAACCTAACCTAACCTAACCTAAAATAACCTAACCTAACCTAACCTTACCTAACCTAACCTCCAAACTTTTCTTTGTTAATAAATATGATTATCTTAGTTGTTTGCATAAATATATACCTATGAATAGAAAATAGATACGTGAAATCCCATCACGTATAGAGAAACGAAGCCTTGACTTGCCCATGACACTGAAAAAATAACTAAATTTAAATAAAATGGAATAAAATAAAATAATAAACTTATATAAATCAAAATTTAAAGAAATGTAATATCAACAATAAAGAATGTCAAAATGGGAGTAGACAACCTAGAATTTTAAGTACTTGCATTGTATAGAATCGTTGAATACAGGGGTTTACAAGTTTGTGGCGATTAAATTTCACACCGGTTAGTCGAAAGATATAAATATTTCTTCTTTTGTTGAAATAAATCTATTGGTGAAAAATGGTTTGTGAAGGCATTGAGGATTATAAGCAGGTACAATAGGTCCACGCCCACGTCCACGCCCACGGCCACGGCCACGCCCACGCCCACGGCCACGCCCACGCCCATGGCCACGCCCACGGCCACGCCCACGCCCACGCCCACAGCCACGCCCACGGCCACGCCCACGCCCACGCCCACGGCCACGCCCACGGCCACGCCCACGGCCACGCCCACGGCCACGCCCACGGCCACGCCCACGGCCACGCCCACGGCCACGCCCACGGCCACGCCCACGGCCACGCCCACGGCCACGCCCACGCCCACGGCCACGGCCACGGCCACGCCCACGCCCACGCCCATGGCCACGCCCACGCCCACGCCCACGCCCACGCCCAAGTAACCTAACCTTACCCTAACCTTACCTAACCTTACCTAACCTAACCTAACCTAACCTAACCTAACCTTACCTAACCTAACCTAACCTAACCTAACCTAACCTAACCTAACCTAACCTAACCTAACCTAACCTAACCTAACCTAACCTAACCTAACTTAACCTAACCTAACCTAACCTAACCTCCAAACTTTTCTTTGTTAATAAATATGATTATCTTAGTTGTTTGCATAAATATACCTATGAATAGAAAATAGATACGTGAAATCCCATCACGTATAGAGAAACGAAGCCTTGATTTGCCCATGACACTGAAAAAGAAACTAAATTTAAATAAAATGGAATAAAATAAAATAATAAACTTATATATATCAAAATTGAAAGAAATGTAATATCAACAATAAAGAATGTCAGAATGTCAAAAGGAGTTCTTTTGTTGAAATAAATCTATTGGTGAAAAATGGTTTGTGAAGGCATTGAGGATTATAAGCAGGTACAATAAGTCCACGCCCACGCCCACGCCCACGCCTTCGTCCACAGCCACGCCCACGTCCACAGCCACACCCACGGCCATAGCCACGTCCACGCCCACGCCTTCATCCACGTCCACGTCCACGGCCACGGCCACGGCCACGCCCACGCCCAAGTAACCTTACCTTACCCTAACCTTACCAAACCTAACCTAACCTAACCTAACCTAACCTAACCTTACCTAACCTAACCTAACCTAACCTAACCTAACCTAACCTAACCTAACCTAACCTAACCTAACCTAACCTAACCTAACCTAACCTAACCTAACCTAACCTAACCTAACCTAACCTAACCTAACCTAACCTAACCTAACCTAACCTAACCTAACCTAACCTAACCTAACCTAACCTCCTAACTTTTCTTTGTTAATAAATATGATTATCTTAGTTGTTTGCATAAATATACCTATGAATAGAAAATAGATACGTGAAATCCCATCACGTATAGAGAAACGAAGCCTTGATTTGCCCATGACACTGAAAAAAAAACTAAATTTAAATAAAATGGAATAAAATAAAATAATAAACTTATATATATCAAAATTGAAAGAAATGTAATATCAACAATAAAGAATGTCAAAATGGGAGTAGACTACCTAGAATTTTAAGTACTTGCATTGTATAGAATCGTTGAATACAGGGGTTTACAAGTTTGGGGCGATTAAATTTCACACCGGTTAGTCGAAAGATATAAATAGTTCTTCTTTTGTTGAAATAAATCCACACGGCCACGCCCACGGCCACGCCCACGGCCACGCCCACGGCCACGCCCACGGCCACGCTCACGCCCACGCCCACGCCCACGGCCACGGCCACGCCCACGCCCACGGCCACGCCCACGGCCACGGCCACGCCCACGGCCACGCCCACGGCCACGCCCACGCCCACGCCCACGCCCACGGCCACACCCACACCCACGCCCACAGCCACGCCCACGGCCACGCCCACGGCCACGGCCACGCCCACGCCCACACCCACGCCCACAGCCACGCCCACGGCCACGCCCACGGCCATGCCCACGGCCACGCCCACGCCCACGCCCACGGCCACGGCCACGCCCACGCCCACGCCCACGCCCACGGCCACACCCACGGCCACGCCCACGCCCACGCCCACGGCCACGCCCACGCCCACGGCCACGCCCACGGCCACGGCCACGCCCACGGCCACGCCCACGGCCACGCCCACGCCCACGGCCACGGCCACGCCCACGCCCATGGCCACGCACACGGCCACACCCACGGCCACGCCCACGGCCACGCCCACGCCAACGCCCACAGCCACGCCCACGGCCACGCCCACGCCCACGCCCACAGCCACGCCCACGCCCACGCCCACGCCCATGGCCACGCCCACGGCCACACCCACGGCCACGCCCACGCCCACGCCCACGGCCACGCCCACGGCCACG
This sequence comes from Eupithecia subfuscata, assembly GCA_963564075.1. Lineage (NCBI taxonomy): Eukaryota > Metazoa > Arthropoda > Insecta > Lepidoptera > Geometridae > Eupithecia > Eupithecia subfuscata. Next base: position 12,253,202 of record OY751103.1, on the reverse strand, counting down.
CCCACGCCCACGGCCACGGCCACGCCCACGCCCACGCCCATGGCCACGCCCACGCCCACGCCCACGCCCACGCCCAAGTAACCTAACCTTACCCTTACCTTACCTAACCTTACCTAACCTAACCTAACCTAACCTAACCTAACCTAACCTAACCTAACCTTACCAAACCTAACCTAACCTAACCTAACCTAACCTAACCTAACCTAACCTAACCTAACCTAACCTAACCTAACCTAACCTAACCTAACCTAACCTAACCTAACCTAACCTAACCTAACCTAACCTAACCTAACCTAACCTAACCTAACCTAACCTAACCTAACCTAACCTAACCTAACCTTACCTAACCTAACCTAACCTAACCTAACCTAACCTAACCTAACCTAACCTAACCTAACCTAACCTAAAATAACCTAACCTAACCTAACCTTACCTAACCTAACCTCCAAACTTTTCTTTGTTAATAAATATGATTATCTTAGTTGTTTGCATAAATATACTATGAATAGAAAATAGATACGTGAAATCCCATCACGTATAGAGAAACGAAGCCTTGACTTGCCCATGACACTGAAAAAATAACTAAATTTAAATAAAATGGAATAAAATAAAATAATAAACTTATATAAATCAAAATTTAAAGAAATGTAATATCAACAATAAAGAATGTCAAAATGGGAGTAGACAACCTAGAATTTTAAGTACTTGCATTGTATAGAATCGTTGAATACAGGGGTTTACAAGTTTGTGGCGATTAAATTTCACACCGGTTAGTCGAAAGATATAAATATTTCTTCTTTTGTTGAAATAAATCTATTGGTGAAAAATGGTTTGTGAAGGCATTGAGGATTATAAGCAGGTACAATAGGTCCACGCCCACGTCCACGCCCACGGCCACGGCCACGCCCACGCCCACGGCCACGCCCACGCCCATGGCCACGCCCACGGCCACGCCCACGCCCACGCCCACAGCCACGCCCACGGCCACGCCCACGCCCACGCCCACGGCCACGCCCACGGCCACGCCCACGGCCACGCCCACGGCCACGCCCACGGCCACGCCCACGGCCACGCCCACGGCCACGCCCACGCCCACGGCCACGGCCACGGCCACGCCCACGCCCACGCCCATGGCCACGCCCACGCCCACGCCCACGCCCACGCCCAAGTAACCTAACCTTACCCTAACCTTACCTAACCTTACCTAACCTAACCTAACCTAACCTAACCTAACCTTACCTAACATAACCTAACCTAACCTAACCTAACCTAACCTAACCTAACCTAACCTAACCTAACCTAACCTAACCTAACCTAACCTAACCTAACCTAACCTAACTTAACCTAACCTAACCTAACCTAACCTCCAAACTTTTCTTTGTTAATAAATATGATTATCTTAGTTGTTTGCATAAATATACCTATGAATAGAAAATAGATACGTGAAATCCCATCACGTATAGAGAAACGAAGCCTTGATTTGCCCATGACACTGAAAAAGAAACTAAATTTAAATAAAATGGAATAAAATAAAATAATAAACTTATATATATCAAAATTGAAAGAAATGTAATATCAACAATAAAGAATGTCAAAATGGGAGTTCTTTTGTTGAAATAAATCTATTGGTGAAAAATGGTTTGTGAAGGCATTGAGGATTATAAGCAGGTACAATAAGTCCACGCCCACGCCCACGCCCACGCCTTCGTCCACAGCCACGCCCACGTCCACAGCCACACCCACGGCCATAGCCACGTCCACGCCCACGCCTTCATCCACGTCCACGTCCACGGCCACGGCCACGGCCACGCCCACGCCCAAGTAACCTTACCTTACCCTAACCTTACCAAACCTAACCTAACCTAACCTAACCTAACCTAACCTTACCTAACCTAACCTAACCTAACCTAACCTAACCTAACCTAACCTAACCTAACCTAACCTAACCTAACCTAACCTAACCTAACCTAACCTAACCTAACCTAACCTAACCTAACCTAACCTAACCTAACCTAACCTAACCTAACCTAACCTAACCTAACCTAACCTAACCTAACCTAACCTAACCTAACCTAACCTAACCTAACCTAACCTAACCTAACCTAACCTAACCTAACCTAACCTAACCTAACCTAACCTAACCTAACCTAACCTAACCTAACCTAACCTAACCTAACCTAACCTAACCTAACCTAACCTAACCTAACCTAACCTAACCTAACCTAACCTAACCTAAAATAACCTAACCTAACCTAACCTTACCTAACCTAACCTCCAAACTTTTCTTTGTTAATAAATATGATTATCTTAGTTGTTTGCATAAATATATACCTATGAATAGAAAATAGATACGTGAAATCCCATCACGTATAGAGAAACGAAGCCTTGATTTGCCCATGACACTGAAAAAATAACTAAATTTAAATAAAATGGAATAAAATAAAATAATAAACTTATATAAATCAAAATTTAAAGAAATGTAATATCAACAATAAAGAATGTCAAAATGGGAGTAGACAACCTAGAATTTTAAGTATTTGCATTGTATAGAATCGTTGAATACAGGGGTTTACAAGTTTGTGGCGATTAAATTTCACACCGGTTAGTCGAAAGATATAAATATTTCTTCTTTTGTTGAAATAAATCTATTGGTGAAAAATGGTTTGTGAAGACATTGAGGATTATAAGCAGGTACAATAGGTCCACGCCCACGGCCACACCCACGGCCACGCCCAAGCCCACGGCCACGCCCACGGCCACGCCCACGGCCACGCCCACGGCCACGCCCACGGCCACGCCCACGGCCACGCCCACGGCCACGCCCACGGCCACACCCACGGCCACGCCCACGTCCACGCCCACGGCCACAGCCACGCCCACGTCCACAGCCACGCCCACGGCCATAGCCACGTCCACGCCCACGCCTTCGTCCACAGCCACGCCCACGTCCACAGCCACGCCCACGGCCATAGCCACGTCCACGCCCACGCCTTCGTCCACGTCCACGTCCACGTCCACGGCCACGGCCACACCCACACCCACGGCCACGCCCACGGCGACGCCCACGGCCACGCCCACGCCCACGCCCACGGCCACGCCCACGACCACGCCCACGGCCACGCCCACGCCCACGGCCACGGCCACGGCCACGCCCAAGGCCACGGCCACGCCCACGCCCACGCCCGTGGCCACGCCCACGGCCACACCCACGGCCACGCCCACGGCCACGCCCACGACCACGCCCACGACAACGTCCAGGGCCACGCCCACGTCCACAGCCACGCCCACGTCCACGGCCACGCCCACGCCCACGCCCACGCCCACGCCCAAGTAACCTAACCTTACCCTAACCTTACCTAACCTTACCTAACCTAACCTAACCTAACCTAACCTAACCTAACCTAACCTAACCTAACCTAACCTAACCTAACCTAACCTAACCTAACCTAACCTAACCTAACCTAACCTAACCTAACCTAACCTAACCTAACCTAACCTAACCTAACCTAACCTAACCTCCAAACTTTTCTTTGTTAATAAATATGATTATCTTAGTTGTTTGCATAAATATATACCTATGAATAGAAAATAGATACGTGAAATCCCATCACGTATAGAGAAACGAAGCCTTGATTTGCCCATGACACTGAAAAAATAACTAAATTTAAATAAAATGGAATAAAATAAAATAATAAACTTATATAAATCAAAATTTAAAGAAATGTAATATCAACAATAAAGAATGTCAAAATGGGAGTAGACTACCTAGAATTTTAAGTACTTGCATTGTATAGAATCGTTGAATACAGGGGTTTACAAGTTTGAGGCGATTAAATTTCACACCGGTTAGTCGAAAGATATAAATATTTCTTCTTTTGTTGAATTAAATCTATTGGTGAAAAATGGTTTGTGAAGGCATTGAGGATTATAAGCAGGTACAATAGGTTCACGCCCACGTCCACGCCCACGGCCACGCCCACGGCCACGCCCACGGCCACGCCCACGGCCACGCCCACGGCCACGCCCACGCCCACGGCCACGGCCATGGCCACGCCCACGCCCACGCCCATGGCCACGCCCACGCCCACGCCCACGCCCACGCCCAAGTAACCTAACCTTACCCTAACCTTACCTAACCTTACCTAACCTAACCTAACCTAACCTAACCTTACCTAACCTAACCTAACCTAACCTAACCAAACCTAACCTAACCTAACCTAACCTAACCTAACCTAACCTAACCTAACCTAACCTAACCTAACCTAACCTAACCTAACCTAACCTAACCTAACCTAACCTAACCTAACCTAACCTAACCTAACCTAACCTAACCTAACCTTACCTAACCTAACCTAACCTAACCTAACCTAACCTAACCTAACCTAACCTAACCTAACCTAACCTAACCTAACCTAACCTAACCTAACCTAACCTAAAATAACCTAACCTAACCTAACCTTACCTAACCTAACCTCCAAACTTTTCTTTGTTAATAAATATGATTATCTTAGTTGTTTGCATAAATATACTATGAATAGAAAATAGATACGTGAAATCCCATCACGTATAGAGAAACGAAGCCTTGACTTGCCCATGACACTGAAAAAATAACTAAATTTAAATAAAATGGAATAAAATAAAATAATAAACTTATATAAATCAAAATTTAAAGAAATGTAATATCAACAATAAAGAATGTCAAAATGGGAGTAGACAACCTAGAATTTTAAGTACTTGCATTGTATAGAATCGTTGAATACAGGGGTTTACAAGTTTGTGGCGATTAAATTTCACACCGGTTAGTCGAAAGATATAAATATTTCTTCTTTTGTTGAAATAAATCTATTGGTGAAAAATGGTTTGTGAAGGCATTGAGGATTATAAGCAGGTACAATAGGTCCACGCCCACGTCCACGCCCACGGCCACGGCCACGCCCACGCCCACGGCCACGCCCACGCCCATGGCCACGCCCACGGCCACGCCCACGCCCACGCCCACAGCCACGCCCACGGCCACGCCCACGCCCACGCCCACGGCCACGCCCACGGCCACGCCCACGGCCACGCCCACGGCCACGCCCACGGCCACGCCCACGGCCACGCCCACGCCCACGGCCACGGCCACGGCCACGCCCACGCCCACGCCCATGGCCACGCCCACGCCCACGCCCACGCCCACGCCCAAGTAACCTAACCTTACCCTAACCTTACCTAACCTTACCTAACCTAACCTAACCTAACCTAACCTAACCTTACCTAACATAACCTAACCTAACCTAACCTAACCTAACCTAACCTAACCTAACCTAACCTAACCTAACCTAACCTAACCTAACCTAACCTAACCTAACCTAACTTAACCTAACCTAACCTAACCTAACCTCCAAACTTTTCTTTGTTAATAAATATGATTATCTTAGTTGTTTGCATAAATATACCTATGAATAGAAAATAGATACGTGAAATCCCATCACGTATAGAGAAACGAAGCCTTGATTTGCCCATGACACTGAAAAAGAAACTAAATTTAAATAAAATGGAATAAAATAAAATAATAAACTTATATATATCAAAATTGAAAGAAATGTAATATCAACAATAAAGAATGTCAAAATGGGAGTTCTTTTGTTGAAATAAATCTATTGGTGAAAAATGGTTTGTGAAGGCATTGAGGATTATAAGCAGGTACAATAAGTCCACGCCCACGCCCACGCCCACGCCTTCGTCCACAGCCACGCCCACGTCCACAGCCACACCCACGGCCATAGCCACGTCCACGCCCACGCCTTCATCCACGTCCACGTCCACGGCCACGGCCACGGCCACGCCCACGCCCAAGTAACCTTACCTTACCCTAACCTTACCAAACCTAACCTAACCTAACCTAACCTAACCTAACCTTACCTAACCTAACCTAACCTAACCTAACCTAACCTAACCTAACCTAACCTAACCTAACCTAACCTAACCTAACCTAACCTAACCTAACCTAACCTAACCTAACCACCAGATGAAGTTCACTCACTACAGGCTCCAAGCAAGCACGACATCAGCCTTGCAGTAAAGGAGGCATTGTCAGAGTCTGCAGTTTCACCAGAACTAGGACCGATCATTGATCTCTGTGGAGAGACTCGTGCCGTGGTGGAAATAATCTCTGAGGAAGTGAGGGAGCTTAAGGCCAACACTGAGGCTAAGGAAACCACAGCTACTCTGTCCTCTAAAATGGACGACATTAAGCGCAGCTTGCTGGAACTCAGGGACACCACCGTTGAAACTACAGCTCCTATTAGAATAGCGGTGGAGAGCTTGAGGCATGAGGTAATGTCACAAGATCTCGATCTGGAACCGGGCACAACGAGGCCACTACAACCACTCTCACCTATTCCGGTAGCCAACTCGGGAGTCGGGACTCTTGGTACTTCCTACAAAGAAGCACTGTTGAGGCCACGATACCCGATTATGGTTCAGTCGGCGGACCCTCTCCATTCGAGTTCTGACGTCGTGCAGAATTTGAAGGAGAAGGTGGACGTGGTCCAGTTGGGGATAGGAGTAAGCAGCCTTAGAAAAGTCCGGAACCAGAAAGTGATAATTAACTGCGATTCAGAGAGTGACAGAAAGGCACTTAAAGAGGCGATCACGAAGTCCTCTGAGAAGCTTACCGTCACTCAGCCAGCAGTAAAGCTTCCACTCTTGAAGCTCCTAGGTGTTGCAAATGACCTTAGCAACTCAAAGCTTGAGGAGGCCTTGGTCACTCAAAATCGAAAGTTGCTGCCTCATCCAATGCCAGAAAAGATAACGATTAAAGTTCTACGTCGTAGCCGGATTCGGAACAACGCAAGATCTAATGTGATCCTGGAAATGAGCCCGGCCTTATGGAACAGCCTGAGGGGCAGGGAGCTTCGCATCGGATACCAGACGGTCCAGGCCGTTGACCAGTCTCCGGTGGTCCAATGCTACCGGTGCCTGGCCTTCGGCCATATAGCCCGGGACTGTCAGGAGAAAGTAAGGTGCGGGTACTGCTCCGAGGAGCATGACACACGAGAGTGCCGAAATCGGAATTCCTCACCCAGATGTGTACACTGCGCTCAATCTACTCAGTCGAAGGAGAGCGCCCATCCGGCGTATGCATACGAGTGCCCAGAATGGAGAAAGTGGGACCGCCTGGCGCGCAGCTTAACCTGCTACAACTGCTAGCCGAGGGCACCCAAAAGACTCTCAAAATAGGTCAAGCTAACCTGGGTCGAGGATTCTCTGCTATGAAAGAGTGTCTGCATGCAGCTACTATAAACAACTTTTCGTTCCTATTACTACAGGAACCATATGTGGGGGCTAAAGGCCATGTCTCTACTAATCTTAGAGTTGTTCAAAAAAAGACAAATGATAAGTTGAAACCAGTTCGCGCGGCGGTTGTCGTTGTTGACCCTAATATTGATGTTATAGAAAACCCTGATTTTGTTTACGAGTCTATTGTAGGAGTAATTTTTAAAGTAGGGCACACTAAGCTAGGAATTATAAACTTATACTTAGATAAAACCTTAGATATAGAAGACGATTTACGTAAGATTCAGAGCATTATCGCCAAAATGGGAACAACGAACATCCTCGTCGGCGGAGACATCAACACAGCGAGTCCTTGGTGGGGTTGCCGCGAGGAGGACAGTCGGGGCGCGAAGTACATGGAGTTTGTTACACAAAATAGCCTAAATATCATTAACGAGGGAAACACACCGACATTTCACACTTACCGGGGAGAAAGTGTATTCTCCAGTATTGTCGATGTTACTGCTTCCTCTACTGGACTGCTTGGTAAAGTCAGGAACTGGCACGTTGACACCAAGTCTGTTACTTTATCCGATCACAGGCTTATAGTATTTGAAATAAATCTGGACAAACCTGAGCTGGAGAAAGTGCGAACAGGAACAAGAATCTTCAGGACTGACAAGGCGGACTGGAAGGCTTTCCGGGAATTGCTGCAGATGAAACTTACCATCGATATCCTCAGTACAGACACGATTGAGGTGTTAACAGATGCAGCAGGAGTTGACAGCGTAGCCGAAGAGTACACGGGCGCCATCCTTGAAGCCTGCAGAAGCACGATGCCGGAGATTCCTGCAACAAAGAAGGGAAAAAAGTTAATATGGTGGACAGAAGAACTAACAGAGAAGAAAAAGGAGGTATTGAGACGAAGGGATCGAATAAGGAGAGCAAACCCAGTTAGGAAGGGAATGGTGGCCGAAGAGTACAAATTAGCAAGAGCCGAGTACAAGGAGATGATGCAGGCGGCTATCAATACAAGCTGGAAAGACTTCTGTACGGGAGAGAAAAAGGAGACAGTCTGGCAGAGGTCATACCGAGTTTTAAAACTGTGCGAAGGAATCTCGGTGGAAAAAATGCTGCGCCGTAACAACAATTCTGACCCATTGGACTCTCTAGCCTCGGCAGAACTTCTAGCCGAAACCTTCTACCCCTTGGATGAGGAGTCAACTGACACTGATGAGCAGACAAGACTGAGGAGAGAAGTGACCGAAGTTATTGAGAAGATTACCGGCGAGGATCATCTTCAGGATTGCCCGAGCTTTACATTAGAGGAAGTAAGAACGGTTTACACCAAGATGAATCCTAGGAAATCACCTGGCGAGGATGGATTGACGTCGGACATATACCAGAATAGTTTTGAGGTGGCTCCGATGGTCCAGTTATCCATTTTCAATGCATGTCTCAGGGTCGGGTACTTTCCTCGGATATGGAAGAAAGCCCGTGTAAAAGTCATCCCAAAGCCTGGTAAGGATGACTACTCGGCACCAAAATCATATAGGCCCATAGGTCTCCTCTCAGTCATGGGCAAAGTGCTGGAAAAGTTGGTGGCTACCCGAATCGCTTGGCACTTGGGCAGTAAAGCGCTTCTGAATCCCCGTCAATACGGATTCACTCCGCAAAGAGGCACCGAGGACGCCCTCTACGATGCTGTTGAAATGATGAGGCAGGGGCTAAGAGAGAAGAGGATAGTTGCCGTGATCTCTCTTGACATCGAAGGGGCATTTGATAATTGCTGGTGGCCTGGTATCCTGAAGCAGCTCCACAGTAAAGGAGTTGACAAATCAACCTTTAGACTGGTTGTAAGCTACCTCACGGGAAGAAGCGTGAGTTTGGGCTATATGGGAGAACTTGTTCACAGGGAAACAAACAAGGGGTGTGTCCAAGGTTCAATCTGTGGACCGCTTTTCTGGAACATTCAACTGGACCCACTGCTTGAAGTAGCCGAAACACTGGAAGCCCATATTCAGGCCTTCGCTGATGATATCCTGGTAATTGCTAGCGCCAAAACAACAACACAACTGGAAGTCAAAATAAACGAGGCTTTAGACCGGATATCTGACTGGGGAGCGTCCTACAAGATGCGCTTTGCCGCGCACAAGACACAGGCAGTCATTATCACGAAAAAACTAAAGTATGACCAACCTCAGTTCACACTTGATGGAAGAGTACTTGAGCTGTCGAGCAGCCTTAAGGTTTTGGGCCTCACCATTGACAGAATGCTGAACTTCAAGGAACATCTGGACAACACGTACCGGAAAGCCGTTAACATCTGCAAGATAATGTCAAGGGTAGTCAAGACACAGTGGGGCCTAAACTCTGAAATCATGAGGCTGCTCTACCTGGTAACCGTGGAGCCAGTAGTTATGTACGCAGCTAGTGCCTGGGCCCAAGCTGCAGAGAGGAAATTTGTTAGAGAGAGACTGGACCACATGACTCGGATGTTCGCGCTTAAGATCAGTAGAGCGCATCGCACTACCTCCTTTACTTCCAGCGTCCTAATTTCACGGATCTTGCCCCTTGACCTAAGACTACAGGAACAAGCAGCCCTGTACGAAATCAAGAGAGGAAAGCCTCTTAATACCCTTCCAGGACGGCCTCTGGAAAAAAGAGCTTCCCCGTTTCACCTGTCACATCCTTCTGAACGAACACACACAGGCTTCGGGATCATTAACGATCAGCCAGAGGCCGATCAAATTGGAAATGAATGGTTGAAGGTGTACACTGATGGTAGCAAACTGGATGGAAAGGTGGGCGCAGCTGTCTCGGTCTGGAAAGACAGCGTTGAAGTCAAATCATTCAAGGTTAAACTCGCAAACTACTGTTCAGTCTTCCAGGCCGAGTTGGTAGCCATATTGAGGGCTGTAACGTACCTAAGAGACAGCAAAATCAATGGGAACATAATTTCGGACTCTCGGTCAGCACTTGAGACTATCGCTGACCCTGGAACGGAGAACCCAATAGCCCGGGAGATCCAGGAGATTATGAAGGAAGTTGACAGGGTTTATCTCTTTTGGATCCGAGCACATGCGGGGATCACGGGGAATGAGCGGGCTGACGAATTGGCTAAGGCTGCCACCATATTGAAAGCAGCTCCAGCGTATGAAGCTTTCCCGCTGTCCTTCGCAAAGCGCTCCATCAGGACTGAAACTCTCGAGAAGTGGCAGCAGCGGTACAGCAGCGCGACGACCGGCGCAGTCACGAGGATGTTCTTCCCCGAAGTAAAACGAGCTTACCAAATCCTGTCTAAGATAGACTCGAATGCTCTGCGAACACAACTTTTCAGTGGCCATACAGGCATTAAGGCATACCTACATAGGTTTAAGCTAGCAGACGACCCATTCTGCACATGCGACAATGCCAGTCCTGAGAGCATTGAACATATATTGCTAAACTGTCCAAAGTTTGGACTGGACCGTCATGATTGTGAGTGCAGAATGGATCTGGATCTGACAGTAGGTAATTTAGAGCTAGCAATCAGCGACGACAACCGCCGGACCCATTTTCTAGCTTTTGCGGAAAATATTCTAAGGCAAGCTGCAAAGGCGAATGGGTCAACTATTACATGATGTGAATATTAATTTTTATTATTTTGTTTTTTGTGTGAATAAATTAATGTGATAGTATTTTTTATTGAAATGATTTCAATTGAATTTTTACTGTCGGTGATCGAAATGAATTTAAATAAAAGTTTAAATTTAATTTTAATAGTGCATTTGAAGTTAATTGATTTATTATTTTAATTTTCATACTATGAGTTGTATTTGACTTGTAGTAAATGGAATTGCATGTTTCAAGAATTATCATAAAATGCTTGACACGAGAAAATTTTTTAATGTATTGTACTATAATAAAACTTGTTATTGTAATTTGGCATATTAGCAAATAGTTGGTTAATTTAAATGTTTAAACATGAAAATTATTATTTTAATTTTATTGTAATTAAATTATTCTTATTTAAATGATTTTATGCAAATCTAAAATGTCAATGATCGGAATGAAATTTAAATGATAGTTTAAATTTTTACTCTGTTTCATATGTGAATTTTATTTATAATTCTAATTTATATGTAACTTCATGTATAATTAAGTTCTGATTGCATGTTGTAAAAAGAAACAGGTTTATTACTTTATGATTGAATTTATGTTTCCTTCAATAATGCAAAATGATATCAACTGTTGATACAACTAAATGATAAAATGAAATGATTTAATAATTTAAGAAGGAATCTGTAATTATTGATTTTGCATGTAATAAATTTTTGGCGCGGACTGACAAACATAAAAATTGAATAAAAAAAAAAAAAAAAAAAAAAAAAAAAAAAAAAAAAAAAAAACTCAGATTATATGTATATGGAAAAGAAAAAAAAAGATTAAAACGCCACAAAATCAATAGTGGCGATATAAGAAAGGAAAAAAAAAAAAAAAAAAAAAAAAAAAAAAAAAAAAAAAAAACCTAACCTAACCTAACCTAACCTAACCTAACCTAACCTAACCTAACCTAACCTAACCTAACCTAACCTAACCTAACCTAACCTAACCTAACCTAACCTAACCTAACCTAACCTAACCTAACTTTTCTTTGTTAATAAATATGATTATCTTAGTTGTTTGCATAAATATACCTATGAATAGAAAATAGATACGTGAAATCCCATCACGTATAGAGAAACGAAGCCTTGATTTGCCCATGACACTGAAAAAAAAACTAAATTTAAATAAAATGGAATAAAATAAAATAATAAACTTATATATATCAAAATTGAAAGAAATGTAATATCAACAATAAAGAATGTCAAAATGGGAGTAGACTACCTAGAATTTTAAGTACTTGCATTGTATAGAATCGTTGAATACAGGGGTTTACAAGTTTGGGGCGATTAAATTTCACACCGGTTAGTCGAAAGATATAAATAGTTCTTCTTTTGTTGAAATAAATACACACGGCCACGCCCACGGCCACGCCCACGGCCACGCCCACGGCCACGCCCACGGCCACGCTCACGCCCACGCCAACGCCCACGGCCACGGCCACGGCCATGCCCACGGCCACGGCCACGGCCACGCCCACGCCCACGCCCACGGCCACGCCCACGCCCACGCCCACGCCCACGCCCACGGCCACACCCACGGCCACGCCCACGCCCACGCCCACGCCCACGGCCACGCCCACGCCCACGGCCACGCCCACGGCAACGGCCACGCCCACGGCCACGCCCACGCCCACGGCCACGGCCACGCCCACGCCCATGGCCACGCCCACGGCCACACCCACGGCCACGCCCACGGCCACGCCCACGCCAACGCCCACAGCCACGCCCACGGCCACGCCCACGCCCACGCCCACAGCCACGCCCACGCCCACGCCCACGCCCATGGCCACGCCCACGGCCACACCCACGGCCACGCCCACGCCCACGCCCACGGCCACGCCCACGGCCACGCCCACGGCCACGCCCACGGCCACGCCCACGGCCACGGCCACGCCCACGGCCAAGCCCACGGCCACGCCCACGCCCACGGCCACGGCCACGCCCACGCCCATGGCCACGCCCACGGCCACACCCACGGCCACGCCCACGGCCACGCCCACGGCCACGCCCACGCCCACGCCCACAGCCACGCCCACGGCCACGCCCACGGCCACGCCCACGGCCACGCCCACGGCCACGCCCACGGCCACGCCCACGCCCACGGCCACGGCCACGCCCACGCCCACGCCCATGGCCACGCCCACGCCCACGCCCACGCCCACGCCCAAGTAACCTAACCTTACCCTAACCTTACCTAACCTTACCTAACCTAACCTAACCTAACCTAACCTAACCTAACCTAACCTAACCTTACCTAACCTAACCTAACCTAACCTAACCTAACCTAACCTAACCTAACCTAACCTAACCTAACCTAACCTAACCTAACCTAACCTAACCTAACCTAACCTAACCTAACCTAACCTAACCTAACCTAACCTAACCTAACCTAACCTAACCTAACCTAACCTAACCTAACCTAACCTAACCTAACCTAACCTAACCTAACCTAACCTAACCTAACCTAACCTAACCTAACCTAACCTAACCTAACCTAACCTAACCTAACCTAACCTAACCTAACCTAACCTAACCTAACCTAACCTAACCTAACCTAACCTAACCTAAAATAACCTAACCTAACCTAACCTTACCTAACCTAACCTCCAAACTTTTCTTTGTTAATAAATATGATTATCTTAGTTGTTTGCATAAATATATACCTATGAATAGAAAATAGATACGTGAAATCCCATCACGTATAGAGAAACGAAGCCTTGATTTGCCCATGACACTGAAAAAATAACTAAATTTAAATAAAATGGAATAAAATAAAATAATAAACTTATATAAATCAAAATTTAAAGAAATGTAATATCAACAATAAAGAATGTCAAAATGGGAGTAGACAACCTAGAATTTTAAGTACTTGCATTGTATAGAATCGTTGAATACAGGGGTTTACAAGTTTGTGGCGATTAAATTTCACACCGGTTAGTCGAAAGATATAAATATTTCTTCTTTTGTTGAAATAAATCTATTGGTGAAAAATGGTTTGTGAAGGCATTGAGGATTATAAGCAGGTACAATAGGTCCACGCCCACGGCCACACCCACGGCCACGCCCAAGCCCACGGCCACGCCCACGGCCACGCCCACGGCCACGCCCACGGCCACGCCCACGGCCACGCCCACGGCCACGCCCACGGCCACGCCCACGGCCACGCCCACGGCCACGCCCACGGCCACGCCCACGCCCACGGCCACGGCCACGGCCACGCCCACGCCCACGCCCATGGCCACGCCCACGCCCACGCCCACGCCCACGCCCAAGTAACCTAACCTTACCCTAACCTTACCTAACCTTACCTAACCTAACCTAACCTAACCTAACCTAACCTTACCTAACATAACCTAACCTAACCTAACCTAACCTAACCTAACCTAACCTAACCTAACCTAACCTAACCTAACCTAACCTAACCTAACCTAACCTAACCTAACTTAACCTAACCTAACCTAACCTAACCTCCAAACTTTTCTTTGTTAATAAATATGATTATCTTAGTTGTTTGCATAAATATACCTATGAATAGAAAATAGATACGTGAAATCCCATCACGTATAGAGAAACGAAGCCTTGATTTGCCCATGACACTGAAAAAGAAACTAAATTTAAATAAAATGGAATAAAATAAAATAATAAACTTATATATATCAAAATTGAAAGAAATGTAATATCAACAATAAAGAATGTCAAAATGGGAGTTCTTTTGTTGAAATAAATCTATTGGTGAAAAATGGTTTGTGAAGGCATTGAGGATTATAAGCAGGTACAATAAGTCCACGCCCACGCCCACGCCCACGCCTTCGTCCACAGCCACGCCCACGTCCACAGCCACACCCACGGCCATAGCCACGTCCACGCCCACGCCTTCATCCACGTCCACGTCCACGGCCACGGCCACGGCCACGCCCACGCCCAAGTAACCTTACCTTACCCTAACCTTACCAAACCTAACCTAACCTAACCTAACCTAACCTAACCTTACCTAACCTAACCTAACCTAACCTAACCTAACCTAACCTAACCTAACCTAACCTAACCTAACCTAACCTAACCTAACCTAACCTAACCTAACCTAACCTAACCACCAGATGAAGTTCACTCACTACAGGCTCCAAGCAAGCACGACATCAGCCTTGCAGTAAAGGAGGCATTGTCAGAGTCTGCAGTTTCACCAGAACTAGGACCGATCATTGATCTCTGTGGAGAGACTCGTGCCGTGGTGGAAATAATCTCTGAGGAAGTGAGGGAGCTTAAGGCCAACACTGAGGCTAAGGAAACCACAGCTACTCTGTCCTCTAAAATGGACGACATTAAGCGCAGCTTGCTGGAACTCAGGGACACCACCGTTGAAACTACAGCTCCTATTAGAATAGCGGTGGAGAGCTTGAGGCATGAGGTAATGTCACAAGATCTCGATCTGGAACCGGGCACAACGAGGCCACTACAACCACTCTCACCTATTCCGGTAGCCAACTCGGGAGTCGGGACTCTTGGTACTTCCTACAAAGAAGCACTGTTGAGGCCACGATACCCGATTATGGTTCAGTCGGCGGACCCTCTCCATTCGAGTTCTGACGTCGTGCAGAATTTGAAGGAGAAGGTGGACGTGGTCCAGTTGGGGATAGGAGTAAGCAGCCTTAGAAAAGTCCGGAACCAGAAAGTGATAATTAACTGCGATTCAGAGAGTGACAGAAAGGCACTTAAAGAGGCGATCACGAAGTCCTCTGAGAAGCTTACCGTCACTCAGCCAGCAGTAAAGCTTCCACTCTTGAAGCTCCTAGGTGTTGCAAATGACCTTAGCAACTCAAAGCTTGAGGAGGCCTTGGTCACTCAAAATCGAAAGTTGCTGCCTCATCCAATGCCAGAAAAGATAACGATTAAAGTTCTACGTCGTAGCCGGATTCGGAACAACGCAAGATCTAATGTGATCCTGGAAATGAGCCCGGCCTTATGGAACAGCCTGAGGGGCAGGGAGCTTCGCATCGGATACCAGACGGTCCAGGCCGTTGACCAGTCTCCGGTGGTCCAATGCTACCGGTGCCTGGCCTTCGGCCATATAGCCCGGGACTGTCAGGAGAAAGTAAGGTGCGGGTACTGCTCCGAGGAGCATGACACACGAGAGTGCCGAAATCGGAATTCCTCACCCAGATGTGTACACTGCGCTCAATCTACTCAGTCGAAGGAGAGCGCCCATCCGGCGTATGCATACGAGTGCCCAGAATGGAGAAAGTGGGACCGCCTGGCGCGCAGCTTAACCTGCTACAACTGCTAGCCGAGGGCACCCAAAAGACTCTCAAAATAGGTCAAGCTAACCTGGGTCGAGGATTCTCTGCTATGAAAGAGTGTCTGCATGCAGCTACTATAAACAACTTTTCGTTCCTATTACTACAGGAACCATATGTGGGGGCTAAAGGCCATGTCTCTACTAATCTTAGAGTTGTTCAAAAAAAGACAAATGATAAGTTGAAACCAGTTCGCGCGGCGGTTGTCGTTGTTGACCCTAATATTGATGTTATAGAAAACCCTGATTTTGTTTACGAGTCTATTGTAGGAGTAATTTTTAAAGTAGGGCACACTAAGCTAGGAATTATAAACTTATACTTAGATAAAACCTTAGATATAGAAGACGATTTACGTAAGATTCAGAGCATTATCGCCAAAATGGGAACAACGAACATCCTCGTCGGCGGAGACATCAACACAGCGAGTCCTTGGTGGGGTTGCCGCGAGGAGGACAGTCGGGGCGCGAAGTACATGGAGTTTGTTACACAAAATAGCCTAAATATCATTAACGAGGGAAACACACCGACATTTCACACTTACCGGGGAGAAAGTGTATTCTCCAGTATTGTCGATGTTACTGCTTCCTCTACTGGACTGCTTGGTAAAGTCAGGAACTGGCACGTTGACACCAAGTCTGTTACTTTATCCGATCACAGGCTTATAGTATTTGAAATAAATCTGGACAAACCTGAGCTGGAGAAAGTGCGAACAGGAACAAGAATCTTCAGGACTGACAAGGCGGACTGGAAGGCTTTCCGGGAATTGCTGCAGATGAAACTTACCATCGATATCCTCAGTACAGACACGATTGAGGTGTTAACAGATGCAGCAGGAGTTGACAGCGTAGCCGAAGAGTACACGGGCGCCATCCTTGAAGCCTGCAGAAGCACGATGCCGGAGATTCCTGCAACAAAGAAGGGAAAAAAGTTAATATGGTGGACAGAAGAACTAACAGAGAAGAAAAAGGAGGTATTGAGACGAAGGGATCGAATAAGGAGAGCAAACCCAGTTAGGAAGGGAATGGTGGCCGAAGAGTACAAATTAGCAAGAGCCGAGTACAAGGAGATGATGCAGGCGGCTATCAATACAAGCTGGAAAGACTTCTGTACGGGAGAGAAAAAGGAGACAGTCTGGCAGAGGTCATACCGAGTTTTAAAACTGTGCGAAGGAATCTCGGTGGAAAAAATGCTGCGCCGTAACAACAATTCTGACCCATTGGACTCTCTAGCCTCGGCAGAACTTCTAGCCGAAACCTTCTACCCCTTGGATGAGGAGTCAACTGACACTGATGAGCAGACAAGACTGAGGAGAGAAGTGACCGAAGTTATTGAGAAGATTACCGGCGAGGATCATCTTCAGGATTGCCCGAGCTTTACATTAGAGGAAGTAAGAACGGTTTACACCAAGATGAATCCTAGGAAATCACCTGGCGAGGATGGATTGACGTCGGACATATACCAGAATAGTTTTGAGGTGGCTCCGATGGTCCAGTTATCCATTTTCAATGCATGTCTCAGGGTCGGGTACTTTCCTCGGATATGGAAGAAAGCCCGTGTAAAAGTCATCCCAAAGCCTGGTAAGGATGACTACTCGGCACCAAAATCATATAGGCCCATAGGTCTCCTCTCAGTCATGGGCAAAGTGCTGGAAAAGTTGGTGGCTACCCGAATCGCTTGGCACTTGGGCAGTAAAGCGCTTCTGAATCCCCGTCAATACGGATTCACTCCGCAAAGAGGCACCGAGGACGCCCTCTACGATGCTGTTGAAATGATGAGGCAGGGGCTAAGAGAGAAGAGGATAGTTGCCGTGATCTCTCTTGACATCGAAGGGGCATTTGATAATTGCTGGTGGCCTGGTATCCTGAAGCAGCTCCACAGTAAAGGAGTTGACAAATCAACCTTTAGACTGGTTGTAAGCTACCTCACGGGAAGAAGCGTGAGTTTGGGCTATATGGGAGAACTTGTTCACAGGGAAACAAACAAGGGGTGTGTCCAAGGTTCAATCTGTGGACCGCTTTTCTGGAACATTCAACTGGACCCACTGCTTGAAGTAGCCGAAACACTGGAAGCCCATATTCAGGCCTTCGCTGATGATATCCTGGTAATTGCTAGCGCCAAAACAACAACACAACTGGAAGTCAAAATAAACGAGGCTTTAGACCGGATATCTGACTGGGGAGCGTCCTACAAGATGCGCTTTGCCGCGCACAAGACACAGGCAGTCATTATCACGAAAAAACTAAAGTATGACCAACCTCAGTTCACACTTGATGGAAGAGTACTTGAGCTGTCGAGCAGCCTTAAGGTTTTGGGCCTCACCATTGACAGAATGCTGAACTTCAAGGAACATCTGGACAACACGTACCGGAAAGCCGTTAACATCTGCAAGATAATGTCAAGGGTAGTCAAGACACAGTGGGGCCTAAACTCTGAAATCATGAGGCTGCTCTACCTGGTAACCGTGGAGCCAGTAGTTATGTACGCAGCTAGTGCCTGGGCCCAAGCTGCAGAGAGGAAATTTGTTAGAGAGAGACTGGACCACATGACTCGGATGTTCGCGCTTAAGATCAGTAGAGCGCATCGCACTACCTCCTTTACTTCCAGCGTCCTAATTTCACGGATCTTGCCCCTTGACCTAAGACTACAGGAACAAGCAGCCCTGTACGAAATCAAGAGAGGAAAGCCTCTTAATACCCTTCCAGGACGGCCTCTGGAAAAAAGAGCTTCCCCGTTTCACCTGTCACATCCTTCTGAACGAACACACACAGGCTTCGGGATCATTAACGATCAGCCAGAGGCCGATCAAATTGGAAATGAATGGTTGAAGGTGTACACTGATGGTAGCAAACTGGATGGAAAGGTGGGCGCAGCTGTCTCGGTCTGGAAAGACAGCGTTGAAGTCAAATCATTCAAGGTTAAACTCGCAAACTACTGTTCAGTCTTCCAGGCCGAGTTGGTAGCCATATTGAGGGCTGTAACGTACCTAAGAGACAGCAAAATCAATGGGAACATAATTTCGGACTCTCGGTCAGCACTTGAGACTATCGCTGACCCTGGAACGGAGAACCCAATAGCCCGGGAGATCCAGGAGATTATGAAGGAAGTTGACAGGGTTTATCTCTTTTGGATCCGAGCACATGCGGGGATCACGGGGAATGAGCGGGCTGACGAATTGGCTAAGGCTGCCACCATATTGAAAGCAGCTCCAGCGTATGAAGCTTTCCCGCTGTCCTTCGCAAAGCGCTCCATCAGGACTGAAACTCTCGAGAAGTGGCAGCAGCGGTACAGCAGCGCGACGACCGGCGCAGTCACGAGGATGTTCTTCCCCGAAGTAAAACGAGCTTACCAAATCCTGTCTAAGATAGACTCGAATGCTCTGCGAACACAACTTTTCAGTGGCCATACAGGCATTAAGGCATACCTACATAGGTTTAAGCTAGCAGACGACCCATTCTGCACATGCGACAATGCCAGTCCTGAGAGCATTGAACATATATTGCTAAACTGTCCAAAGTTTGGACTGGACCGTCATGATTGTGAGTGCAGAATGGATCTGGATCTGACAGTAGGTAATTTAGAGCTAGCAATCAGCGACGACAACCGCCGGACCCATTTTCTAGCTTTTGCGGAAAATATTCTAAGGCAAGCTGCAAAGGCGAATGGGTCAACTATTACATGATGTGAATATTAATTTTTATTATTTTGTTTTTTGTGTGAATAAATTAATGTGATAGTATTTTTTATTGAAATGATTTCAATTGAATTTTTACTGTCGGTGATCGAAATGAATTTAAATAAAAGTTTAAATTTAATTTTAATAGTGCATTTGAAGTTAATTGATTTATTATTTTAATTTTCATACTATGAGTTGTATTTGACTTGTAGTAAATGGAATTGCATGTTTCAAGAATTATCATAAAATGCTTGACACGAGAAAATTTTTTAATGTATTGTACTATAATAAAACTTGTTATTGTAATTTGGCATATTAGCAAATAGTTGGTTAATTTAAATGTTTAAACATGAAAATTATTATTTTAATTTTATTGTAATTAAATTATTCTTATTTAAATGATTTTATGCAAATCTAAAATGTCAATGATCGGAATGAAATTTAAATGATAGTTTAAATTTTTACTCTGTTTCATATGTGAATTTTATTTATAATTCTAATTTATATGTAACTTCATGTATAATTAAGTTCTGATTGCATGTTGTAAAAAGAAACAGGTTTATTACTTTATGATTGAATTTATGTTTCCTTCAATAATGCAAAATGATATCAACTGTTGATACAACTAAATGATAAAATGAAATGATTTAATAATTTAAGAAGGAATCTGTAATTATTGATTTTGCATGTAATAAATTTTTGGCGCGGACTGACAAACATAAAAATTGAATAAAAAAAAAAAAAAAAAAAAAAAAAAAAAAAAAAAAAAAAAAACTCAGATTATATGTATATGGAAAAGAAAAAAAAAGATTAAAACGCCACAAAATCAATAGTGGCGATATAAGAAAGGAAAAAAAAAAAAAAAAAAAAAAAAAAAAAAAAAAAAAAAAAAACCTAACCTAACCTAACCTAACCTAACCTAACCTAACCTAACCTAACCTAACCTAACCTAACCTAACCTAACCTAACCTAACCTAACCTAACCTAACCTAACCTAACCTAACCTAACCTAACCTAACCTAACTTTTCTTTGTTAATAAATATGATTATCTTAGTTGTTTGCATAAATATACCTATGAATAGAAAATAGATACGTGAAATCCCATCACGTATAGAGAAACGAAGCCTTGATTTGCCCATGACACTGAAAAAAAAACTAAATTTAAATAAAATGGAATAAAATAAAATAATAAACTTATATATATCAAAATTGAAAGAAATGTAATATCAACAATAAAGAATGTCAAAATGGGAGTAGACTACCTAGAATTTTAAGTACTTGCATTGTATAGAATCGTTGAATACAGGGGTTTACAAGTTTGGGGCGATTAAATTTCACACCGGTTAGTCGAAAGATATAAATAGTTCTTCTTTTGTTGAAATAAATACACACGGCCACGCCCACGGCCACGCCCACGGCCACGCCCACGGCCACGCCCACGGCCACGCTCACGCCCACGCCAACGCCCACGGCCACGGCCACGGCCATGCCCACGGCCACGGCCACGGCCACGCCCACGCCCACGCCCACGGCCACGCCCACGCCCACGCCCACGCCCACGCCCACGGCCACACCCACGGCCACGCCCACGCCCACGCCCACGCCCACGGCCACGCCCACGCCCACGGCCACGCCCACGGCAACGGCCACGCCCACGGCCACGCCCACGCCCACGGCCACGGCCACGCCCACGCCCATGGCCACGCCCACGGCCACACCCACGGCCACGCCCACGGCCACGCCCACGCCAACGCCCACAGCCACGCCCACGGCCACGCCCACGCCCACGCCCACAGCCACGCCCACGCCCACGCCCACGCCCATGGCCACGCCCACGGCCACACCCACGGCCACGCCCACGCCCACGCCCACGGCCACGCCCACGGCCACGCCCACGGCCACGCCCACGGCCACGCCCACGGCCACGGCCACGCCCACGGCCAAGCCCACGGCCACGCCCACGCCCACGGCCACGGCCACGCCCACGCCCATGGCCACGCCCACGGCCACACCCACGGCCACGCCCACGGCCACGCCCACGGCCACGCCCACGCCCACGCCCACAGCCACGCCCACGGCCACGCCCACGGCCACGCCCACGGCCACGCCCACGGCCACGCCCACGGCCACGCCCACGCCCACGGCCACGGCCACGCCCACGCCCACGCCCATGGCCACGCCCACGCCCACGCCCACGCCCACGCCCAAGTAACCTAACCTTACCCTAACCTTACCTAACCTTACCTAACCTAACCTAACCTAACCTAACCTAACCTAACCTAACCTAACCTTACCTAACCTAACCTAACCTAACCTAACCTAACCTAACCTAACCTAACCTAACCTAACCTAACCTAACCTAACCTAACCTAACCTAACCTAACCTAACCTAACCTAACCTAACCTAACCTAACCTAACCTAACCTAACCTAACCTAACCTAACCTAACCTAACCTAACCTAACCTAACCTAACCTAACCTAACCTAACCTAACCTAACCTAACCTAACCTAACCTAACCTAACCTAACCTAACCTAACCTAACCTAACCTAACCTAACCTAACCTAACCTAACCTAACCTAACCTAACCTAACCTAACCTAACCTAAAATAACCTAACCTAACCTAACCTTACCTAACCTAACCTCCAAACTTTTCTTTGTTAATAAATATGATTATCTTAGTTGTTTGCATAAATATATACCTATGAATAGAAAATAGATACGTGAAATCCCATCACGTATAGAGAAACGAAGCCTTGATTTGCCCATGACACTGAAAAAATAACTAAATTTAAATAAAATGGAATAAAATAAAATAATAAACTTATATAAATCAAAATTTAAAGAAATGTAATATCAACAATAAAGAATGTCAAAATGGGAGTAGACAACCTAGAATTTTAAGTACTTGCATTGTATAGAATCGTTGAATACAGGGGTTTACAAGTTTGTGGCGATTAAATTTCACACCGGTTAGTCGAAAGATATAAATATTTCTTCTTTTGTTGAAATAAATCTATTGGTGAAAAATGGTTTGTGAAGGCATTGAGGATTATAAGCAGGTACAATAGGTCCACGCCCACGGCCACACCCACGGCCACGCCCAAGCCCACGGCCACGCCCACGGCCACGCCCACGGCCACGCCCACGGCCACGCCCACGGCCACGCCCACGGCCACGCCCACGGCCACGCCCACGGCCACGCCCACGGCCACACCCACGGCCACGCCCACGTCCACGCCCACGGCCACAGCCACGCCCACGTCCACAGCCACGCCCACGGCCATAGCCACGTCCACGCCCACGCCTTCGTCCACAGCCACGCCCACGTCCACAGCCACGCCCACGGCCATAGCCACGTCCACGCCCACGCCTTCGTCCACGTCCACGTCCACGTCCACGGCCACGGCCACACCCACACCCACGGCCACGCCCACGGCGACGCCCACGGCCACGCCCACGCCCACGCCCACGGCCACGCCCACGACCACGCCCACGGCCACGGCCACGCCCACGGCCACGGCCACGGCCACGCCCAAGGCCACGGCCACGCCCACGCCCACGCCCGTGGCCACGCCCACGGCCACACCCACGGCCACGCCCACGGCCACGCCCACGACCACGCCCACGACAACGTCCAGGGCCACGCCCACGTCCACAGCCACGCCCACGTCCACGGCCACGCCCACGCCCACGCCCACGCCCACGCCCAAGTAACCTAACCTTACCCTAACCTTACCTAACCTTACCTAACCTAACCTAACCTAACCTAACCTAACCTAACCTAACCTTACCTAACCTAACCTAACCTAACCTAACCTAACCTAACCTAACCTAACCTAACCTAACCTAACCTAACCTAACCTAACCTAACCTAACCTAACCTAACCTAACCTAACCTAACCTAACCTAACCTAACCTAACCTAACCTAACCTAACCTAACCTAACCTAACCTAACCTAACCTAACCTAACCTAACCTAACCTAACCTAACCTAACCTAACCTAACCTAACCTAACCTAACCTAACCTAACCTAACCTAACCTAACCTAACCTAACCTAACCTAACCTAACCTAACCTAACCTAACCTAACCTAACCTAACCTAACCTAACCTAACCTAACCTAACCTAACCTAACCTAAAATAACCTAACCTAACCTAACCTTACCTAACCTAACCTCCAAACTTTTCTTTGTTAATAAATATGATTATCTTAGTTGTTTGCATAAATATATACCTATGAATAGAAAATAGATACGTGAAATCCCATCACGTATAGAGAAACGAAGCCTTGATTTGCCCATGACACTGAAAAAATAACTAAATTTAAATAAAATGGAATAAAATAAAATAATAAACTTATATAAATCAAAATTTAAAGAAATGTAATATCAACAATAAAGAATGTCAAAATGGGAGTAGACAACCTAGAATTTTAAGTACTTGCATTGTATAGAATCGTTGAATACAGGGGTTTACAAGTTTGTGGCGATTAAATTTCACACCGGTTAGTCGAAAGATATAAATATTTCTTCTTTTGTTGAAATAAATCTATTGGTGAAAAATGGTTTGTGAAGGCATTGAGGATTATAAGCAGGTACAATAGGTCCACGCCCACGGCCACACCCACGGCCACGCCCAAGCCCACGGCCACGCCCACGGCCACGCCCACGGCCACGCCCACGGCCACGCCCACGGCCACGCCCACGGCCACGCCCACGGCCACGCCCACGGCCACACCCACGGCCACGCCCACGTCCACGCCCACGGCCACAGCCACGCCCACGTCCACAGCCACGCCCACGGCCATAGCCACGTCCACGCCCACGCCTTCGTCCACAGCCACGCCCACGTCCACAGCCACGCCCACGGCCATAGCCACGTCCACGCCCACGCCTTCGTCCACGTCCACGTCCACGGCCACGGCCACACCCACACCCACGGCCACGCCCACGGCGACGCCCACGGCCACGCCCACGCCCACGCCCACGGCCACGCCCACGACCACGCCCACGGCCACGGCCACGCCCACGGCCACGGCCACGGCCACGCCCAAGGCCACGGCCACGCCCACGCCCACGCCCGTGGCCACGCCCACGGCCACACCCACGGCCACGCCCACGGCCACGCCCACGACCACGCCCACGACAACGTCCAGGGCCACGCCCACGTCCACAGCCACGCCCACGTCCACGGCCACGCCCACGCCCACGCCCACGCCCACGCCCAAGTAACCTAACCTTACCCTAACCTTACCTAACCTTACCTAACCTAACCTAACCTAACCTAACCTAACCTAACCTAACCTAACCTAACCTAACCTAACCTAACCTAACCTAACCTAACCTAACCTAACCTAACCTAACCTAACCTAACCTAACCTAACCTAACCTAACCTAACCTTACCTAACCTAACCTAACCTAACCTAACCTCCAAACTTTTCTTTGTTAATAAATATGATTATCTTAGTTGTTTGCATAAATATATACCTATGAATAGAAAATAGATACGTGAAATCCCATCACGTATAGAGAAACGAAGCCTTGATTTGCCCATGACACTGAAAAAATAACTAAATTTAAATAAAATGGAATAAAATAAAATAATAAACTTATATAAATCAAAATTTAAAGAAATGTAATATCAACAATAAAGAATGTCAAAATGGGAGTAGACTACCTAGAATTTTAAGTACTTGCATTGTATAGAATCGTTGAATACAGGGGTTTACAAGTTTGAGGCGATTAAATTTCACACCGGTTAGTCGAAAGATATAAATATTTCTTCTTTTGTTGAATTAAATCTATTGGTGAAAAATGGTTTGTGAAGGCATTGAGGATTATAAGCAGGTACAATAGGTCCACGCCCACGTCCACGCCCACGGCCACGCCCACGGCCACGCCCACGGCCACGCCCACGGCCACGCCCACGGCTACGCCCACGCCCACGGCCACGGCCATGGCCACGCCCACGCCCACGCCCATGGCCACGCCCACGCCCACGCCCACGCCCACGCCCAAGTAACCTAACCTTACCCTAACCTTACCTAACCTTACCTAACCTAACCTAACCTAACCTAACCTTACCTAACCTAACCTAACCTAACCTAACCTAACCTAACCTAACCTAACCTAACCTAACCAAACCTAACCTAACCTAACCTAACCTAACCTAACCTAACCTAACTTAACCTAACCTAACCTAACCTAACCTCCAAACTTTTCTTTGTTTATAAATATGATTATCTTAGTTGTTTGCATAAATATACCTATGAATAGAAAATAGATACGTGAAATCCCATCATGTATAGAGAAACGAAGCCTTGATTTGCCCATGACACTGAAAAAAAAAACTAAATTTAAATAAAATGGAATAAAATAAAATAATAAACTTATATATATCAAAATTGAAAGAAATGTAATATCAACAATAAATAATGTCAAAATGGGAGTTCTTGTGTTGAAATAAATCTATTGGTGAAAAATGGTTTGTGAAGGCATTGAGGATTATAAGCAGGTACAATAGGTCCACGCCCACGCCCACGCCCACGCCTTCGTCCACAGCCACGCCCACGTCCACAGCCACGCCCACGGCCATAGCCACGTCCACGCCCACGCCTTCGTCCACGTCCACGTCCACGGCCACGGCCACGGCCACGCCCACGCCCAAGTAACCTTACCTTACCCTAACCTTACCTAACCTAACCTAACCTAACCTAACCTAACCTAACCTAACCTTACCTAACCTAACCTAACCTAACCTAACCTAACCTAACCTAACCTAACCTAACCTAACTTAACCTAACCTAACCTAACCTAACCTAACCTAACCTAACCTAACCTAACCTAACCAGTCTGCTCCGATCCGCGGTCGAGAGAGCCACGAATTAAAGCCGCTCCGCACTTGAAAATTCCTAAAAATACGTTTTTTCGCGCAAATATACTCGTGTGATACGTCAAAATACGCGGCGGCACAAGGTTCACATTTTAGTGAAAACCGCGCAGTGATTTGCGAAGTGACGCGAAAGTTATTGAGGAAAAAGTGAAATTTTGAGGTTAAAATTTACTTCATCGTGGATTTTCTCAGGATTGGCAGCGGCGACATACCCATTTTTCAGTGCCTTCTGAAAGGCCCTCTGGAGTTCTACAGCATCCCGTTTTTTGCCGATTTTTCTCGCGTAGGATTGCTGAGTAATCGGCAAAAAAAAACAAAAAGCACGTGGCGGCGAGGTCAGTGATCCCGAGCTGCTAGAAGATTGCTGACATTGGACTTTTAAGGACACCACTACGAACACCACGAAGGCGCTTTGAAATCTGGAAAAAGTTAAGTTTTGGCCAATCTATAGACTTTTTAAATTTTCAGTGTTTTTAATCTCAAATTACTTTTTAAAGAGATCGGTAACATATAGTTTTTTGTAGCAATTTATGTCGAAGGTCTGGTCTTCTACCAACCGTCAAAAAATTAGCATAGGTTCATCAACCAGTTTTTGTTTTATTTAAGTTTTAAGTTTCAAGGCCACCACGAGGTGCCTTAAATACAGTGAGTAGGTAAATTTTAATAATTGTATAATACTTGTTTTCTCTTTTTCATCTATTTTCCGTTTTTATTTTCCAAATTTAGCCAAAACTGACTCATCTAGCTTCATTTTAGTCAAAATTTTGCGTTTTTTCAATTTTAAAAATCAGAGACTAAATATTTTTTATATTTTATTGTTCCATTCGACCGGGCTTGAAAAGACCTATCCAACAAGCCCAAACACGGACTCATTCGGTTGTAAACAGCTGGAGTTAGACATTGGTCGGCCATTTTGGCCGCCATCTTGTATTTCTTAAAATTGAATATCTTGGGAACCGACTATTGTTTTGACTTGCGGTTTTCACTGTTGGCCTTCTCGAGACCTCACCTACCTGTATTTTACCTAAAACACATAAGTTTGTGATTTTTATATTTAATCAAGTTTTAAAGCCACTAAGGGGTAGATCTCGACGAGGACATCACTACCATCCAAACCCCAGCTCTCTGCGACCAAAACTGGGCCAGGAACGAATATTCAAAAATTCCATCCGCCATCTTGGACGCCATCTTGTTTCTAGTAAAACAGTCGTATCTTAGGCCCCCATTGACGTAGAAAGCTGGGATTTTCTGTGATGAGCTGAGCAGTGGCTTCCTCATACACTGGTAGGGGTTTGAGCTCAATACGAAGCATCAACTTCTTCAGGAGTGAGAACCATCGGGAGGGTGCTGGTCGTATCTTGCAGGCTCTCCAGAACCAACTCCCAGGTCGCTGAGATAAAAATTGACGAAGTTACGGAGGTTTTTCACTTTAGCGGCCATTTTGTCCGCCATCTTGAAAAATTTCAATTGCCTGTATCTCCTAAACCAGTGCACCTATTACGACGCGGTTTTTTGTAAACCCTTGTTCATTCATTGGACTATAATACAATCAATAGAGACTGACTCTACATAGAGTCCAAATATTTATTTTTAATTTTTACTTTTGTACTTAACAAAAAATTTGTTAAAAATTTTAAGTCGAAGGCTCGGACTACAGTTGGTGGCCTCTCTACAGCCCCAAAGGTCCTTCTCTTAAAAATTAGTTTTAGTTTTAAGTTAGTTAGATTTATATAGTTATAATTATTGTATGCGGTATCCTCTTTACCAAACCTAAATCTTTTCTCTTGCGTCTCTGGTTTCGTGAGAACTAGAGCATCGGCTGGCTTGACTGTCTGACTACCTGCGGAGGGCAATTTCATATAAAAGACACCCTTTGACAAAACCCCCTAGGGAATTTGGTCTTTACGACCCTACTGACAAAATGTTCGGATTTCGTACACCAGTGAAGACAGCGAGAGCGATGGAGGAGGACACCCAAGAGAAAATGGTTAACAAACCCGAAGAAATAGAGGCAAAGCTGGCAGAAGACGTGACAAAACAAAAAGCCCAAGAAGAAGCTTGCCAGACGCAGGTACAAGAAGTGCCAAAACACGCCACTCAAGTACACACCAGCCCGGCTCCAAGCGTTAGAAAAAGCATAGGTGAGTGGGAGTCTGGGAAACCGGACCCACGAACCAAAGATCCTAGTCCCCCTAAAAAACCACGCGCGGTAGAGATATTGACGCTAAAGCCTAAGGCGACAACCTCTCAAGTAGAGAGCAAGGTAGGTACCCGTCGACCATCTACGGACGTCATAAAGAGCCCAACTACAAAAGAGAGACCTAGCCAAAAGTTGAAAGACCGGCTACAGGAGGCAAAACAGTGCGTCATCAGGGCGAAAACGAGTCTGGGAAACTCCAGAAACATCAAGACGGAGATAAAGGCAGAAGTAACGACCGCTATTGACAGACTCTACCAATTGGTGAAGGAAGGAGAAAGTGCTAAGGGAAGAACGCAAACTAAAGAACATGGGAAGGAAAAGGACAGGGAGCCTGAGGAGAAGGAACCTATAAAGAGCAACGGAAAAGAGGAAAGTGAACTTATAAAGAAAATATACGAGCACACAAAAAGGATGCAAGAGAACAATGAACGAATGGAAAAGCTCAAAGAGACCCTAGAAAAACACCAAGAGCTCCAAGCACAGCAGACTTACGCGAGTGTGGCTGCGGCGCTCCCAGCGAGGCAGCCCGTGGGGCGGGCCGCACTTCACTCGGTAGTTGTAACAGCTAAGGACGAGAACGAAACCGGAGAACAGGTACTGACAAGAATAAGAGAGGCAGTAAATGCAAAGGAAAGCGGGATATTGGTGGAAAAGATTAGGAAAGCCAAGGATAGAAAGGTAATAGTTGGGTGTAAAACCGAAGCAGAGAGGCAAAAGGTTAAAGAGAAACTCAAAGGAGCAGAAGAACTTAGGGTAGAAGAAATAAAGAACAAAGACCCCCTAGTTATTCTCAGGGACGTGTTTAAGTATTATAGCGATGAAGACGTTGTAACTGCCCTGAGGAAACAAAACAAGGAAGTAATAAATGAGGACATGAAGCAGTTGAAAATTGAGGTTGTCTACAAGAAAACCGCAAGGAACCCACACGCCCACCACATAGTGATGAGGGTATCCTCCAAGGTCTGGCGTAGAATGGTTGATGCAGAAACCGTCCTTATTGACATCCAGCGAGTGAAAGTGGAGGATCAATCTCCACTAGTCCAATGCTCGCTCTGTTTGGGATACGGACACGGCAGGCGGTTCTGCAAAGAGACCACGGAGAAGTGCTGCCACTGCGGGGGCCCCCATATGCGATCCGAGTGCGCAGACTGGCTCGCCGGTGCAACACCATCGTGCTGTAACTGCACCCACGCCAAGATCGACAGGAACGAACATAACGCTTTCAGTCAAGACTGTCCGATCAGAAGGAAATGGGAGGCATTGGCGCGGGCAACGGTGGCGTATTGCTGAGGTGGTCACTGAGGCCACACCTGCATCAATCAGCGCGAAGCCATACCTAGCTGCACAAGCAAACCTTCAAAGAATGGAGCTAGCTACCCAAGAGCTAATGCTTGAGGCAAGCAAGAAAAGAATGGCCTTTGCGTTGATTCAGGAACCGTATGTGGGAGCTGTTGGCGAAGTTAAAAACTACCGAGGAGTAAGGGTCTTCCAGTGCACAAACCGGGGAGACAAAGTGGTCAAAGCGGCGATAGCAGTCTTCGATAATGACATCGAAGTAAGCCAGTGCCCTGACCTGACCACCACAAACATAGTTGTGATTAAACTGCGCACAAGTGCCTGGGAACTAGCCGTAGTCTCCTTCTACTTCGAGCCGACGGAACCCCTAAAACCGTACCTGGACCACCTCAGCAGGATAGTGCAAGAGGTAGGTGTTGCAAAAATACTCACAGGAGGCGATGCAAACGCGAAGAATTCCTGGTGGGGAAGCAAGAAAATAGATGATAGGGGTGAAGAAGTGGCCGGAATAATGGAAGAACTCGATTTGCAGGTACTCAACGAAGGGGACGTTCCAACTTTTGCCACAGTGAGAGGAAACAGGACATATAGCAGTTTCGTAGACATAACGGCCTGCACAACAAATATGCTGGACCTGGTTGAGGACTGGAAAGTAGATGAGGGGTTGACGAGTTCGGACCACAACACTATTACATTTAACGTTAGACTAGAAAAAGCCAAAGGTATAAGTACTATAAGAACTACCAGAATTTATAACAGTAAAAAAGCAGATTGGAACCAGTTTCATGAGAAACTGGCCCAATTGCAGGAAATACATAAAATAACCGGAAATGAAATAGAAAGCACAAATAATACCATAGAACTAGAAAGCAAGATAAAGCAATACATAAACATAATAGTAGAAGCATGCGATAGTAGTATACCCAAAATAAAAACAAAAGAAAAACTTAACTTACCGTGGTGGTCCGAAGAACTCGCCAGTCTCAAGAAGAAGGTCGCAACCATGAAGAGAAGAGTCCACTGTGCAGCGCCAGTCCGAAGAGAAATGGTCGTCGAAGGGTACCTGCAAATCAAACAAGAATATGAGCACAAAGTTAAAAAAGCACAAATAGAGAGTTGGAAGGAATTCTGCGGAAAGCAAGACAGGGAAGGTATGTGGGAGGGGATTTACCGGGTGATAGGAAGGACGGCCAAAAGGCAGGAAGACTTGCCCTTGATCAAGGAGGGTAAAGTGCTAACAGCTAAGGAGTCCGCCACTTTGCTGGCAGAAACGTTTTACCCAGAAGACAACGCAGACATGGACAATGGTGATCACAGGCGACAAAGAGAAAAAGCCGACCAAGTAAATGGATCGGATCATGTTGGAAACCATGACCCACCTTTCACCGCCGAGGAAGTAAAAAGAGCAATGAACAGCTTCAATCCAAAGAAAGCCCCAGGTGCCGACGGACTGACTGCAGACATCTGTAAGCATGCAATCACACAGGATCCAGGACTCTACCTATCACTGGCGAACAAATGCCTGGAGCAAGGACACTTTCCAAACGTCTGGAAAGCAGCGACCGTGGTAGTACTTCGAAAACCTGGAAAAGGAACCTACACGGAAGCAAAGTCGTATAGACCAATAGGGTTGTTGCCAGTGATGGGAAAAATCCTGGAGAAAATGATAATCAACAGAGTCAAGTGGCACATCCTTCCGAACATCAGTACCTGCCAATACGGCTTCATGCCACAGAAAAGCACGGAAGACGCCCTCTATGCTCTTATAAGACAAATACGCAGAAAGCTGGACCAAAAGAGACTAGTCACACTGGTGTCTCTGGATATAGAGGGCGCCTTTGACAGTGCCTGGTGGCCTGTCATAAGAGTCCGGTTGGCAGAGGAGAACTGTCCTATAAATATCAGGAAGCTAATGGATAGCTACCTGAATAGTAGAAAGGTATTTGTCAGGTACGCAGGAGAAGAGATCTGCAGACACACCACCAAGGGCTGCGTCCAGGGATCCATAGGCGGACCGATTCTCTGGAATCTGATCCTGGACCCTTTGCTGAAGACACTGGAGCAACGAGGAGACTACTGTCAGGCCTTTGCAGACGACGTCGTCATGGTTTTTGACGGAAACACGGCGCTTGAGGTGGAGAGACAGGCAAATGCCGCTCTCGCGCATGTTCAGAAGTGGGGTGTCCAAAATAAACTTAAGTTTGCTCCACAGAAGACCAACGCTATGGTGATTACAAGGAAACTTAAATATGACACCCCACGCCTGACCATGGGCGGGATCGACATTGGCATGTCACAGGAGATAAAGATTCTGGGGCTCACGATAGACAGCAAACTGACGTTCAATAGCCATGCATCCAATGTATGCAAGAAGGCATTGAACGTGTACAAGCAGCTATCGAGAGCCGCCAAGATCAGCTGGGGCCTCCATCCAGAAGTAATTCGCACAATATATACGGCAGTAGTCGAGCCCGTAGTAATGTATGCAGCCAGTGCCTGGGCGCCAGCGGCTCGTAAGTTAAGTGTGAGGAAGCAACTGAACACTGTCCAAAGGGGCTTCGCACAAAAAATCTGCAAGTCCTACAAAACTGTTTCCCTAAACTCAGCACTAGTGCTGGCCGGAATCCTGCCACTCGACCTCAGAATACAGGAGGCGGCCAACCTGTATGAGGCAAAGAGAGGAGTCCTTCGGCTGACACTAGGAGATAGGGAAATGGAGAAAATGGTGTCATCCGTGGAATCTCCGCATCCAGCTGAAGATATGAGCCTGGAATTCATATGCCTGGAAGACCAAGAGCAGGTGAACA
The DNA here is from genome assembly GCA_963564075.1 of Eupithecia subfuscata. Taxonomy (NCBI): domain Eukaryota; kingdom Metazoa; phylum Arthropoda; class Insecta; order Lepidoptera; family Geometridae; genus Eupithecia; species Eupithecia subfuscata. The sequence goes on along the minus strand of OY751103.1, from coordinate 12,220,130 downwards.
CTCACAGCGGTTACGCAATCCGAATGTTCACAGACGGCAGCAAGATTGAGGGCAAGGTCGGAGCAGCACTATCCGTATGGAATATGTTAGCCGAGATCAAAACTCATAAATTGAAGCTGTCGTCTCATTGCACCGTCTACCAGGCTGAATTACTGGCCATATGCAAGGCGACCAGGGAGATCCTTAACATTCCGGATTCGAGCTTCGCCATCTACAGCGACTCCAGGTCCTCGCTTGAAGCGGTAACAAACCACGCCTCTTTAAACCCTCTTGTAGTGGAAATACGCAGAAACTTAAGAGCGGCCAAAGACCAAAGTAAAACTGTGCTTTTATTTTGGATAAAGGCACACGCTGGTTTGGAGGGCAACGAGCGAGCAGACGCGCTGGCAAAGGACGCAGCCCTTAAGATCAAAACGAAGCCCAACTACGTACAATGCCCAGCCTCTTTTTAAAAAACGGGAAATCCGAACACGCACCAAAACAGAATGGGACAACAGGTACAAATCCGGAGAAACAGCAGCAGTAACCAAACTGTTCCTTCCCGACGCAATCTCAGCCTACAAAATAGTTAGGCAGACAAGGCCAACCGGTGTGCTGACACAAATAATGACAGGACACGGTGGATTTTCAGATTACTTGACACGTTTCAAGTGTAAAGAGGATCCATCGTGCATCTGCGAACCAAGCTGTCATGAGACGATTCAGCACATACTTTTTGAGTGCCCCGCGTTTGGTAAAGAGAGGTACGAGGCCGAACAAGAAATGGAAATCCATATAACACCACAAAATGTATGTAAATTTATGAAAAGCAATAATCTTAGAGACCAGTTTCTAAAGTATTGTATAAATATAACTAAGAAAGTTATAAAAAGAAATAAGGATAGATAAGTTTGTTGAACATATATATTTGAAAATATATATAATATCAGCATCAAAAAGATTGTAAATAAACTAAAATATGAAATAGAATACAAAAGTATAGATAAACATAATAAAAACAGCTATACATAATGAACATCGTAGATTTAAGAAAATAAAGAAATTTGTAATAGAATAAGCCTCCCCAAACTACCTGTAATCCCAACCCAACTTGTAAATAAAGAAAATATCCAAGATAGTGTAGGTAACAAAGTATAAAAGGAGACGGATGAAAGAAAGACATAGTATGAAGAATGAAAGTACGAGAAGCATAAATGTGAGAATTTGTATGAATGAGAAGCGTAAACCAGGACCCTGGTAAAGCTAGGGGTAAGACGGAGAAAAAAAAAAATAAAAAAAAAAAAAAAAAAAAAAAAACCTAACCTAACCTAACCTAACCTAACCTAACCTAACCTAACCTCCTAACTTTTCTTTGTTAATAAATATGATTATCTTAGTTGTTTGCATAAATATACCTATGAATAGAAAATAGATACGTGAAATCCCATCACGTATAGAGAAACGAAGCCTTGATTTGCCCATGACACTGAAAAAAAAACTAAATTTAAATAAAATGGAATAAAATAAAATAATAAACTTATATATATCAAAATTGAAAGAAATGTAATATCAACAATAAAGAATGTCAAAATGGGAGTAGACTACCTAGAATTTTAAGTACTTGCATTGTATAGAATCGTTGAATACAGGGGTTTACAAGTTTGGGGCGATTAAATTTCACACCGGTTAGTCGAAAGATATAAATAGTTCTTCTTTTGTTGAAATAAATCCACACGGCCACGCCCACGGCCACGCCCACGGCCACGCCCACGGCCACGCCCACGGCCACGCCCACGGCCACGCTCACGCGCACGCCCACGCCCACGGCCACGGCCACGGCCACGCCCACGCCCATGGCCACGCCCACGGCCACACCCACGGCCACGCCCACGCCCACGCCCACGCCCACGCCCACGCCCACGGCCACGGCCACGCCCACGGCCACGCCCACGGCCACGCCCACGCCCACGGCCACGGCCACGGCCACGGCCACGCCCACGGCCACGCCCATGGCCACGCCCACGGCCACGGCCACGCCCACGCCCATGGCCACGCCCACGGCCACACCCACGGCCACGCCCACGGCCACGCCCACGCCCACGCCCACAGCCACGCCCACGGCCACGCCCACGGCCACGCCCACGGCCACGCCCACGGCCACGCCCACGCCCACGGCCACGGCCACGGCCACGCCCACGCCCACGCCCATGGCCACGCCCACGCCCACGCCCAAGTAACCTAACCTTACCCTAACCTTACCTAACCTTACCTAACCTAACCTAACCTAACCTAACCTAACCTAACCTAACCTAACCTAACCTAACCTAACCTTACCTAACCTAACCTAACCTAACCTAACCTAACCTAACCTAACCTAACCTAACCTAACCTAACCTAACCTAACCTAACCTAACCTAACCTAACCTAACCTAACCTAACCTAACCTAACCTAACCTAACCTAACCTAACCTAACCTAACCTAACCTAACCTAACCTAACCTAACCTAACCTAACCTAACCTAACCTAACCTAACCTAACCTAACCTAACCTAACCTAACCTAACCTAACCTAACCTAACCTAACCTAACCTAACCTAACCTAACCTAACCTAACCTAACCTAACCTAACCTAACCTAACCTAACCTAACCTAACCTAACCTAACCTTACCTAACCTAACCTCCAGATATGGTCACTTCCCCAAGGCATGGAAAGAAGCGACGGTCGTGGTATTAAGGAAGCCAGGGAAGAAAAATTACCAAGACCCCAAATCATACAGGCCGATAGGACTGCTCCCGGTCATGGGTAAGGTCCTTGAGAAGATGGTTATGGGCAGGGTTAAGTACCATGTTCTCCCAAAGCTCAGTACCCGCCAGTTTGGATTCATACCCCAGAAAAGCACCGAGGACGCCCTCTATGCCCTAATAAAACACATTCACCAAAAACTGGAACTTAAAAAACTTATTACAGTTGTATCATTGGACATAGAGGGCGCCTTCGATAGCGCCTGGTGGCCAGCGCTCAGAATCCGACTGGCTGAGGAAGGATGCCCAATAAACATAAGAAAAGTCATGGACAGCTACCTGGATGGAAGGACGGTGAAAGTCAGATACGCCGGAGAACAAATCACCAGACCCACCTCAAAGGGATGTGTTCAAGGCTCAATCGGCGGACCTATCCTGTGGAACTTGCTCATTGATCCATTGCTCAAGGGCCTGGAGCAAAGAGGCGACTATCATCAAGCTTTTGCGGACGATGTTGTGATGGTCTTTGACGGGAACACCGCACTGGATATCCAGAAACAGGCAAATGCCGCTCTCGCCTATGCTTGGGAGTGGGGCATCAAAAATAAGTTAAGGTTTGCGCCGCAAAAAACAAATGCGATGATAGTGACCAGAAAACTTATATATGATGCTCCGCTCCTGAGGATGGGTGGGATCGACATTGCCATGTCAAAGGAATTGAAGATACTGGGGCTTACGATCGACGATAAGCTGACTTTTAATCAGCACACGTCAATCGTCTGTAGGAAAGCTGTCAATATCTTCAAACAACTATCCAGAGCAGCTAAGATAAGCTGGGGTCTGCACCCAGAAGTCGTTAGGACTATATACACTGCAGTTGTTGAGCCAACCGTAGTGTATGCAGCAAGCGTCTGGGCCCCAGCAACCAAAAAACTGGGCATCCGGAAGGTGCTCGACTCGGTACAGCGCAGGTTTGCTCAAAAAATATGCCGAGCATATAGAACTGCTTCTCTAAATTCAGCCCTGGTGCTGGCGGGAATACTACCACTCGACCTCAGAGTACAAGAGGCAGCCGCCCTGTACGAGGCAAGGAGAGGGGAAATCCAGCCCGCGCTAGGAGACAGAGAAGTGGAGAAGATGTCAGCGTTCTCAGAAAAACCTCACCCAGCGGAGTACATGAGCCTGGAATTCGTGCGCCTGGAAGACCAGCAGCAGGTGAACCTCAACAGCGATTACGCAGTGCGGATGTTCACAGACGGTAGTAGGATTGAGGAGAAAGTCGGAGCTGCATTATCCATATGGAATAATCAGACCGAGACCAAATCCATTAAACTGAAGCTTTCGTCACACTGCACAGTCTACCAGGCAGAATTACTGGCCATATACAAAGCTACTGAGGAAATACTGAAGATGTCAGAAACCAGTTTTAGTATCTACAGCGACTCACAGTCTTCGCTTCAAACCATTACAAACAATAGCTCCACTCATCCTCTTGCCGTAAAAGTTCGTAAGAACTTAAAAGCAAGTAAGGCACAGAACAAATGCGTTGATTTGTATTGGATTAAAGCACACGCGGGACTTGAAGGCAATGAGCGGGCCGATGCGCTGGCAAAGGATGCTGCCCTGAAACTAAAGACTCTACCACTATATGACGCATGTCCAGTTTCATTCGTCAAGCGACAGATCCGCAGGGGAACTCTTAACGAATGGAACAGGCGATACACTGATAGCGCAAATGCAGCCGTGACCAAAATCTTCTTTTCCGATATAATCAAGGCTTACAAAATTATTAAAAACTTAAAACCCTCTGGTGTACTCACGCAAATAATGACAGGGCACGGTGGATTCTCTGAATACCTTTATCGATTCAGGTGTAAGGAGAGTCCATCGTGCATCTGTGAAAGTAGTAAAATGGAAACAATAGAACATATTTTATTTGAGTGCCCAGTTTTTGGTAAACGGAGATATGAGGCTGAACAAAAATTGGACATAGAACTGAAAGTAGAAAATGCAAAAATTTATATGAAAAATAAATACATAAGAAAAGAATTTATAGAATACTGTACAGAAATAGCTAATATAGTAATAAGAAGAAATAAGGATGTATAACTTTTGCTGATCATTATATTTTTGAATATAAGAAATTCAGCAATAACATTAACAAACTATGTAGAAACATGTAAAATAGAATAAGATATATGTACTAGAATTAAGAAAACTTTAAAGTAGATTTAAGAAAACAAAGAAAATTGTTATAATATAAGCATCCCAAAACTACCTGTAATCCCAACCCAATTTGAAAATAAAGAAGATCGTATAGGTAACAAGGTATAAAAAGGAGACGGATGAAAGAAAGACATAGTATGAAGAATGAAAGTACGAGAAGCATAAATGTGAGAATTTGTATGAATGAGAAGCGTAAACCAGGACCCTGGTACAGCTAGGGGTAAGACGCAGAAAAAAAAAAAAAAAAAAAAAAAAAAAAAAAAAAAAAACCTAACCTCCAAACTTTTCTTTGTTAATAAATATGATTATCTTAGTTGTTTGCATAAATATACTTATGAATAGAAAATAGATACGTGAAATCCCATCACGTATAAAGAAACAAAGCCTTGATTTGCCCATGACACTAAAAAAAAAACTAAATTTAAACAAAATGAAAAAAATAATAATAAACATATATACCAAAATTGAAAGAAATGTAATATCAACAATAAAGAATGTCAAAATGGGAGTAGACTACCTAGAATTTTAAGTACTTGCATTGTATAGAATCGTTGAATACAGGGGTTTACAAGTTTGTGGCGATTAAATTTCACACCGGTTAGTCGAAAGATATAAATATTTCTTCTTTTGTTGAAATAAATCTATTGGTGAAAAATGGTTTGTGAAGGCATTGAGGATTATAAGCAGGTACAATAGGTCCACGCCCACGCCCACGCCCACGCCTTCGTCCACAGCCACGCCCACGTCCACAGCCACGCCCACGGCCATAGCCACGTCCACGCCCACGCCTTCGTCCACGTCCACGTCCACGGCCACGGCCACGGCCACGCCCACGCCCAAGTAACCTTACCTTACCCTAACCTTACCTAACCTAACCTAACCTAACCTAACCTAACCTAACCTAACCTAACCTTACCTAACCTAACCTAACCTAACCTAACCTAACCTAACCTAACCTAACCTAACCTAACCTAACCTAACGTAACCTAACCTAACCTAACCTAACCTAACCTAACCTAACCTAACCTAACCTAACCTAACCTAACCTAACCTAACCTAACCTAACCTAACCTAACCTAACCTAACCTAACCTAACCTAACCTAACCTTACCTAACCTAACCTAACCTAACCTAACCTAACCTAACCTAACCTTACCTAACCTAACCTCCAAACTTTTCCAAACTTTTCTTTGTTAATAAATATGATTATCTTAGTTGTTTGCATAAATATACTTATGAATAGAAAATAGATACGTGAAATCCCATCACGTATAAAGAAACAAAGCCTTGATTTGCCCATGACACTAAAAAAAAAAACTAAATTTAAACAAAATGAAAAAAATAATAATAAACATTATATACCAAAATTGAAAGAAATGTAATATCAACAATAAAGAATGTCAAAATGGGAGTAGACTACCTAGAATTTTAAGTACTTGCATTGTATAGAATCGTTGAATACAGGGGTTTACAAGTTTGTGGCGATTAAATTTCACACCGGTTAGTCGAAAGATATAAATATTTCTTCTTTTGTTGAAATAAATCTATTGGTGAAAAATGGTTTGTGAAGGCATTGAGGATTATAAGCAGGTACAATAGGTCCACGCCCACGTCCACGCCCACGGCCACGTCCACGCCCACGGCCACGCCCACGCCCACGGCAACGCCCACGGCCACGCCCACGGCCACACCCACGGCCACGCCCACGGCCACGCCCACGGCCACGCCCACGGCCACGCCCACGGCCACGCCCACGGCCACGCCCACGGCCACGCCCACGGCCACGCCCACGGCCACACCCACGGCCACGCCCACGTCCACGCCCACGGCCACAGCCACGCCCACGTCCACAGCCACGCCCACGGCCATAGCCACGTCCACGCCCACGCCTTCGTCCACAGCCACGCCCACGTCCACAGCCACGCCCACGGCCATAGCCACGTCCACGCCCACGCCTTCGTCCACGTCCACGTCCACGGCCACGGCCACGGCCACGCCCACGCCCAAGTAACCTTACCTTACCCTAACCTTACCTAACCTAACCTAACCTAACCTAACCTAACCTAACCTAACCTTACCTAACCTAACCTAACCTAACCTAACCTAACCTAACCTAACCTAACCTAACCTAACCTAACTTAACCTAACCTAACCTAACCTAACCTAACCTAACCTAACCTAACCTAACCTAACCGAATTGATTTATTATTTTAATTTTCATACTATGAGTTGTATTTGACTTGTAGTAAATGGAATTGCATGTTTCAAGAATTATCATAAAATGCTTGACACGAGAAATTTTTTTAATGTATTGTACTATAATAAAACTTGTTATTGTAATTTGGCATATTAGCAAATAGTTGGTTAATTTAAATGTTTAAACATGAAAATTATTATTTTAATTTTATTGTAATTAAATTATTCTTATTTAAATGATTTTATGCAAATCTAAAATGTCAATGATCGGATGAAATTTAAATGATAGTTTAAATTTTTACTCTGTTTCATATGTGAATTTTATTTATAATTCTAATCTATATGTAACTTCATGTATAATTAAGTTCTGATTGCATGTTGTAAAAAGAAACAGGTTTATTACTTTATGATTGAATTTATGTTTCCTTCAATAATGCAAAATGATATCAACTGTTGATACAACTAAATGATAAAATGAAATGATTTAATAATTTAAGAAAGGAATCTGTAATTATTGATTTCGCATGTTATAAATTTTTGGCGCGGACTGACAAACATAAAAATTGAATAAAAAAAAAAAAAAAAAAAAAAAAAAAACTCAGATTATATGTATATGGAAAAGAAAAGAAAAGATTAAAACGCCACAAAATCAATAGTGGCGATATAAGAAAGGAAAAAAAAAAAAAAAAAAAAAAAAAAAAAACCTAACCTACCCTAACCTAACCTAACCTAACCTAACCTAACCTCCTAACTTTTCTTTGTTAATAAATATGATTATCTTAGTTGTTTCCATAAATATACCTATGAATAGAAATTAGATACGTGAAATCCCATCACGTATAGAGAAACGAAGCCTTGATTTGCCCATGACACTGAAAAAAAAACTAAATTTAAATAAAATGGAATAAAATAAAATAATAAACTTATATATATCAAAATTGAAAGAAATGTAATATCAACAATAAAGAATGTCAAAATGGGAGTAGACTACCTAGAATTTTAAGTACTTGCATTGTATAGAATCGTTGAATACAGGGGTTTACAAGTTTGGGGCGATTAAATTTCACACCGGTTAGTCGAAAGATATAAATATTTCTTCTTTTGTTGAAATAAATCTATTGGTGAAAAATGGTTTGTGAAGGCATTGAGGATTATAAGCAGGTACAATAGGTCCACGGCCACGCCCACGCCCACGGCCACACCCACACACACGCCCACGCCCACGGCAACGCCCACGGCCACGCCCACGGCCACGCCCACGCCCACGCCCACGGCCACGGCCACGCCCACGCCCACGCCCACGCCCACGCCCACACCCACGGCCACGCCCACGCCCACGCCCACGCCCACGGCCACGCCCACGCCCACGGCCACGCCCACGGCCACGGCCACGCCCACGGCCACGCCCACGGCCACGCCCACGGCCACACCCACGGCCACGCCCACGGCCACGCCCACGGCCACGGCCACGCCCACGCCCATGGCCACGCCCACGGCCACACCCACGGCCACGCCCACGGCCACGCCCACGCCAACGCCCACAGCCACGCCCACGGCCACGCCCACGCCCACGCCCACAGCCACGCCCACGCCCACGCCCACGCCCATGGCCACGCCCACGGCCACACCCACGGCCACGCCCACGCCCACGCCTACGGCCACGCCCACGGCCACGCCCACGGCCACGGCCACGCCCACGGCCAAGCCCACGGCCACGCCCACGCCCACGGCCACGGCCACGCCCACGCCCACAGCCACGCCCACGACCACGCCCACGGCCACGCCCAGGGCCACGCCCACGGCCACGCCCACGCCCACGGCCACGGCCACGCCCACGCCCACGCCCATGGCCACGCCCACGCCCACGCCCACGCCCACGCCCAAGTAACCTAACCTTACCCTAACCTTACCTAACCTTACCTAACCTAACCTAACCTAACCTAACCTAACCTAACCTAACCTAACCTAACCTAACCTAACCTAACCTAACCTAACCTAACCTAACCTAACCTAACCTAACCTAACCTAACCTAACCTAACCTAACCTAACCTAACCTAACCTAACCTAACCTAACCTAACCTAACCTAACCTAACCTAACCTAACCTAACCTAACCTAACCTAACCTAACCTAACCTAACCTAACCTAACCTAACCTAACCTAACCTAACCTAACCTAACCTAACCTAACCTAACCTAACCTAACCTAACCTAACCTAACCTAACCTAACCTAACCTAACCTAACCTAACCTAACCTAACCTAACCTAACCTAACCTAACCTAACCTAACCTAACCTAACCTAACCTAAAATAACCTTACCTAACCTAACCTTACCTAACCTAACCTCCAAACTTTTCTTTGTTAATAAATATGATTATCTTAGTTGTTTGCCTTGATTTGCCCATGACACTGAAAAAATAACTAAATTTAAATAAAATGGAATAAAATAAAATAATAAACTTATATAAATCAAAATTTAAAGAAATGTAATATCAACAATAAAGAATGTCAAAATGGGAGTAGACTACCTAGAATTTTAAGTACTTGCATTGTATAGAATCGTTGAATACAGGGGTTTACAAGTTTGGGGCGATTAAATTTCACACCGGTTAGTCGAAAGATATAAATATTTCTTCTTTTGTTGAAATAAATCTATTGGTGAAAAATGGTTTGTGAAGGCATTGAGGATTATAAGCAGGTACAATAGGTCCACGGCCACGCCCACGCCCACGGCCACACCCACACACACGCCCACGCCCACGGCAACGCCCACGGCCACGCCCACGGCCACGCCCACGCCCACGCCCACGCCCACGGCCACGGCCACGCCCACGCCCACGCCCACGCCCACGCCCACACCCACGCCCACGCCCACGCCCACGCCCACGCCCACGCCCACGGCCACGGCCACGCCCACGCCCACGGCCACGCCCACGGCCACGGCCACGCCCACGGCCGCGCCCATGGCCACGCCCACGCCCACGGCCACGGCCACGCCCACGCCCATGGCCACGCCCACGGCCACACCCACGGCCACGCCCACGGCCACGCCCACGCCAACGCCCACAGCCACGCCCACGGCCACGCCCACGCCCACGCCCACAGCCACGCCCACGCCCACGCCCACGCCCATGGCCACGCCCACGGCCACACCCACGGCCACGCCCACGCCCACGCCTACGGCCACGCCCACGGCCACGCCCACGGCCACGCCCACGCCCACGGCCACGGCCACGCCCACGCCCACGCCCATGGCCACGCCCACGCCCACGCCCACGCCCACGCCCAAGTAACCTAACCTTACCCTAACCTTACCTAACCTTACCTAACCTAACCTAACCTAACCTAACCTAACCTAACCTAACCTAACCTAACCTAACCTAACCTAACCTAACCTAACCTAACCTAACCTAACCTAACCTAACCTAACCTAACCTAACCTAACCTAACCTAACCTAACCTAACCTAACCTAACCTAACCTAACCTAACCTAACCTAACCTAACCTAACCTAACCTAACCTAACCTAACCTAACCTAACCTAACCTAACCTAACCTAACCTAACCTAACCTAACCTAACCTAACCTAACCTAACCTAACCTAACCTAACCTAACCTAACCTAACCTAACCTAACCTAACCTAACCTAACCTAACCTAACCTAACCTAACCTAACCTAACCTAACCTAACCTAACCTAACCTAAAATAACCTTACCTAACCTAACCTTACCTAACCTAACCTCCAAACTTTTCTTTGTTAATAAATATGATTATCTTAGTTGTTTGCATAAATATATACCTATGAATAGAAAATAGATACGTGAAATCCCATCACGTATAGAGAAACGAAGCCTTGATTTGCCCATGACACTGAAAAAATAACTAAATTTAAATAAAATGGAATAAAATAAAATAATAAACTTATATAAATCAAAATTTAAAGAAATGTAATATCAACAATAAAGAATGTCAAAATGGGAGTAGACAACCTAGAATTTTAAGTACTTGCATTGTATAGAATCGTTGAATACAGGGGTTTACAAGTTTGTGGCGATTAAATTTCACACCGGTTAGTCGAAAGATATAAATATTTCTTCTTTTGTTGAAATAAATCTATTGGTGAAAAATGGTTTGTGAAGGCATTGAGGATTATAAGCAGGTACAATAGGTCCACGCCCACGTCCACGCCCACGGCCACGGCCACGCCCACGCCCACGGCCACGCCCACGCCCATGGCCACGCCCACGGCCACGCCCACGCCCACAGCCACGCCCACGGCCACGCCCACGCCCACGCCCACGGCCACGCCCACGGCCACGCCCACGGCCACGCCCACGGCCACGCCCACGGCCACGCCCACGGCCACGCCCACGGCCACGCCCACGCCCACGGCCACGCCCACGCCCACGCCCACGGCCACGCCCACGGCCACACCCACGGCCACGCCCACGTCCACGCCCACGGCCACAGCCACGCCCACGTCCACAGCCACGCCCACGGCCATAGCCACGTCCACGCCCACGCCTTCGTCCACAGCCACTTCCACGTCCACAGCCACGCCCACGGCCATAGCCACGTCCACGCCCACGCCTTCGTCCACGTCCACGTCCACGGCCACGGCCACACCCACACCCACGGCCACGCCCACGGCCACGCCCACGGCCACGCCCACGGCCACGCCCACGCCCACGCCCACGCCCACGGCCACGCCCACGACCACGCCCACGGCCACGGCCACGCCCACGGCCACGGCCACGGCCACGCCCAAGGCCACGGCCACGCCCACGCCCACGCCCATGGCCACGCCCACGGCCACACCCACGGCCACGCCCACGGCCACGCCCACGACCACGCCCACGACAACGTCCAGGGCCACGCCCACGTCCACAGCCACGCCCACGTCCACGGCCACGCCCACGCCCACGCCCACGCCCACGCCCAAGTAACCTAACCTTACCCTAACCTTACCTAACCTTACCTAACCTAACCTAACCTAACCTAACCTAACCTAACCTAACCTAACCTAACCTAACCTAACCTAACCTAACCTAACCTAACCTAACCTAACCTAACCTAACCTAACCTAACCTCCAAACTTTTCTTTGTTAATAAATATGATTATCTTAGTTGTTTGCATAAATATATACCTATGAATAGAAAATAGATACGTGAAATCCCATCACGTATAGAGAAACGAAGCCTTGATTTGCCCATGACACTGAAAAAATAACTAAATTTAAATAAAATGGAATAAAATAAAGAATAAACTTATATAAATCAAAATTTAAAGAAATGTAATATCAACAATAAAGAATGTCAAAATGGGAGTAGACTACCTAGAATTTTAAGTACTTGCATTGTATAGAATCGTTGAATACAGGGGTTTACAAGTTTGAGGCGATTAAATTTCACACCGGTTAGTCGAAAGATATAAATATTTCTTCTTTTGTTGAAATAAATCTATTGGTGAAAAATGGTTTGTGAAGGCATTGAGGATTATAAGCAGGTACAATAGGTCCACGCCCACGTCCACGCCCACGGCCACGCCCACGGCCACGCCCACGGCCACGCCCACGCCCAAGGCCACGGCCATGGCCACGCCCACGCCCACGCCCATGGCCACGCCCACGCCCACGCCCACGCCCAAGTAACCTAACCTTACCCTAACCTTACCTAACCTTACCTAACCTAACCTAACCTAACCTAACCTAACCTAACCTTACCTAACCTAACCTAACCTAACCTAACCTAACCTAACCTTACCTAACCTAACCTAACCTAACCTAACCTAACCTAACCTAACCTAACCTAACCTAACTTAACCTAACCTAACCTAACCTAACCTCCAAACTTTTCTTTGTTTATAAATATGATTATCTTAGTTGTTTGCATAAATATACCTATGAATAGAAAATAGATACGTGAAATCCCATCACGTATAGAGAAACGAAGCCTTGATTTGCCCATGACACTGAAAAAAAAACTAAATTTAAATAAAATGGAATAAAATAAAATAATAAACTTATATATATCAAAATTGAAAGAAATGTAATATCAACAATAAAGAATGTCAAAATGGGAGTTCTTTTGTTGAAATAAATCTATTGGTGAAAAATGGTTTGTGAAGGCATTGAGGATTATAAGCAGGTACAATAGGTCCACGCCCACGCCCACGCCCACGCCTTCGTCCACAGCCACGCCCACGTCCACAGCCACGCCCACGGCCATAGCCACGTCCACGCCCACGCCTTCGTCCACGTCCACGTCCACGGCCACGGCCACGGCCACGCCCACGCCCAAGTAACCTTACCTAACCCTAACCTTACCTAACCTAACCTAACCTAACCTAACCTAACCTAACCTTACCTAACCTAACCTAACCTAACCTAACCTAACCTAACCTAACCTAACCTAACCTAACCTAACCTAACCTAACCTAACCTAACCTAACCTAACCTAACCTAACCTAACCTAACCTAACCTAACCTAACCTAACCTAACCTAACCTAACCTAACCTAACCTAACCTAACCTAACCTAACCTAACCTAACCTAACCTAACCTAACCTAACCTAACCTAACCTAACCTAACCTAACCTAACCTAACCTAACCTAACCTAACCTAACCTAACCTAACCTAACCTAACCTAACCTAACCTAACCTAACCTAACCTAACCTAACCTAACCTAACCTAACCTTACCTAACCTAACCTTACCTAACCTAACCTCCAAACTTTTCTTTGTTAATAAATATGATTATCTTAGTTGTTTGCATAAATATACTTATGAATAGAAAATAGATACGTGAAATCCCATCACGTATAAAGAAACAAAGCCTTGATTTGCCCATGACACTAAAAAAAAAAACTAAATTTAAACAAAATGAAAAAAATAATAATAAACATTATATACCAAAATTGAAAGAAATGTAATATCAACAATAAAGAATGTCAAAATGGGAGTAGACTACCTAGAATTTTAAGTACTTGCATTGTATAGAATCGTTGAATACAGGGGTTTACAAGTTTGTGGCGATTTAATTTCACACCGGTTAGTCGAAAGATATAAATATTTCTTCTTTTGTTGAAATAAATCTATTGGTGAAAAATGGTTTGTGAAGGCATTGAGGATTATAAGCAGGTACAATAGGTCCACGCCCACGTCCACGCCCACGGCCACGTCCACGCCCACGGCCACGCCCACGCCCACGGCAACGCCCACGGCCACGCCCACGGCCACACCCACGGCCACGCCCACGGCCACGCCCACGGCCACGCCCACGGCCACGCCCACGGCCACGCCCACGGCCACGCCCACGGCCACGCCCACGGCCACGCCCACGGCCACGCCCACGGCCACGCCCACGGCCACGCCCACGGCCACACCCACGGCCACGCCCACGTCCACGCCCACGGCCACAGCCACGCCCACGTCCACAGCCACGCCCACGGCCATAGCCACGTCCACGCCCACGCCTTCGTCCACAGCCACGCCCACGTCCACAGCCACGCCCACGGCCATAGCCACGTCCACGCCCACGCCTTCGTCCACGTCCACGTCCACGGCCACGCCCACGGCCACGCCCACGGCCACGCCCACGCCCACGGCCACGGCCATGGCCACGCCCACGCCCACGCCCATGGCCACGCCCACGCCCACGCCCACGCCCACGCCCAAGTAACCTAACCTTACCCTTACCTTACCTAACCTTACCTAACCTAACCTAACCTAACCTTACCTAACCTAACCTAACCTAACCTAACCTAACCTAACCTAACCTAACCTAACCTAACCTAACCAAACCTATCCTAACCTAACCTAACCTAACCTAACCTAACCTAACTTAACCTAACCTAACCTCCAAACTTTTCTTTGTTTATAAATATGATTATCTTAGTTGTTTGCATAAATATACCTATGAATAGAAAATAGATACGTGAAATCCCATCACGTATAGAGAAACGAAGCCTTGATTTGCCCATGACCACGCCCACGGCCACGCCCACGGCCACGCCCACGGCCACGCCCACGGCCACGGCCACGCCCACGCCCATGGCCACGCCCACGGCCACGCCCACGCCCACGCCCACAGCCACGCCCACGGCCACGCCCACGGCCACGCCCACGCCCACAGCCACGCCCACGGCCACGCCCACGGCCACGCCCACGGCCACGCCCACGGCCACGCCCACGCCCACGGCCACGGCCACGGCCACGCCCACGCCCACGCCCATGGCCACACCCACGCCCACGCCCAAGTAACCTAACCTTACCCTAACCTTACCTAACCTTACCTAACCTAACCTAACCTAACCTAACCTAACCTAACCTAACCTAACCTAACCTAACCTAACCTAACCTAACCTAACCTAACCTAACCTAACCTAACCTAACCTAACCTAACCTAACCTAACCTAACCTAACCTAACCTAACCTAACATAACCTAAAATAACCTAACCTAACCTAACCTTACCTAACCTAACCTCCAAACTTTTCTTTGTTAATAAATATGATTATCTTAGTTGTTTGCATAAATATACTTATGAATAGAAAATAGATACGTGAAATCCCATCACGTATAAAGAAACAAAGCCTTGATTTGCCCATGACACTAAAAAAAAAAACTAAATTTAAACAAAATGAAAAAAATAATAATAAACATATATACCAAAATTGAAAGAAATGTAATATCAACAATAAAGAATGTCAAAATGGGAGTAGACTACCTAGAATTTTAAGTACTTGCATTGTATAGAATCGTTGAATACAGGGGTTTACAAGTTTGTGGCGATTAAATTTCACACCGGTTAGTCGAAAGATATAATAATTTCTTCTTTTGTTGAAATAAATTTATTGGTGAAAAATGGTTTGTGAAGGCATTGAGGATTATAAGCAGGTACAATAGGTCCACGCCCACGTCCACGCCCACGGCCACGTCCACGCCCACGGCCACGCCCACGCCCACGGCAACGCCCACGGCCACGCCCACGGCCACACCCACGGCCACGCCCATGGCCACGCCCACGGCCACGCCCACGGCCACGCCCACGGCCACGCCCACGGCCACGCCCACGGCCACGCCCACGGCCACGCCCACGGCCACACCCACGGCCACGCCCACGTCCACGCCCACGGCCACAGCCACGCCCACGTCCACAGCCACGCCCACGGCCATAGCCACGTCCACGCCCACGCCTTCGTCCACAGCCACGCCCACGTCCACAGCCACGCCCACGGCCATAGCCACGTCCACGCCCACGCCTTCGTCCACGTCCACGTCCACGGCCACGGCCACGGCCACGCCCACGCCCAAGTAACCTTACCTTACCCTAACCTTACCTAACCTAACCTAACCTAACCTAACCTAACCTAACCTAACCTTACCTAACCTAACCTAACCTAACCTAACCTAACCTAACCTAACCTAACCTAACCTAACTTAACCTAACCTAACCTAACCTAACCTAACCTAACCTAACCTAACCTAACCTAACCGAATTGATTTATTATTTTAATTTTCATACTATGAGTTGTATTTGACTTGTAGTAAATGGAATTGCATGTTTCAAGAATTATCATAAAATGCTTGACACGAGAAATTTTTTTAATGTATTGTACTATAATAAAACTTGTTATTGTAATTTGGCATATTAGCAAATAGTTGGTTAATTTAAATGTTTAAACATGAAAATTATTATTTTAATTTTATTGTAATTAAATTATTCTTATTTAAATGATTTTATGCAAATCTAAAATGTCAATGATCGGATGAAATTTAAATGATAGTTTAAATTTTTACTCTGTTTCATATGTGAATTTTATTTATAATTCTAATCTATATGTAACTTCATGTATAATTAAGTTCTGATTGCATGTTGTAAAAAGAAACAGGTTTATTACTTTATGATTGAATTTATGTTTCCTTCAATAATGCAAAATGATATCAACTGTTGATACAACTAAATGATAAAATGAAATGATTTAATAATTTAAGAAAGGAATCTGTAATTATTGATTTCGCATGTTATAAATTTTTGGCGCGGACTGACAAACATAAAAATTGAATAAAAAAAAAAAAAAAAAAAAAAAAAAAAAACTCAGATTATATGTATATGGAAAAGAAAAGAAAAGATTAAAACGCCACAAAATCAATAGTGGCGATATAAGAAAGGAAAAAAAAAAAAAAAAAAAAAAAAAAAAACCTAACCTAACCTAACCTAACCTAACCTAACCTAACCTAACCTCCTAACTTTTCTTTGTTAATAAATATGATTATCTTAGTTGTTTGCATAAATATACCTATGAATAGAAATTAGATACGTGAAATCCCATCACGTATAGAGAAACGAAGCCTTGATTTGCCCATGACACTGAAAAAAAAACTAAATTTAAATAAAATGGAATAAAATAAAATAATAAACTTATATATATCAAAATTGAAAGAAATGTAATATCAACAATAAAGAATGTCAAAATGGGAGTAGACTACCTAGAATTTTAAGTACTTGCATTGTATAGAATCGTTGAATACAGGGGTTTACAAGTTTGGGGCGATTAAATTTCACACCGGTTAGTCGAAAGATATAAATATTTCTTCTTTTGTTGAAATAAATCTATTGGTGAAAAATGGTTTGTGAAGGCATTGAGGATTATAAGCAGGTACAATAGGTCCACGGCCACGCCCACGCCCACGGCCACACCCACACACACGCCCACGCCCACGGCAACGCCCACGGCCACGCCCACGGCCACGCCCACGCCCACGCCCACGCCCACGGCCACGGCCACGCCCACGCCCACGCCCACGCCCACGCCCACGCCCACGCCCACGCCCACGCCCACACCCGCGGCCACGCCCACGCCCACGCCCACGCCCACGGCCACGCCCACGCCCACGGCCACGCCCACGGCCACGGCCACGCCCACGGCCACGCCCACGGCCACGCCCACGCCCACGGCCACGGCCACGCCCACGCCCATGGCCACGCCCACGGCCACACCCACGGCCACGCCCACGGCCACGCCCACGCCAACGCCCACAGCCACGCCCACGGCCACGCCCACGCCCACGCCCACAGCCACGCCCACGCCCACGCCCACGCCCATGGCCACGCCAACGGCCACACCCACGGCCACGCCCACGCCAACGCCTACGGCCACGCCCACGGCCACGCCCACGGCCACGGCCACGCCCACGGCCAAGCCCACGGCCACGCCCACGCCCACGGCCACGGCCACGCCCACGCCCACAGCCACGCCCACGACCACGCCCACGGCCACGCCCACGGCCACGCCCACAGCCACGCCCACGGCCACGCCCACGCCCACGGCCACGGCCACGCCCACGCCCACGCCCATGGCCACGCCCACGCCCACGCCCACGCCCACGCCCAAGTAACCTAACCTTACCCTAACCTTACCTAACCTTACCTAACCTAACCTAACCTAACCTAACCTAACCTAACCTAACCTAACCTAACCTAACCTAACCTTACCTAACCTAACCTAACCTAACCTAACCTAACCTAACCTAACCTAACCTAACCTAACCTAACCTAACCTAACCTAACCTAACCTAACCTAACCTAACCTAACCTAACCTAACCTAACCTAACCTAACCTAACCTAACCTAACCTAACCTAACCTAACCTAACCTAACCTAACCTAACCTAACCTAACCTAACCTAACCTATCCTAACCTAACCTAACCTAACCTAACCTAACCTAACCTAACCTAACCTAACCTAACCTAACCTAACCTAACCTAACCTAACCTAACCTAACCTAACCTAACCTAACCTAAAATAACCTAACCTAACCTAACCTTACCTAACCTAACCTCCAAACTTTTCTTTGTTAATAAATATGATTATCTTAGTTGTTTGCATAAATATATACCTATGAATAGAAAATAGATACGTGAAATCCCATCACGTATAGAGAAACGAAGCCTTGATTTGCCCATGACACTGAAAAAATAACTAAATTTAAATAAAATGGAATAAAATAAAATAATAAACTTATATAAATCAAAATTTAAAGAAATGTAATATCAACAATAAAGAATGTCAAAATGGGAGTAGACAACCTAGAATTTTAAGTACTTGCATTGTATAGAATCGTTGAATACAGGGGTTTACAAGTTTGTGGCGATTAAATTTCACACCGGTTAGTCGAAAGATATAAATATTTCTTCTTTTGTTGAAATAAATCTATTGGTGAAAAATGGTTTGTGAAGGCATTGAGGATTATAAGCAGGTACAATAGGTCCACGCCCACGTCCACGCCCACGGCCACGGCCACGCCCACGCCCACGGCCACGCCCACGCCCATGGCCACGCCCACGGCCACGCCCACGCCCACGCCCACAGCCACGCCCACGGCCACGCCCACGCCCACGCCCACGGCCACGCCCACGGCCACGCCCACGGCCACGCCCACGGCCACGCCCACGGCCACGCCCACGGCCACGCCCACGGCCACGCCCACGCCCACGGCCACGGCCACGGCCACGCCCACGCCCACGCCCACGGCCACGCCCACGGCCACACCCACGGCCACGCCCACGTCCACGCCCACGGCCACAGCCACGCCCACGTCCACAGCCACGCCCACGGCCATAGCCACGTCCACGCCCACGCCTTCGTCCACAGCCACTTCCACGTCCACAGCCACGCCCACGGCCATAGCCACGTCCACGCCCACGCCTTCGTCCACGTCCACGTCCACGGCCACGGCCACACCCACACCCACGGCCACGCCCACGGCCACGCCCACGGCCACGCCCACGCCCACGCCCACGCCCACGGCCACGCCCACGACCACGCCCACGGCCACGGCCACGCCCACGGCCACGGCCACGGCCACGCCCAAGGCCACGGCCACGCCCACGCCCACGCCCATGGCCACGCCCACGGCCACACCCACGGCCACGCCCACGGCCACGCCCACGACCACGCCCACGACAACGTCCAGGGCCACGCCCACGTCCACAGCCACGCCCACGTCCACGGCCACGCCCACGCCCACGCCCACGCCCACGCCCACGCCCAAGTAACCTAACCTTACCCTAACCTTACCTAACCTTACCTAACCTAACCTAACCTAACCTAACCTAACCTAACCTAACCTAACCTAACCTAACCTAACCTAACCTAACCTAACCTAACCTAACCTAACCTAACCTAACCTAACCTCCAAACTTTTCTTTGTTAATAAATATGATTATCTTAGTTGTTTGCATAAATATATACCTATGAATAGAAAATAGATACGTGAAATCCCATCACGTATAGAGAAACGAAGCCTTGATTTGCCCATGACACTGAAAAAATAACTAAATTTAAATAAAATGGAATAAAATAAAATAATAAACTTATATAAATCAAAATTTAAAGAAATGTAATATCAACAATAAAGAATGTCAAAATGGGAGTAGACTACCTAGAATTTTAAGTACTTGCATTGTATAGAATCGTTTAATACAGGGGTTTACAAGTTTGAGGCGATTAAATTTCACACCGGTTAGTCGAAAGATATAAATATTTCTTCTTTTGTTGAAATAAATCTATTGGTGAAAAATGGTTTGTGAAGGCATTGAGGATTATAAGCAGGTACAATAGGTCCACGCCCACGTCCACGCCCACGGCCACGCCCACGGCCACGCCCACGGCCACGCCCACGCCCAAGGCCACGGCCATGGCCACGCCCACGCCCACGCCCATGGCCACGCCCACGCCCACGCCCACGCCCACGCCCAAGTAACCTAACCTTACCCTAACCTTACCTAACCTTACCTAACCTAACCTAACCTAACCTAACCTAACCTAACCTTACCTAACCTAACCTAACCTAACCTAACCTAACCTAACCTAACCTTACCTAACCTAACCTAACCTAACCTAACCTAACCTAACCAAACCTAACCTAACCTAACCTAACTTAACCTAACCTAACCTCCAAACTTTTCTTTGTTTATAAATATGATTATCTTAGTTGTTTGCATAAATATACCTATGAATAGAAAATAGATACGTGAAATCCCATCACGTATAGAGAAACGAAGCCTTGATTTGCCCATGACACTGAAAAAAAAACTAAATTTAAATAAAATGGAATAAAATAAAATAATAAACTTATATATATCAAAATTGAAAGAAATGTTATATCAACAATAAAGAATGTCAAAATGGGAGTTCTTTTGTTGAAATAAATCTATTGGTGAAAAATGGTTTGTGAAGGCATTGAGGATTATAAGCAGGTACAATAGGTCCACGCCCACGCCCACGCCCACGCCTTCGTCCACAGCCACGCCCACGGCCACACCCACGGCCACGCCCACGTCCACGCCCACGGCCACAGCCACGCCCACGTCCACAGCCACGCCCACGGCCATAGCCACGTCCACGCCCACGCCTTCGTCCACAGCCACGCCCACGTCCACAGCCACGCCCACGGCCATAGCCACGTCCACGCCCACGCCTTCGTCCACAGCCACGCCCACGTCCACAGCCACGCCCACGGCCATAGCCACGTCCACGCCCACGCCTTCGTCCACGTCCAAGTAACCTAACCTTACCCTAACCTTACCTAACCTTACCTAACCTAACCTAACCTAACCTTACCTAACCTAACCTAACCTAACCTAACCTAACCTAACCTAACCTAACCTAACCTAACCTAACCTAACCTAACCTAACCAAACCTAACCTAACCTAACCTAACCTAACCTAACCTAACTTAACCTAACCTAACCTCCAAACTTTTCTTTGTTTATAAATATGATTATCTTAGTTGTTTGCATAAATATACCTATGAATAGAAAATAGATACGTGAAATCCCATCACGTATAGAGAAACGAAGCCTTGATTTGCCCATGACACTGAAAAAAAAACTAAATTTAAATAAAATGGAATAAAATAAAATAATAAACTTATATATATCAAAATTGAAAGAAATGTAATATCAACAATAAAGAATGTCAAAATGGGAGTTCTTTTGTTGAAATAAATCTATTGGTGAAAAATGGTTTGTGAAGGCATTGAGGATTATAAGCAGGTACAATAGGTCCACGCCCACGCCCACGCCCACGCCTTCGTCCACAGCCACGCCCACGTCCACAGCCACGCCCACGGCCATAGCCACGTCCACGCCCACGCCTTCGTCCACGTCCACGTCCACGGCCACGGCCACGGCCACGCCCACGCCCAAGTAACCTTACCTTACCCTAACCTTACCTAACCTAACCTAACCTAACCTAACCTAACCTAACCTTACCTAACCTAACCTAACCTAACCTAACCTAACCTAACCTAACCTAACCTAACCTAACCTAACCTAACCTAACCTAACCTAACCTAACCTAACCTAACCTAACCTAACCTAACCTAACCTAACCTAACCTAACCTAACCTAACCTAACCTAACCTAACCTAACCTCCTAACTTTTCTTTGTTAATAAATATGATTATCTTAGTTGTTTGCATAAATATACCTATGAATAGAAAATAGATACGTGAAATCCCATCACGTATAGAGAAACGAAGCCTTGATTTGCCCATGACACTGAAAAAAAAACTAAATTTAAATAAAATGGAATAAAATAAAATAATAAACTTATATATATCAAAATTGAAAGAAATGTAATATCAACAATAAAGAATGTCAAAATGGGAGTAGACTACCTAGAATTTTAAGTACATGCATTGTATAGAATCGTTGAATACAGGGGTTTACAAGTTTGGGGCGATTAAATTTCACACCGGTTAGTCGAAAGATATAAATAGTTCTTCTTTTGTTGAAATAAATCCACACGGCCACGCCCACGGCCACGCCCACGGCCACGCCCACGGCCACGCCCACGGCCACGCCCACGGCCACGCTCACGCCCACGCCCACGCCCACGGCCACGGCCACGGCCACGCCCACGCCCATGGCCACGCCCACGGCCACACCCACGGCCACGCCCACGCCCACGCCCACGCCCACGCCCACGCCCACGGCCACGCCCACGGCCACGCCCACGGCCACGCCCACGGCCACGGCCACGCCCACGGCCACGCCCACGGCCACGCCCACGGCCACGCCCACGCCCATGGCCACGCCCACGGCCACACCCACGGCCACGCCCACGGCCACGCCCACGCCCACGCCCACAGCCACGCCCACGGCCACGCCCACGGCCACGCCCACGGCCACGCCCACGGCCACGCCCACGCCCACGGCCACGGCCACGCCCACGCCCACGCCCATGGCCACGCCCACGCCCACGCCCAAGTAACCTAACCTTACCCTAACCTTACCTAACCTTACCTAACCTAACCTAACCTAACCTAACCTAACCTAACCTAACCTAACCTAACCTAACCTAACCTAACCTAACCTAACCTAACCTAACCTAACCTAACCTAACCTAACCTAACCTAACCTAACCTAACCTAACCTAACCTAACCTAACCTAACCTAACCTAACCTAACCTAACCTAACCTAACCTAACCTAACCTAACCTAACCTAACCTAACCTAACCTAACCTAACCTAACCTAACCTAACCTAACCTAACATAACCTAAAATAACCTAACCTAACCTAACCTTACCTAACCTAACCTCCAAACTTTTCTTTGTTAATAAATATGATTATCTTAGTTGTTTGCATAAATATACTTATGAATAGAAAATAGATACGTGAAATCCCATCACGTATAAAGAAACAAAGCCTTGATTTGCCCATGACACTAACAAAAAAAACTAAATTTAAACAAAATGAAAAAAATAATAATAAACATATATACCAAAATTGAAAGAAATGTAATATCAACAATAAAGAATGTCAAAATGGGAGTAGACTACCTAGAATTTTAAGTACTTGCATTGTATAGAATCGTTGAATACAGGGGTTTACAAGTTTGTGGCGATTTAATTTCACACCGGTTAGTCGAAAGATATAAATATTTCTTCTTTTGTTGAAATAAATCTATTGGTGAAAAATGGTTTGTGAAGGCATTGAGGATTATAAGCAGGTACAATAGGTCCACGCCCACGTCCACGCCCACGGCCACGTCCACGCCCACGGCCACGCCCACGCCCACGGCAACGCCCACGGCCACGCCCACGGCCACACCCACGGCCACGCCCACGGCCACGCCCACGGCCACGCCCACGGCCACGCCCACGGCCACGCCCACGGCCACGCCCACGGCCACGCCCACGGCCACGCCCACGGCCACGCCCACGGCCACACCCACGGCCACGCCCACGTCCACGCCCACGGCCACAGCCACGCCCACGTCCACAGCCACGCCCACGGCCATAGCCACGTCCACGCCCACGCCTTCGTCCACAGCCACGCCCACGTCCACAGCCACGCCCACGGCCATAGCCACGTCCACGCCCACGCCTTCGTCCACGTCCACGTCCACGGCCACGGCCACGGCCACGCCCACGCCCAAGTAACCTTACCTTACCCTAACCTTACCTAACCTAACCTAACCTAACCTAACCTAACCTAACCTAACCTTACCTAACCTAACCTAACCTAACCTAACCTAACCTAACCTAACCTAACCTAACCTAACTTAACCTAACCTAACCTAACCTAACCTAACCTAACCTAACCTAACCTAACCTAACCTAACCTAACCGAATTGATTTATTATTTTAATTTTCATACTATGAGTTGTATTTGACTTGTAGTAAATGGAATTGCATGTTTCAAGAATTATCATAAAATGCTTGACACGAGAAATTTTTTTAATGTATTGTACTATAATAAAACTTGTTATTGTAATTTGGCATATTAGCAAATAGTTGGTTAATTTAAATGTTTAAACATGAAAATTATTATTTTAATTTTATTGTAATTAAATTATTCTTATTTAAATGATTTTATGCAAATCTAAAATGTCAATGATCGGATGAAATTTAAATGATAGTTTAAATTTTTACTCTGTTTCATATGTGAATTTTATTTATAATTCTAATCTATATGTAACTTCATGTATAATTAAGTTCTGATTGCATGTTGTAAAAAGAAACAGGTTTATTACTTTATGATTGAATTTATGTTTCCTTCAATAATGCAAAATGATATCAACTGTTGATACAACTAAATGATAAAATGAAATGATTTAATAATTTAAGAAAGGAATCTGTAATTATTGATTTCGCATGTTATAAATTTTTGGCGCGGACTGACAAACATAAAAATTGAATAAAAAAAAAAAAAAAAAAAAAAAAAAAAAACTCAGATTATATGTATATGGAAAAGAAAAGAAAAGATTAAAACGCCACAAAATCAATAGTGGCGATATAAGAAAGGAAAAAAAAAAAAAAAAAAAAAAAAAAAACCTAACCTAACCTAACCTAACCTAACCTAACCTAACCTAACCTCCTAACTTTTCTTTGTTAATAAATATGATTATCTTAGTTGTTTGCATAAATATACCTATGAATAGAAATTAGATACGTGAAATCCCATCACGTATAGAGAAACGAAGCCTTGATTTGCCCATGACACTGAAAAAAAAACTAAATTTAAATAAAATGGAATAAAATAAAATAATAAACTTATATATATCAAAATTGAAAGAAATGTAATATCAACAATAAAGAATGTCAAAATGGGAGTAGACTACCTAGAATTTTAAGTACTTGCATTGTATAGAATCGTTGAATACAGGGGTTTACAAGTTTGGGGCGATTAAATTTCACACCGGTTAGTCGAAAGATATAAATATTTCTTCTTTTGTTGAAATAAATCTATTGGTGAAAAATGGTTTGTGAAGGCATTGAGGATTATAAGCAGGTACAATAGGTCCACGCCCACGTCCACGCCCACGGCCACGCCCACGGCCACGCCCACGGCCACGCCCACGCCCAAGGCCACGGCCATGGCCACGCCCACGCCCACGCCCATGGCCACGCCCACGCCCACGCCCACGCCCAAGTAACCTAACCTTACCCTAACCTTACCTAACCTTACCTAACCTAACCTAACCTAACCTAACCTAACCTAACCTTACCTAACCTAACCTAACCTAACCTAACCTAACCTAACCTTACCTAACCTAACCTAACCTAACCTAACCTAACCTAACCTAACCTAACCTAACCTAACTTAACCTAACCTAACCTAACCTAACCTCCAAACTTTTCTTTGTTTATAAATATGATTATCTTAGTTGTTTGCATAAATATACCTATGAATAGAAAATAGATACGTGAAATCCCATCACGTATAGAGAAACGAAGCCTTGATTTGCCCATGACACTGAAAAAAAAACTAAATTTAAATAAAATGGAATAAAATAAAATAATAAACTTATATATATCAAAATTGAAAGAAATGTAATATCAACAATAAAGAATGTCAAAATGGGAGTTCTTTTGTTGAAATAAATCTATTGGTGAAAAATGGTTTGTGAAGGCATTGAGGATTATAAGCAGGTACAATAGGTCCACGCCCACGCCCACGCCCACGCCTTCGTCCACAGCCACGCCCACGTCCACAGCCACGCCCACGGCCATAGCCACGTCCACGCCCACGCCTTCGTCCACGTCCACGTCCACGGCCACGGCCACGGCCACGCCCACGCCCAAGTAACCTTACCTTACCCTAACCTTACCTAACCTAACCTAACCTAACCTAACCTATCCTAACCTAACCTTACCTAACCTAACCTAACCTAACCTAACCTAACCTAACCTAACCTAACCTAACCTAACCTAACCTAACCTAACCTAACCTAACCTAACCTAACCTAACCTAACCTAACCTAACCTAACCTAACCTAACCTAACCTAACCTAACCTAACCTAACCTAACCTAACCTAACCTAACCTAACCTAACCTAACCTAACCTAACCTAACCTAACCTAACCTAACCTAACCTAACCTAACCTAACCTAACCTAACCTAACCTAACCTAACCTAACCTAACCTTACCTAACCTAACCTTACTTAACCTAACCTCCAAACTTTTCTTTGTTAATAAATATGATTATCTTAGTTGTTTGCATAAATATACTTATGAATAGAAAATAGATACGTGAAATCCCATCACGTATAAAGAAACAAAGCCTTGATTTGCCCATGACACTAAAAAAAAAAACTAAATTTAAACAAAATGAAAAAAATAATAATAAACATTATATACCAAAATTGAAAGAAATGTAATATCAACAATAAAGAATGTCAAAATGGGAGTAGACTACCTAGAATTTTAAGTACTTGCATTGTATAGAATCGTTGAATACAGGGGTTTACAAGTTTGTGGCGATTTAATTTCACACCGGTTAGTCGAAAGATATAAATATTTCTTCTTTTGTTGAAATAAATCTATTGGTGAAAAATGGTTTGTGAAGGCATTGAGGATTATAAGCAGGTACAATAGGTCCACGCCCACGTCCACGCCCACGGCCACGTCCACGCCCACGGCCACGCCCACGCCCACGGCAACGCCCACGGCCACGCCCACGGCCACACCCACGGCCACGCCCACGGCCACGCCCACGGCCACGCCCACGGCCACGCCCACGGCCACGCCCACGGCCACGCCCACGGCCACGCCCACGGCCACGCCCACGGCCACGCCCACGGCCACGCCCACGGCCACGCCCACGGCCACACCCACGGCCACGCCCACGTCCACGCCCACGGCCACAGCCACGCCCACGTCCACAGCCACGCCCACGGCCATAGCCACGTCCACGCCCACGCCTTCGTCCACAGCCACGCCCACGTCCACAGCCACGCCCACGGCCATAGCCACGTCCACGCCCACGCCTTCGTCCACGTCCACGTCCACGGCCACGCCCACGGCCACGCCCACGGCCACGCCCACGCCCACGGCCACGGCCATGGCCACGCCCACGCCCACGCCCATGGCCACGCCCACGCCCACGCCCACGCCCACGCCCAAGTAACCTAACCTTACCCTTACCTTACCTAACCTTACCTAACCTAACCTAACCTTACCTAACCTAACCTAACCTAACCTAACCTAACCTAACCTAACCTAACCTAACCTAACCAAACCTATCCTAACCTAACCTAACCTAACCTAACCTAACCTAACTTAACCTAACCTAACCTCCAAACTTTTCTTTGTTTATAAATATGATTATCTTAGTTGTTTGCATAAATATACCTATGAATAGAAAATAGATACGTGAAATCCCATCACGTATAGAGAAACGAAGCCTTGATTTGCCCATGACCACGCCCACGGCCACGCCCACGGCCACGCCCACGGCCACGCCCACGCCCACGCCCATGGCCACGCCCACGGCCACACCCACGGCCACGCCCACGGCCACGCCCACGCCCACGCCCACAGCCACGCCCACGGCCACGCCCACGGCCACGCCCACGGCCACGCCCACGGCCACGCCCACGCCCACGGCCACGGCCACGGCCACGCCCACGCCCACGCCCAAGTAACCTAACCTTACCCTAACCTTACCTAACCTTACCTAACCTAACCTAACCTAACCTAACCTAACCTAACCTAACCTAACCTAACCTAACCTAACCTAACCTAACCTAACCTAACCTAACCTAACCTAACCTAACCTAACCTAACCTAACCTAACCTAACCTAACATAACCTAAAATAACCTAACCTAACCTAACCTTACCTAACCTAACCTCCAAACTTTTCTTTGTTAATAAATATGATTATCTTAGTTGTTTGCATAAATATACTTATGAATAGAAAATAGATACGTGAAATCCCATCACGTATAAAGAAACAAAGCCTTGATTTGCCCATGACACTAAAAAAAAAAACTAAATTTAAACAAAATGAAAAAAATAATAATAAACATATATACCAAAAGTGAAAGAAATGTAATATCAACAATAAAGAATGTCAAAATGGGAGTAGACTA
Source organism: Eupithecia subfuscata (assembly GCA_963564075.1). NCBI lineage: Eukaryota > Metazoa > Arthropoda > Insecta > Lepidoptera > Geometridae > Eupithecia > Eupithecia subfuscata. Next base: position 12,191,093 of record OY751103.1, on the reverse strand, counting down.
CCTAGAATTTTAAGTACTTGCATTGTATAGAATCGTTGAATACAGGGGTTTACAAGTTTGTGGCGATTAAATTTCACACCGGTTAGTCGAAAGATATAATAATTTCTTCTTTTGTTGAAATAAATCTATTGGTGAAAAATGGTTTGTGAAGGCATTGAGGATTATAAGCAGGTACAATAGGTCCACGCCCACGTCCACGCCCACGGCCACGTCCACGCCCACGGCCACGCCCACGCCCACGGCAACGCCCACGGCCACGCCCACGGCCACACCCACGGCCACGCCCATGGCCACGCCCACGGCCACGCCCACGGCCACGCCCACGGCCACGCCCACGGCCACGCCCACGGCCACGCCCACGGCCACGCCCACGGCCACACCCACGGCCACGCCCACGTCCACGCCCACGGCCACAGCCACGCCCACGTCCACAGCCACGCCCACGGCCATAGCCACGTCCACGCCCACGCCTTCGTCCACAGCCACGCCCACGTCCACAGCCACGCCCACGGCCATAGCCACGTCCACGCCCACGCCTTCGTCCACGTCCACGTCCACGGCCACGGCCACGGCCACGCCCACGCCCAAGTAACCTTACCTTACCCTAACCTTACCTAACCTAACCTAACCTAACCTAACCTAACCTAACCTAACCTTACCTAACCTAACCTAACCTAACCTAACCTAACCTAACCTAACCTAACCTAACCTAACTTAACCTAACCTAACCTAACCTAACCTAACCTAACCTAACCTAACCTAACCGAATTGATTTATTATTTTAATTTTCATACTATGAGTTGTATTTGACTTGTAGTAAATGGAATTGCATGTTTCAAGAATTATCATAAAATGCTTGACACGAGAAATTTTTTTAATGTATTGTACTATAATAAAACTTGTTATTGTAATTTGGCATATTAGCAAATAGTTGGTTAATTTAAATGTTTAAACATGAAAATTATTATTTTAATTTTATTGTAATTAAATTATTCTTATTTAAATGATTTTATGCAAATCTAAAATGTCAATGATCGGATGAAATTTAAATGATAGTTTAAATTTTTACTCTGTTTCATATGTGAATTTTATTTATAATTCTAATCTATATGTAACTTCATGTATAATTAAGTTCTGATTGCATGTTGTAAAAAGAAACAGGTTTATTACTTTATGATTGAATTTATGTTTCCTTCAATAATGCAAAATGATATCAACTGTTGATACAACTAAATGATAAAATGAAATGATTTAATAATTTAAGAAAGGAATCTGTAATTATTGATTTCGCATGTTATAAATTTTTGGCGCGGACTGACAAACATAAAAATTGAATAAAAAAAAAAAAAAAAAAAAAAAAAAAAAACTCAGATTATATGTATATGGAAAAGAAAAGAAAAGATTAAAACGCCACAAAATCAATAGTGGCGATATAAGAAAGGAAAAAAAAAAAAAAAAAAAAAAAAAAAAAACCTAACCTAACCTAACCTAACCTAACCTAACCTAACCTAACCTCCTAACTTTTCTTTGTTAATAAATATGATTATCTTAGTTGTTTGCATAAATATACCTATGAATAGAAATTAGATACGTGAAATCCCATCACGTATAGAGAAACGAAGCCTTGATTTGCCCATGACACTGAAAAAAAAACTAAATTTAAATAAAATGGAATAAAATAAAATAATAAACTTATATATATCAAAATTGAAAGAAATGTAATATCAACAATAAAGAATGTCAAAATGGGAGTAGACTACCTAGAATTTTAAGTACTTGCATTGTATAGAATCGTTGAATACAGGGGTTTACAAGTTTGGGGCGATTAAATTTCACACCGGTTAGTCGAAAGATATAAATATTTCTTCTTTTGTTGAAATAAATCTATTGGTGAAAAATGGTTTGTGAAGGCATTGAGGATTATAAGCAGGTACAATAGGTCCACGGCCACGCCCACGCCCACGGCCACACCCACACACACGCCCACGCCCACGGCAACGCCCACGGCCACGCCCACGGCCACGCCCACGCCCACGCCCACGCCCACGGCCACGGCCACGCCCACGCCCACGCCCACGCCCACGCCCACGCCCACGCCCACGCCCACACCCGCGGCCACGCCCACGCCCACGCCCACGGCCACGCCCACGCCCACGGCCACGCCCACGGCCACGGCCACGCCCACGGCCACGCCCACGGCCACGCCCACGCCCACGGCCACGGCCACGCCCACGCCCATGGCCACGCCCACGGCCACACCCACGGCCACGCCCACGGCCACGCCCACGCCAACGCCCACAGCCACGCCCACGGCCACGCCCACGCCCACAGCCACGCCCACGCCCACGCCCACGCCCATGGCCACGCCAACGGCCACACCCACGGCCACGCCCACGCCCACGCCTACGGCCACGCCCACGGCCACGCCCACGGCCACGGCCACGCCCACGGCCAAGCCCACGGCCACGCCCACGCCCACGGCCACGGCCACGCCCACGCCCACAGCCACGCCCACGACCACGCCCACGGCCACGCCCACGGCCACGCCCACAGCCACGCCCACGGCCACGCCCACGCCCACGGCCACGGCCACGCCCATACCCACGCCCATGGCCACGCCCACGCCCACGCCCACGCCCACGCCCAAGTAACCTAACCTTACCCTAACCTTACCTAACCTTACCTAACCTAACCTAACCTAACCTAACCTAACCTAACCTAACCTAACCTAACCTAACCTAACCTAACCTTACCTAACCTAACCTAACCTAACCTAACCTAACCTAACCTAACCTAACCTAACCTAACCTAACCTAACCTAACCTAACCTAACCTAACCTAACCTAACCTAACCTAACCTAACCTAACCTAACCTAACCTAACCTAACCTAACCTAACCTAACCTAACCTAACCTAACCTAACCTAACCTATCCTAACCTAACCTAACCTAACCTAACCTAACCTAACCTAACCTAACCTAACCTAACCTAACCTAACCTAACCTAACCTAACCTAACCTAACCTAACCTAACCTAACCTAACCTAACCTAACCTAAAATAACCTAACCTAACCTAACCTTACCTAACCTAACCTCCAAACTTTTCTTTGTTAATAAATATGATTATCTTAGTTGTTTGCATAAATATATACCTATGAATAGAAAATAGATACGTGAAATCCCATCACGTATAGAGAAACGAAGCCTTGATTTGCCCATGACACTGAAAAAATAACTAAATTTAAATAAAATGGAATAAAATAAAATAATAAACTTATATAAATCAAAATTAAAAGAAATGTAATATCAACAATAAAGAATGTCAAAATGGGAGTAGACAACCTAGAATTTTAAGTACTTGCATTGTATAGAATCGTTGAATACAGGGGTTTACAAGTTTGTGGCGATTAAATTTCACACCGGTTAGTCGAAAGATATAAATATTTCTTCTTTTGTTGAAATAAATCTATTGGTGAAAAATGGTTTGTGAAGGCATTGAGGATTATAAGCAGGTACAATAGGTCCACGCCCACGTCCACGCCCACGGCCACGGCCACGCCCACGCCCACGGCCACGCCCACGCCCATGGCCACGCCCACGGCCACGCCCACGCCCACGCCCACAGCCACGCCCACGGCCACGCCCACGCCCACGCCCACGGCCACGCCCACGGCCACGCCCACGGCCACGCCCACGGCCACGCCCACGGCCACGCCCACGGCCACGCCCACGCCCACGGCCACGGCCACGGCCACGGCCACGCCCACGCCCACGCCCACGGCCACGCCCACGGCCACACCCACGGCCACGCCCACGTCCACGCCCACGGCCACAGCCACGCCCACGTCCACAGCCACGCCCACGGCCATAGCCACGTCCACGCCCACGCCTTCGTCCACAGCCACTTCCACGTCCACAGCCACGCCCACGGCCATAGCCACGTCCACGCCCACGCCTTCGTCCACGTCCACGTCCACGGCCACGGCCACACCCACACCCACGGCCACGCCCACGGCCACGCCCACGGCCACGGCCACGCCCACGACCACGCCCACGGCCACGGCCACGCCCACGGCCACGGCCACGGCCACGCCAAAGGCCACGGCCACGCCCACGCCCACGCCCATGGCCACGCCCACGGCCACACCCACGGCCACGCCCACGGCCACGCCCACGACCACGCCCACGACAACGTCCAGGGCCACGCCCACGTCCACAGCCACGCCCACGTCCACGGCCACGCCCACGCCCACGCCCACGCCCACGCCCAAGTAACCTAACCTTACCCTAACCTTACCTAACCTTACCTAACCTAACCTAACCTAACCTAACCTAACCTAACCTAACCTAACCTAACCTAACCTAACCTAACCTAACCTAACCTAACCTAACCTAACCTAACCTAACCTAACCTCCAAACTTTTCTTTGTTAATAAATATGATTATCTTAGTTGTTTGCATAAATATATACCTATGAATAGAAAATAGATACGTGAAATCCCATCACGTATAGAGAAACGAAGCCTTGATTTGCCCATGACACTGAAAAAATAACTAAATTTAAATAAAATGGAATAAAATAAAATAATAAACTTATATAAATCAAAATTTAAAGAAATGTAATATCAACAATAAAGAATGTCAAAATGGGAGTAGACTACCTAGAATTTTAAGTACTTGCATTGTATAGAATCGTTTAATACAGGGGTTTACAAGTTTGAGGCGATTAAATTTCACACCGGTTAGTCGAAAGATATAAATATTTCTTCTTTTGTTGAAATAAATCTATTGGTGAAAAATGGTTTGTGAAGGCATTGAGGATTATAAGCAGGTACAATAGGTCCACGCCCACGTCCACGCCCACGGCCACGCCCACGGCCACGCCCACGGCCACGCCCACGCCCAAGGCCACGGCCATGGCCACGCCCACGCCCACGCCCATGGCCACGCCCACGCCCACGCCCACGCCCACGCCCAAGTAACCTAACCTTACCCTAACCTTACCTAACCTTACCTAACCTAACCTAACCTAACCTAACCTAACCTAACCTTACCTAACCTAACCTAACCTAACCTAACCTAACCTAACCTAACCTTACCTAACCTAACCTAACCTAACCTAACCTAACCTAACCTAACCTAACCTAACCTAACCTAACCTAACTTAACCTAACCTAACCTCCAAACTTTTCTTTGTTTATAAATATGATTATCTTAGTTATCTTAGCCCACGGCCACGGCCACGGCCACGCCCACGCCCACGCCCACGCCCACGCCCACGCCCACGCCCACACCCACGGCCACGCCCACGCCCACGCCCACGCCCACGGCCACGCCCACGCCCACGGCCACGCCCACGGCCACGCCCACGCCCACGGCCACGGCCACGCCCACGCCCATGGCCACGCCCACGGCCACACCCACGGCCACGCCCACGGCCACGCCCACGCCAACGCCCACAGCCACGCCCACGGCCACGCCCACGCCCACGCCCACAGCCACGCCCACGCCCACGCCCACGCCCATGGCCACGCCAACGGCCACACCCACGGCCACGCCCACGCCCACGCCTACGGCCACGCCCACGGCCACGCCCACGGCCACGGCCACGCCCACGGCCAAGCCCACGGCCACGCCCACGCCCACGGCCACGGCCACGCCCACGCCCACAGCCACGCCCACGACCACACCCACGGCCACGCCCACGGCCACGCCCACGGCCACGCCCACGGCCACGCCCACGCCCACGGCCACGGCCACGCCCACGCCCACGCCCATGGCCACGCCCACGCCCACGCCCACGCCCACGCCCAAGTAACCTAACCTTACCCTAACCTTACCTAACCTTACCTAACCTAACCTAACCTAACCTAACCTAACCTAACCTAACCTAACCTAACCTAACCTAACCTTACCTAACCTAACCCAACCTAACCTAACCTAACCTAACCTAACCTAACCTAACCTAACCTAACCTAACCTAACCTAACCTAACCTAACCTAACCTAACCTAACCTAACCTAACCTAACCTAACCTAACCTAACCTAACCTAACCTAACCTAACCTAACCTAACCTAACCTAACCTAACCTAACCTAACCTAACCTAACCTAACCTAACCTAACCTATCCTAACCTAACCTAACCTAACCTAACCTAACCTAACCTAACCTAACCTAACCTAACCTAACCTAACCTAACCTAAAATAACCTAACCTAACCTAACCTTACCTAACCTAACCTCCAAACTTTTCTTTGTTAATAAATATGATTATCTTAGTTGTTTGCATAAATATATACCTATGAATAGAAAATAGATACGTGAAATCCCATCACGTATAGAGAAACGAAGCCTTGATTTGCCCATGACACTGAAAAAATAACTAAATTTAAATAAAATGGAATAAAATAAAATAATAAACTTATATAAATCAAAATTTAAAGAAATGTAATATCAACAATAAAGAATGTCAAAATGGGAGTAGACAACCTAGAATTTTAAGTACTTGCATTGTATAGAATCGTTGAATACAGGGGTTTACAAGTTTGTGGCGATTAAATTTCACACCGGTTAGTCGAAAGATATAAATATTTCTTCTTTTGTTGAAATAAATCTATTGGTGAAAAATGGTTTGTGAAGGCATTGAGGATTATAAGCAGGTACAATAGGTCCACGCCCACGTCCACGCCCACGGCCACGGCCACGCCCACGCCCACGGCCACGCCCACGCCCATGGCCACGCCCACGGCCACGCCCACGCCCACGCCCACAGCTACGCCCACGGCCACGCCCACGCCCACGCCCACGGCCACGCCCACGGCCACGCCCACGGCCACGCCCACGGCCACGCCCACGGCCACGCCCACGGCCACGCCCACGCCCACGGCCACGGCCACGGCCACGCCCACGCCCACGCCCACGGCCACGCCCACGGCCACACCCACGGCCACGCCCACGTCCACGCCCACGGCCACAGCCACGCCCACGTCCACAGCCACGCCCACGGCCATAGCCACGTCCACGCCCACGCCTTCGTCCACAGCCACTTCCACGTCCACAGCCACGCTCACGGCCATAGCCACGTCCACGCCCACGCCTTCGTCCACGTCCACGGCCACGGCCACACCCACACCCACGGCCACGCCCACGGCCACGCCCACGGCCACGCCCACGCCCACGCCCACGCCCACGCCCACGACCACGCCCACGGCCACGGCCACGCCCACGGCCACGGCCACGGCCACGCCCAAGGCCACGGCCACGCCCACGCCCACGCCCATGGCCACGCCCACGGCCACACCCACGGCCACGCCCACGGCCACGCCCACGACCACGCCCACGACAACGTCCAGGGCCACGCCCACGTCCACAGCCACGCCCACGTCCACGGCCACGCCCACGCCCACGCCCACGCCCACGCCCACGCCCAAGTAACCTAACCTTACCCTAACCTTACCTAACCTTACCTAACCTAACCTAACCTAACCTAACCTAACCTAACCTAACCTAACCTAACCTAACTTAACCTAACCTAACCTAACCTAACCTAACCTAACCTAACCTAACCTAACCTAACCTAACCTCCAAACTTTTCTTTGTTAATAAACATGATTATCTTAGTTGTTTGCATAAATATATACCTATGAATAGAAAATAGATACGTGAAATCCCATCACGTATAGAGAAACGAAGCCTTGATTTGCCCATGACACTGAAAAAATAACTAAATTTAAATAAAATGGAATAAAATAAAATAATAAACTTATATAAATCAAAATTTAAAGAAATGTAATATCAACAATAAAGAATGTCAAAATGGGAGTAGACTACCTAGAATTTTAAGTACTTGCATTGTATAGAATCGTTGAATACAGGGGTTTACAAGTTTGAGGCGATTAAATTTCACACCGGTTAGTCGAAAGATATAAATATTTCTTCTTTTGTTGAAATAAATCTATTGGTGAAAAATGGTTTGTGAAGGCATTGAGGATTATAAGCAGGTACAATAGGTCCACGCCCACGTCCACGCCCACGGCCACGCCCACGGCCACGCCCACGGCCACGCCCACGCCCAAGGCCACGGCCATGGCCACGCCCACGCCCACGCCCATGGCCACGCCCACGCCCACGCTCACGCCCACGCCCAAGTAACCTAACCTTACCCTAACCTTACCTAACCTTACCTAACCTAACCTAACCTAACCTAACCTAACCTAACCTTACCTAACCTAACCTAACCTAACCTAACCTAACCTAACCTTACCTAACCTAACCTAACCTAACCTAACCTAACCTAACCTAACCTAACTTAACCTAACCTAACCTAACCTAACCTCCAAACTTTTCTTTGTTTATAAATATGATTATCTTAGTTGTTTGCATAAATATACCTATGAATAGAAAATAGATACGTGAAATCCCATCACGTATAGAGAAACGAAGCCTTGATTTGCCCATGACACTGAAAAAAAAACTAAATTTAAATAAAATGGAATAAAATAAAATAATAAACTTATATATATCAAAATTGAAAGAAATGTAATATCAACAATAAAGAATGTCAAAATGGGAGTTCTTTTGTTGAAATAAATCTATTGGTGAAAAATGGTTTGTGAAGGCATTGAGGATTATAAGCAGGTACAATAGGTCCACGCCCATGCCCACGCCCACGCCTTCGTCCACAGCCACGCCCACGTCCACAGCCACGCCCACGGCCATAGCCACGTCCACGCCCACGCCTTCGTCCACGTCCACGTCCACGGCCACGGCCACGGCCACGCCCACGCCCAAGTAACCTTACCTTACCCTAACCTTACCTAACCTAACCTAACCTAACCTAACCTAACCTAACCTAACCTTACCTAACCTAACCTAACCTAACCTAACCTAACCTAACCTTACCTAACCTAACCTAACCTAACCTAACCTAACCTAACCTAACCTAACCTAACCTAACCTAACCTAACCTAACCTAACCTAACCTAACCTAACCTAACCTAACCTAACCTAACCTAACCTAACCTAACCTAACCTAACCTAACCTAACCTAACCTAACCTAACCTAACCTAACCTAACCTAACCTAACCTAACCTAACCTAACCTAACCTAACCTAACCTAACCTAACCTAACCTAACCTAACCTAACCTTACCTAACCTAACCTCCAAACTTTTCTTTGTTAATAAATATGATTATCTTAGTTGTTTGCATAAATATACTTATGAATAGAAAATAGATACGTGAAATCCCATCACGTATAAAGAAACAAAGCCTTGATTTGCCCATGACACTAAAAAAAAAAACTAAATTTAAACAAAATGAAAAAAATAATAATAAACATTATATACCAAAATTGAAACAAATGTAATATCAACAATAAAAAATGTCAAAATGGGAGTAGACTACCTAGAATTTTAAGTACTTGCATTGTATAGAATCGTTGAATACAGGGGTTTACAAGTTTGTGGCGATTAAATTTCACACCGGTTAGTCGAAAGATATAAATATTTCTTCTTTTGTTGAAATAAATCTATTGGTGAAAAATGGTTTGTGAAGGCATTGAGGATTATAAGCAGGTACAATAGGTCCACGCCCACGTCCACGCCCACGGCCACGTCCACGCCCACGGCCACGCCCACGCCCACGGCAACGCCCACGGCCACGCCCACGGCCACACCCACGGCCACGCCCACGGCCACGCCCACGGCCACGCCCACGGCCACGCCCACGGCCACGCCCACGGCCACGCCCACGGCCACGCCCACGGCCACGCCCACGGCCACGCCCACGGCCACGCCCACGGCCACGCCCACGGCCACGCCCACGGCCACACCCACGTCCACGCCCACGGCCACAGCCACGCCCACGTCCACAGCCACGCCCACGGCCATAGCCACGTCCACGCCCACGGCCACGGCCACGCCCACGGCCACACCCACGGCCACGCCCACGTCCACGCCCACGGCCACGCCCACGGCCACGCCCATGGCCACGCCCACGGCCACGCCCACGGCCACGCCCACGGCCACGCCCACGGCCACGCCCACGTCCACGTCCACGGCCACGGCCACACCCACACCCACGGCCACGCCCACGGCCACGCCCACGGCCACGCCCACGCCCACGCCCACGCCCACGCCCACGACCACGCCCACGGCCACGGCCACGCCCACGGCCACGGCCACGCCCAAGGCCACGGCCACGCCCACGCCCACGCCCATGGCCACGCCCACGGCCACACCCACGGCCACGCCCACGGCCACGCCCACGACCACGCCCACGACAACGTCCAGGGCCACGCCCACGTCCACAGCCACGCCCACGTCCACGGCCACGCCCACGCCCACGCCCACGCCCACGCCCAAGTAACCTAACCTTACCCTAACCTTACCTAACCTTACCTAACCTAACCTAACCTAACCTAACCTAACCTAACCTAACCTAACCTAACCATACTTAACCTAACCTAACCTAACCTAACCTAACCTAACCTAACCTAACCTAACCTAACCTAACCTCCAAACTTTTCTTTGTTAATAAATATGATTATCTTAGTTGTTTGCATAAATATATACCTATGAATAGAAAATAGATACGTGAAATCCCATCACGTATAGAGAAACGAAGCCTTGATTTGCCCATGACACTGAAAAAATAACTAAATTTAAATAAAATGGAATAAAATAAAATAATAAACTTATATAAATCAAAATTTAAAGAAATGTAATATCAACAATAAAGAATGTCAAAATGGGAGTAGACTACCTAGAATTTTAAGTACTTGCATTGTATAGAATCGTTGAATACAGGGGTTTACAAGTTTGAGGCGATTAAATTTCACACCGGTTAGTCGAAAGATATAAATATTTCTTCTTTTGTTGAAATAAATCTATTGGTGAAAAATGGTTTGTGAAGGCATTGAGGATTATAAGCAGGTACAATAGGTCCACGCCCACGTCCACGCCCACGGCCACGCCCACGGCCACGCCCACGGCCACGCCCACGCCCAAGGCCACGGCCATGGCCACGCCCACGCCCACGCCCATGGCCACGCCCACGCCCACGCCCACGCCCACGCCCAAGTAACCTAACCTTACCCTAACCTTACCTAACCTTACCTAACCTAACCTAACCTAACCTAACCTAACCTAACCTTACCTAACCTAACCTAACCTAACCTAACCTAACCTAACCTTACCTAACCTAACCTAACCTAACCTAACCTAACCTAACCTAACCTAACCTAACCTAACTTAACCTAACCTAACCTAACCTAACCTCCAAACTTTTCTTTGTTTATAAATATGATTATCTTAGTTGTTTGCATAAATATACCTATGAATAGAAAATAGATACGTGAAATCCCATCACGTATAGAGAAACGAAGCCTTGATTTGCCCATGACACTGAAAAAAAAACTAAATTTAAATAAAATGGAATAAAATAAAATAATAAACTTATATATATCAAAATTGAAAGAAATGTAATATCAACAATAAAGAATGTCAAAATGGGAGTTCTTTTGTTGAAATAAATCTATTGGTGAAAAATGGTTTGTGAAGGCATTGAGGATTATAAGCAGGTACAATAGGTCCACGCCCACGCCCACGCCCACGCCTTCGTCCACAGCCACGCCCACGTCCACAGCCACGCCCACGGCCATAGCCACGTCCACGCCCACGCCTTCGTCCACGTCCACGTCCACGGCCACGGCCACGGCCACGCCCACGCCCAAGTAACCTTACCTTACCCTAACCTTACCTAACCTAACCTAACCTAACCTAACCTAACCTAACCTAACCTTACCTAACCTAACCTAACCTAACCTAACCTAACCTAACCTTACCTAACCTAACCTAACCTAACCTAACCTAACCTAACCTAACCTAACCTAACCTAACCTAACCTAACCTAACCTAACCTAACCTAACCTAACCTAACCTAACCTAACCTAACCTAACCTAACCTAACCTAACCTAACCTAACCTAACCTAACCTAACCTAACCTAACCTAACCTAACCTAACCTAACCTAACCTAACCTAACCTAACCTAACCTTACCTAACCTAACCTCCAAACTTTTCTTTACTTTTCTTTGTTAATAAATATGATTATCTTAGTTGTTTGCATAAATATACTTATGAATAGAAAATAGATACGTGAAATCCCATCACGTATAAAGAAACAAAGCCTTGATTTGCCCATGACACTAAAAAAAAAAACTAAATTTAAACAAAATGAAAAAAATAATAATAAACATTATATACCAAAATTGAAAGAAATGTAATATCAACAATAAAGAATGTCAAAATGGGAGTAGACTACCTAGAATTTTAAGTACTTGCATTGTATAGAATCGTTGAATACAGGGGTTTACAAGTTTGTGGCGATTAAATTTCACACCGGTTAGTCGAAAGATATAAATATTTCTTCTTTTGTTGAAATAAATCTATTGGTGAAAAATGGTTTGTGAAGGCATTGAGGATTATAAGCAGGTACAATAGGTCCACGCCCACGTCCACGCCCACGGCCACGTCCACGCCCACGGCCACGCCCACGCCCACGCACACATAACCTAACCTTACCTAACCTAACCTAACCTAACCTAACCTAACCTAACCTAACCTAACCTAACTTAACCTAACCTAACCTAACCTAACCTCCAAACTTTTCTTTGTTTATAAATATGATTATCTTAGTTGTTTGCATAAATATACCTATGAATAGAAAATAGATACGTGAAATCCCATCACGTATAGAGAAACGAAGCCTTGATTTGCCCATGACACTGAAAAAAAAACTAAATTTAAATAAAATGGAATAAAATAAAATAATAAACTTATATATATCAAAATTGAAAGAAATGTAATATCAACAATAAAGAATGTCAAAATGGGAGTTCTTTTGTTGAAATAAATCTATTGGTGAAAAATGGTTTGTGAAGGCATTGAGGATTATAAGCAGGTACAATAGGTCCACGCCCACGCCCACGCCCACGCCTTCGTCCACAGCCACGCCCACGTCCACAGCCACGCCCACGGCCATAGCCACGTCCACGCCCACGCCTTCGTCCACGTCCACGTCCACGGCCACGGCCACGGCCACGCCCACGCCCAAGTAACCTTACCTTACCCTAACCTTACCTAACCTAACCTAACCTAACCTAACCTAACCTAACCTAACCTTACCTAACCTAACCTAACCTAACCTAACCTAACCTAACCTTACCTAACCTAACCTAACCTAACCTAACCTAACCTAACCTAACCTAACCTAACCTAACCTAACCTAACCTAACCTAACCTAACCTAACCTAACCTAACCTAACCTAACCTAACCTAACCTAACCTAACCTAACCTAACCTAACCTAACCTAACCTAACCTAACCTAACCTAACCTAACCTAACCTAACCTAACCTAACCTAACCTAACCTAACCTAACCTTACCTAACCTAACCTCCAAACTTTTCTTTGTTAATAAATATGATTATCTTAGTTGTTTGCATAAATATACTTATGAATAGAAAATAGATACGTGAAATCCCATCACGTATAAAGAAACAAAGCCTTGATTTGCCCATGACACTAAAAAAAAAAACTAAATTTAAACAAAATGAAAAAAATAATAATAAACATTATATACCAAAATTGAAAGAAATGTAATATCAACAATAAAGAATGTCAAAATGGGAGTAGACTACCTAGAATTTTAAGTACTTGCATTGTATAGAATCGTTGAATACAGGGGTTTACAAGTTTGTGGCGATTAAATTTCACACCGGTTAGTCGAAAGATATAAATATTTCTTCTTTTGTTGAAATAAATCTATTGGTGAAAAATGGTTTGTGAAGGCATTGAGGATTATAAGCAGGTACAATAGGTCCACGCCCACGTCCACGCCCACGGCCACGTCCACGCCCACGGCCACGCCCACGCCCACGGCAACGCCCACGGCCACGCCCACGGCCACACCCACGGCCACGCCCACGGCCACGCCCACGGCCACGCCCACGGCCACGCCCACGGCCACGCCCACGGCCACGCCCACGGCCACGCCCACGGCCACGCCCACGGCCACACCCACGGCCACGCCCACGTCCACGCCCACGGCCACAGCCACGCCCACGTCCACAGCCACGCCCACGGCCATAGCCACGTCCACGCCCACGCCTTCGTCCACAGCCACGCCCACGTCCACAGCCACGCCCACGGCCATAGCCACGTCCACGCCCACGCCTTCGTCCACGTCCACGTCCACGGCCACGGCCACGGCCACGCCCACGCCCAAGTAACCTTACCTTACCCTAACCTTACCTAACCTAACCTAACCTAACCTAACCTAACCTAACCTAACCTTACCTAACCTAACCTAACCTAACCTAACCTAACCTAACCTAACCTAACCTAACCTAACCTAACTTAACCTAACCTAACCTAACCTAACCTAACCTAACCTAACCTAACCTAACCTAACCTAACCGAATTGATTTATTATTTTAATTTTCATACTATGAGTTGTATTTGACTTGTAGTAAATGGAATTGCATGTTTCAAGAATTATCATAAAATGCTTGACACGAGAAATTTTTTTAATGTATTGTACTATAATAAAACTTGTTATTGTAATTTGGCATATTAGCAAATAGTTGGTTAATTTAAATGTTTAAACATGAAAATTATTATTTTAATTTTATTGTAATTAAATTATTCTTATTTAAATGATTTTATGCAAATCTAAAATGTCAATGATCGGATGAAATTTAAATGATAGTTTAAATTTTTACTCTGTTTCATATGTGAATTTTATTTATAATTCTAATCTATATGTAACTTCATGTATAATTAAGTTCTGATTGCATGTTGTAAAAAGAAACAGGTTTATTACTTTATGATTGAATTTATGTTTCCTTCAATAATGCAAAATGATATCAACTGTTGATACAACTAAATGATAAAATGAAATGATTTAATAATTTAAGAAAGGAATCTGTAATTATTGATTTCGCATGTTA
Source organism: Eupithecia subfuscata (assembly GCA_963564075.1). Lineage (NCBI taxonomy): Eukaryota > Metazoa > Arthropoda > Insecta > Lepidoptera > Geometridae > Eupithecia > Eupithecia subfuscata. The sequence continues at coordinate 12,176,081 of OY751103.1, read as the reverse complement.
TAAATTTTTGGCGCGGACTGACAAACATAAAAATTGAATAAAAAAAAAAAAAAAAAAAAAAAAAAAACTCAGATTATATGTATATGGAAAAGAAAAGAAAAGATTAAAACGCCACAAAATCAATAGTGGCGATATAAGAAAGGAAAAAAAAAAAAAAAAAAAAAAAAAAAAAAACCTAACCTACCCTAACCTAACCTAACCTAACCTAACCTAACCTCCTAACTTTTCTTTGTTAATAAATATGATTATCTTAGTTGTTTCCATAAATATACCTATGAATAGAAATTAGATACGTGAAATCCCATCACGTATAGAGAAACGAAGCCTTGATTTGCCCATGACACTGAAAAAAAAACTAAATTTAAATAAAATGGAATAAAATAAAATAATAAACTTATATATATCAAAATTGAAAGAAATGTAATATCAACAATAAAGAATGTCAAAATGGGAGTAGACTACCTAGAATTTTAAGTACTTGCATTGTATAGAATCGTTGAATACAGGGGTTTACAAGTTTGGGGCGATTAAATTTCACACCGGTTAGTCGAAAGATATAAATATTTCTTCTTTTGTTGAAATAAATCTATTGGTGAAAAATGGTTTGTGAAGGCATTGAGGATTATAAGCAGGTACAATAGGTCCACGGCCACGCCCACGCCCACGGCCACACCCACACACACGCCCACGCCCACGGCAACGCCCACGGCCACGCCCACGGCCACGCCCACGCCCACGCCCACGGCCACGGCCACGCCCACGCCCACGCCCACGCCCACGCCCACACCCACGGCCACGCCCACGCCCACGCCCACGCCCACGGCCACGCCCACGCCCACGGCCACGCCCACGGCCACGGCCACGCCCACGGCCACGCCCACGGCCACGCCCACGGCCACACCCACGGCCACGCCCACGGCCACGCCCACGGCCACGGCCACGCCCACGCCCATGGCCACGCCCACGGCCACACCCACGGCCACGCCCACGGCCACGCCCACGCCAACGCCCACAGCCACGCCCACGGCCACGCCCACGCCCACGCCCACAGCCACGCCCACGCCCACGCCCACGCCCATGGCCACGCCCACGGCCACACCCACGGCCACGCCCACGCCCACGCCTACGGCCACGCCCACGGCCACGCCCACGGCCACGGCCACGCCCACGGCCAAGCCCACGGCCACGCCCACGCCCACGGCCACGGCCACGCCCACGCCCACAGCCACGCCCACGACCACGCCCACGGCCACGCCCAGGGCCACGCCCACGGCCACGCCCACGCCCACGGCCACGGCCACGCCCACGCCCACGCCCATGGCCACGCCCACGCCCACGCCCACGCCCACGCCCAAGTAACCTAACCTTACCCTAACCTTACCTAACCTTACCTAACCTAACCTAACCTAACCTAACCTAACCTAACCTAACCTAACCTAACCTAACCTAACCTAACCTAACCTAACCTAACCTAACCTAACCTAACCTAACCTAACCTAACCTAACCTAACCTAACCTAACCTAACCTAACCTAACCTAACCTAACCTAACCTAACCTAACCTAACCTAACCTAACCTAACCTAACCTAACCTAACCTAACCTAACCTAACCTAACCTAAACTAACCTAACCTAACCTAACCTAACCTAACCTAACCTAACCTAACCTAACCTAACCTAACCTAACCTAACCTAACCTAACCTAACCTAACCTAACCTAACCTAACCTAACCTAACCTAACCTAACCTAACCTAACCTAACCTAACCTAAAATAACCTTACCTAACCTAACCTTACCTAACCTAACCTCCAAACTTTTCTTTGTTAATAAATATGATTATCTTAGTTGTTTGCCTTGATTTGCCCATGACACTGAAAAAATAACTAAATTTAAATAAAATGGAATAAAATAAAATAATAAACTTATATAAATCAAAATTTAAAGAAATGTAATATCAACAATAAAGAATGTCAAAATGGGAGTAGACTACCTAGAATTTTAAGTACTTGCATTGTATAGAATCGTTGAATACAGGGGTTTACAAGTTTGGGGCGATTAAATTTCACACCGGTTAGTCGAAAGATATAAATATTTCTTCTTTTGTTGAAATAAATCTATTGGTGAAAAATGGTTTGTGAAGGCATTGAGGATTATAAGCAGGTACAATAGGTCCACGGCCACGCCCACGCCCACGGCCACACCCACACACACGCCCACGCCCACGCCCACGCCCACGGCCACGCCCACGGCCACGCCCACGCCCACGGCCACGGCCACGCCCACGCCCATGGCCACGCCCACGGCCACACCCACGGCCACGCCCACGGCCACGCCCACGCCAACGCCCACAGCCACGCCCACGGCCACGCCCACGCCCACGCCCACAGCCACGCCCACGCCCACGCCCACGCCCATGGCCACGCCAACGGCCACACCCACGGCCACGCCCACGCCCACGCCTACGGCCACGCCCACGGCCACGCCCACGGCCACGGCCACGCCCACGGCCAAGCCCACGGCCACGCCCACGCCCACGGCCACGGCCACGCCCACGCCCACAGCCACGCCCACGACCACACCCACGGCCACGCCCACGGCCACGCCCACGGCCACGCCCACGGCCACGCCCACGCCCACGGCCACGGCCACGCCCACGCCCACGCCCATGGCCACGCCCACGCCCACGCCCACGCCCACGCCCAAGTAACCTAACCTTACCCTAACCTTACCTAACCTTACCTAACCTAACCTAACCTAACCTAACCTAACCTAACCTAACCTAACCTAACCTAACCTAACCTAACCTAACCTTACCTAACCTAACCCAACCTAACCTAACCTAACCTAACCTAACCTAACCTAACCTAACCTAACCTAACCTAACCTAACCTAACCTAACCTAACCTAACCTAACCTAACCTAACCTAACCTAACCTAACCTAACCTAACCTAACCTAACCTAACCTAACCTAACCTAACCTAACCTAACCTAACCTAACCTAACCTAACCTAACCTAACCTATCCTAACCTAACCTAACCTAACCTAACCTAACCTAACCTAACCTAACCTAACCTAACCTAACCTAACCTAACCTAAAATAACCTAACCTAACCTAACCTTACCTAACCTAACCTCCAAACTTTTCTTTGTTAATAAATATGATTATCTTAGTTGTTTGCATAAATATATACCTATGAATAGAAAATAGATACGTGAAATCCCATCACGTATAGAGAAACGAAGCCTTGATTTGCCCATGACACTGAAAAAATAACTAAATTTAAATAAAATGGAATAAAATAAAATAATAAACTTATATAAATCAAAATTTAAAGAAATGTAATATCAACAATAAAGAATGTCAAAATGGGAGTAGACAACCTAGAATTTTAAGTACTTGCATTGTATAGAATCGTTGAATACAGGGGTTTACAAGTTTGTGGCGATTAAATTTCACACCGGTTAGTCGAAAGATATAAATATTTCTTCTTTTGTTGAAATAAATCTATTGGTGAAAAATGGTTTGTGAAGGCATTGAGGATTATAAGCAGGTACAATAGGTCCACGCCCACGTCCACGCCCACGGCCACGGCCACGCCCACGCCCACGGCCACGCCCACGCCCATGGCCACGCCCACGGCCACGCCCACGCCCACGCCCACAGCTACGCCCACGGCCACGCCCACGCCCACGCCCACGGCCACGCCCACGGCCACGCCCACGGCCACGCCCACGGCCACGCCCACGGCCACGCCCACGGCCACGCCCACGCCCACGGCCACGGCCACGGCCACGCCCACGCCCACGCCCACGGCCACGCCCACGGCCACACCCACGGCCACGCCCACGTCCACGCCCACGGCCACAGCCACGCCCACGTCCACAGCCACGCCCACGGCCATAGCCACGTCCACGCCCACGCCTTCGTCCACAGCCACTTCCACGTCCACAGCCACGCCCACGGCCATAGCCACGTCCACGCCCACGCCTTCGTCCACGTCCACGGCCACGGCCACACCCACACCCACGGCCACGCCCACGGCCACGCCCACGGCCACGCCCACGCCCACGCCCACGCCCACGCCCACGACCACGCCCACGGCCACGGCCACGCCTACGGCCACGGCCACGGCCACGCCCAAGGCCACGGCCACGCCCACGCCCACGCCCATGGCCACGCCCACGGCCACACCCACGGCCACGCCCACGGCCACGCCCACGACCACGCCCACGACAACGTCCAGGGCCACGCCCACGTCCACAGCCACGCCCACGTCCACGGCCACGCCCACGCCCACGCCCACGCCCACGCCCACGCCCAAGTAACCTAACCTTACCCTAACCTTACCTAACCTTACCTAACCTAACCTAACCTAACCTAACCTAACCTAACCTAACCTAACCTAACCTAACTTAACCTAACCTAACCTAACCTAACCTAACCTAACCTAACCTAACCTAACCTAACCTAACCTAACCTCCAAACTTTTCTTTGTTAATAAACATGATTATCTTAGTTGTTTGCATAAATATATACCTATGAATAGAAAATAGATACGTGAAATCCCATCACGTATAGAGAAACGAAGCCTTGATTTGCCCATGACACTGAAAAAATAACTAAATTTAAATAAAATGGAATAAAATAAAATAATAAACTTATATAAATCAAAATTTAAAGAAATGTAATATCAACAATAAAGAATGTCAAAATGGGAGTAGACTACCTAGAATTTTAAGTACTTGCATTGTATAGAATCGTTGAATACAGGGGTTTACAAGTTTGAGGCGATTAAATTTCACACCGGTTAGTCGAAAGATATAAATATTTCTTCTTTTGTTGAAATAAATCTATTGGTGAAAAATGGTTTGTGAAGGCATTGAGGATTATAAGCAGGTACAATAGGTCCACGCCCACGTCCACGCCCACGGCCACGCCCACGGCCACGCCCACGGCCACGCCCACGCCCAAGGCCACGGCCATGGCCACGCCCACGCCCACGCCCATGGCCACGCCCACGCCCACGCTCACGCCCACGCCCAAGTAACCTAACCTTACCCTAACCTTACCTAACCTTACCTAACCTAACCTAACCTAACCTAACCTAACCTAACCTTACCTAACCTAACCTAACCTAACCTAACCTAACCTAACCTTACCTAACCTAACCTAACCTAACCTAACCTAACCTAACCTAACCTAACTTAACCTAACCTAACCTAACCTAACCTCCAAACTTTTCTTTGTTTATAAATATGATTATCTTAGTTGTTTGCATAAATATACCTATGAATAGAAAATAGATACGTGAAATCCCATCACGTATAGAGAAACGAAGCCTTGATTTGCCCATGACACTGAAAAAAAAACTAAATTTAAATAAAATGGAATAAAATAAAATAATAAACTTATATATATCAAAATTGAAAGAAATGTAATATCAACAATAAAGAATGTCAAAATGGGAGTTCTTTTGTTGAAATAAATCTATTGGTGAAAAATGGTTTGTGAAGGCATTGAGGATTATAAGCAGGTACAATAGGTCCACGCCCATGCCCACGCCCACGCCTTCGTCCACAGCCACGCCCACGTCCACAGCCACGCCCACGGCCATAGCCACGTCCACGCCCACGCCTTCGTCCACGTCCACGTCCACGGCCACGGCCACGGCCACGCCCACGCCCAAGTAACCTTACCTTACCCTAACCTTACCTAACCTAACCTAACCTAACCTAACCTAACCTAACCTAACCTTACCTAACCTAACCTAACCTAACCTAACCTAACCTTACCTAACCTAACCTAACCTAACCTAACCTAACCTAACCTAACCTAACCTAACCTAACCTAACCTAACCTAACCTAACCTAACCTAACCTAACCTAACCTAACCTAACCTAACCTAACCTAACCTAACCTAACCTAACCTAACCTAACCTAACCTAACCTAACCTAACCTAACCTAACCTAACCTAACCTAACCTAACCTAACCTAACCTAACCTAACCTAACCTAACCTAACCTAACCTTACCTAACCTAACCTCCAAACTTTTCTTTGTTAATAAATATGATTATCTTAGTTGTTTGCATAAATATACTTATGAATAGAAAATAGATACGTGAAATCCCATCACGTATAAAGAAACAAAGCCTTGATTTGCCCATGACACTAAAAAAAAAAACTAAATTTAAACAAAATGAAAAAAATAATAATAAACATTATATACCAAAATTGAAAGAAATGTAATATCAACAATAAAAAATGTCAAAATGGGAGTAGACTACCTAGAATTTTAAGTACTTGCATTGTATAGAATCGTTGAATACAGGGGTTTACAAGTTTGTGGCGATTAAATTTCACACCGGTTAGTCGAAAGATATAAATATTTCTTCTTTTGTTGAAATAAATCTATTGGTGAAAAATGGTTTGTGAAGGCATTGAGGATTATAAGCAGGTACAATAGGTCCACGCCCACGTCCACGCCCACGGCCACGTCCACGCCCACGGCCACGCCCACGCCCACGGCAACGCCCACGGCCACGCCCACGGCCACACCCACGGCCACGCCCACGGCCACGCCCACGGCCACGCCCACGGCCACGCCCACGGCCACGCCCACGGCCACGCCCACGGCCACGCCCACGGCCACGCCCACGGCCACGCCCACGGCCACGCCCACGGCCACGCCCACGGCCACGCCCACGGCCACACCCACGTCCACGCCCACGGCCACAGCCACGCCCACGTCCACAGCCACGCCCACGGCCATAGCCACGTCCACGCCCACGGCCACGGCCACGCCCACGGCCACACCCACGGCCACGCCCACGTCCACGCCCACGGCCACGCCCACGGCCACGCCCATGGCCACGCCCACGGCCACGCCCACGGCCACGCCCACGGCCACGCCCACGGCCACGCCCACGTCCACGTCCACGGCCACGGCCACACCCACACCCACGGCCACGCCCACGGCCACGCCCACGGCCACGCCCACGCCCACGCCCACGCCCACGCCCACGACCACGCCCACGGCCACGGCCACGCCCACGGCCACGGCCACGCCCAAGGCCACGGCCACGCCCACGCCCACGCCCATGGCCACGCCCACGGCCACACCCACGGCCACGCCCACGGCCACGCCCACGACCACGCCCACGACAACGTCCAGGGCCACGCCCACGTCCACAGCCACGCCCACGTCCACGGCCACGCCCACGCCCACGCCCACGCCCACGCCCAAGTAACCTAACCTTACCCTAACCTTACCTAACCTTACCTAACCTAACCTAACCTAACCTAACCTAACCTAACCTAACCTAACCTAACCATACTTAACCTAACCTAACCTAACCTAACCTAACCTAACCTAACCTAACCTAACCTAACCTAACCTCCAAACTTTTCTTTGTTAATAAATATGATTATCTTAGTTGTTTGCATAAATATATACCTATGAATAGAAAATAGATACGTGAAATCCCATCACGTATAGAGAAACGAAGCCTTGATTTGCCCATGACACTGAAAAAATAACTAAATTTAAATAAAATGGAATAAAATAAAATAATAAACTTATATAAATCAAAATTTAAAGAAATGTAATATCAACAATAAAGAATGTCAAAATGGGAGTAGACTACCTAGAATTTTAAGTACTTGCATTGTATAGAATCGTTGAATACAGGGGTTTACAAGTTTGAGGCGATTAAATTTCACACCGGTTAGTCGAAAGATATAAATATTTCTTCTTTTGTTGAAATAAATCTATTGGTGAAAAATGGTTTGTGAAGGCATTGAGGATTATAAGCAGGTACAATAGGTCCACGCCCACGTCCACGCCCACGGCCACGCCCACGGCCACGCCCACGGCCACGCCCACGCCCAAGGCCACGGCCATGGCCACGCCCACGCCCACGCCCATGGCCACGCCCACGCCCACGCCCACGCCCACGCCCAAGTAACCTAACCTTACCCTAACCTTACCTAACCTTACCTAACCTAACCTAACCTAACCTAACCTAACCTAACCTTACCTAACCTAACCTAACCTAACCTAACCTAACCTAACCTTACCTAACCTAACCTAACCTAACCTAACCTAACCTAACCTAACCTAACCTAACTTAACCTAACCTAACCTAACCTAACCTCCAAACTTTTCTTTGTTTATAAATATGATTATCTTAGTTGTTTGCATAAATATACCTATGAATAGAAAATAGATACGTGAAATCCCATCACGTATAGAGAAACGAAGCCTTGATTTGCCCATGACACTGAAAAAAAAACTAAATTTAAATAAAATGGAATAAAATAAAATAATAAACTTATATATATCAAAATTGAAAGAAATGTAATATCAACAATAAAGAATGTCAAAATGGGAGTTCTTTTGTTGAAATAAATCTATTGGTGAAAAATGGTTTGTGAAGGCATTGAGGATTATAAGCAGGTACAATAGGTCCACGCCCACGCCCACGCCCACGCCTTCGTCCACAGCCACGCCCACGTCCACAGCCACGCCCACGGCCATAGCCACGTCCACGCCCACGCCTTCGTCCACGTCCACGTCCACGGCCACGGCCACGGCCACGCCCACGCCCAAGTAACCTTACCTTACCCTAACCTTACCTAACCTAACCTAACCTAACCTAACCTAACCTAACCTAACCTTACCTAACCTAACCTAACCTAACCTAACCTAACCTAACCTTACCTAACCTAACCTAACCTAACCTAACCTAACCTAACCTAACCTAACCTAACCTAACCTAACCTAACCTAACCTAACCTAACCTAACCTAACCTAACCTAACCTAACCTAACCTAACCTAACCTAACCTAACCTAACCTAACCTAACCTAACCTAACCTAACCTAACCTAACCTAACCTAACCTAACCTAACCTAACCTAACCTAACCTAACCTAACCTAACCTAACCTTACCTAACCTAACCTCCAAACTTTTCTTTGTTAATAAATATGATTATCTTAGTTGTTTGCATAAATATACTTATGAATAGAAAATAGATACGTGAAATCCCATCACGTATAAAGAAACAAAGCCTTGATTTGCCCATGACACTAAAAAAAAAAACTAAATTTAAACAAAATGAAAAAAATAATAATAAACATTATATACCAAAATTGAAAGAAATGTAATATCAACAATAAAGAATGTCAAAATGGGAGTAGACTACCTAGAATTTTAAGTACTTGCATTGTATAGAATCGTTGAATACAGGGGTTTACAAGTTTGTGGCGATTAAATTTCACACCGGTTAGTCGAAAGATATAAATATTTCTTCTTTTGTTGAAATAAATCTATTGGTGAAAAATGGTTTGTGAAGGCATTGAGGATTATAAGCAGGTACAATAGGTCCACGCCCACGTCCACGCCCACGGCCACGTCCACGCCCACGGCCACGCCCACGCCCACGGCAACGCCCACGGCCACGCCCACGGCCACACCCACGGCCACGCCCACGGCCACGCCCACGGCCACGCCCACGGCCACGCCCACGGCCACGCCCACGGCCACGCCCACGGCCACGCCCACGGCCACGCCCACGGCCACGCCCACGGCCACGCCCACGGCCACGCCCACGGCCACACCCACGTCCACGCCCACGGCCACAGCCACGCCCACGTCCACAGCCACGCCCACGGCCATAGCCACGTCCACGCCCACGGCCACGGCCACGCCCACGGCCACACCCACGGCCACGCCCACGTCCACGCCCACGGCCACGCCCACGGCCACGCCCACGGCCACGCCCACGGCCACGCCCACGGCCACGCCCACGGCCACGCCCACGGCCACGCCCACGGCCACGCCCACGTCCACGTCCACGGCCACGGCCACACCCACACCCACGGCCACGCCCACGGCCACGCCCACGGCCACGCCCACGCCCACGCCCACGCCCACGACCACGCCCACGGCCACGGCCACGCCCACGGCCACGGCCACGCCCAAGGCCACGGCCACGCCCACGCCCACGCCCATGGCCACGCCCACGGCCACACCCACGGCCACGCCCACGGCCACGCCCACGACCACGCCCACGACAACGTCCAGGGCCACGCCCACGTCCACAGCCACGCCCACGTCCACGGCCACGCCCACGCCCACGCCCACGCCCACGCCCAAGTAACCTAACCTTACCCTAACCTTACCTAACCTTACCTAACCTAACCTAACCTAACCTAACCTAACCTAACCTAACCTAACCTAACCATACTTAACCTAACCTAACCTAACCTAACCTAACCTAACCTAACCTAACCTAACCTAACCTAACCTCCAAACTTTTCTTTGTTAATAAATATGATTATCTTAGTTGTTTGCATAAATATATACCTATGAATAGAAAATAGATACGTGAAATCCCATCACGTATAGAGAAACGAAGCCTTGATTTGCCCATGACACTGAAAAAATAACTAAATTTAAATAAAATGGAATAAAATAAAATAATAAACTTATATAAATCAAAATTTAAAGAAATGTAATATCAACAATAAAGAATGTCAAAATGGGAGTAGACTACCTAGAATTTTAAGTACTTGCATTGTATAGAATCGTTGAATACAGGGGTTTACAAGTTTGAGGCGATTAAATTTCACACCGGTTAGTCGAAAGATATAAATATTTCTTCTTTTGTTGAAATAAATCTATTGGTGAAAAATGGTTTGTGAAGGCATTGAGGATTATAAGCAGGTACAATAGGTCCACGCCCACGTCCACGCCCACGGCCACGCCCACGGCCACGCCCACGGCCACGCCCACGCCCAAGGCCACGGCCATGGCCACGCCCACGCCCACGCCCATGGCCACGCCCACGCCCACGCCCACGCCCAAGTAACCTAACCTTACCCTAACCTTACCTAACCTTACCTAACCTAACCTAACCTAACCTAACCTAACCTAACCTTACCTAACCTAACCTAACCTAACCTAACCTAACCTAACCTAACCTTACCTAACCTAACCTAACCTAACCTAACCTAACCTAACCTAACCTAACTTAACCTAACCTAACCTAACCTAACCTCCAAACTTTTCTTTGTTTATAAATATGATTATCTTAGTTGTTTGCATAAATATACCTATGAATAGAAAATAGATACGTGAAATCCCATCACGTATAGAGAAACGAAGCCTTGATTTGCCCATGACACTGAAAAAAAAACTAAATTTAAATAAAATGGAATAAAATAAAATAATAAACTTATATATATCAAAATTGAAAGAAATGTAATATCAACAATAAAGAATGTCAAAATGGGAGTTCTTTTGTTGAAATAAATCTATTGGTGAAAAATGGTTTGTGAAGGCATTGAGGATTATAAGCAGGTACAATAGGTCCACGCCCACGCCCACGCCCACGCCTTCGTCCACAGCCACGCCCACGTCCACAGCCACGCCCACGGCCATAGCCACGTCCACGCCCACGCCTTCGTCCACGTCCACGTCCACGGCCACGGCCACGGCCACGCCCACGCCCAAGTAACCTTACCTTACCCTAACCTTACCTAACCTAACCTAACCTAACCTAACCTAACCTAACCTAACCTTACCTAACCTAACCTAACCTAACCTAACCTAACCTAACCTTACCTAACCTAACCTAACCTAACCTAACCTAACCTAACCTAACCTAACCTAACCTAACCTAACCTAACCTAACCTAACCTAACCTAACCTAACCTAACCTAACCTAACCTAACCTAACCTAACCTAACCTAACCTAACCTAACCTAACCTAACCTAACCTAACCTAACCTAACCTAACCTAACCTAACCTAACCTAACCTAACCTTACCTAACCTAACCTCCAAACTTTTCTTTGTTAATAAATATGATTATCTTAGTTGTTTGCATAAATATACTTATGAATAGAAAATAGATACGTGAAATCCCATCACGTATAAAGAAACAAAGCCTTGATTTGCCCATGACACTAAAAAAAAAAACTAAATTTAAACAAAATGAAAAAAATAATAATAAACATTATATACCAAAATTGAAAGAAATGTAATATCAACAATAAAGAATGTCAAAATGGGAGTAGACTACCTAGAATTTTAAGTACTTGCATTGTATAGAATCGTTGAATACAGGGGTTTACAAGTTTGTGGCGATTAAATTTCACACCGGTTAGTCGAAAGATATAAATATTTCTTCTTTTGTTGAAATAAATCTATTGGTGAAAAATGGTTTGTGAAGGCATTGAGGATTATAAGCAGGTACAATAGGTCCACGCCCACGTCCACGCCCACGGCCACGTCCACGCCCACGGCCACGCCCACGCCCACGGCAACGCCCACGGCCACGCCCACGGCCACACCCACGGCCACGCCCACGGCCACGCCCACGGCCACGCCCACGCCCACGCCCACGGCCACGCCCACGGCCACGCCCACGGCCACGCCCACGGCCACGCCCACGGCCACGCCCACGGCCACACCCACGGCCACGCCCACGTCCACGCCCACGGCCACAGCCACGCCCACGTCCACAGCCACGCCCACGGCCATAGCCACGTCCACGCCCACGGCCACGGCCACGCCCACGGCCACACCCACGGCCACGCCCACGTCCACGCCCACGGCCACGCCCACGGCCACGCCCACGGCCACGCCCACGGCCACGCCCACGGCCACGCCCACGGCCACGCCCACGTCCACGTCCACGGCCACGGCCACACCCACACCCACGGCCACGCCAACGGCCACGCCCACGGCCACGCCCACGCCCACGCCCACGCCCACGCCCACGACCACGCCCACGGCCACGGCCACGCCCACGGCCACGGCCACGGCCACGCCCAAGGCCACGGCCACGCCCACGCCCACGCCCATGGCCACGCCCACGGCCACACCCACGGCCACGCCCACGGCCACGCCCACGACCACGCCCACGACAACGTCCAGGGCCACGCCCACGTCCACAGCCACGCCCACGTCCACGGCCACGCCCACGCCCACGCCCACGCCCACGCCCAAGTAACCTAACCTTACCCTAACCTTACCTAACCTTACCTAACCTAACCTAACCTAACCTAACCTAACCTAATCTAACCTAACCTAACCATACTTAACCTAACCTAACCTAACCTAACCTAACCTAACCTAACCTAACCTAACCTAACCTAACCTCCAAACTTTTCTTTGTTAATAAATATGATTATCTTAGTTGTTTGCATAAATATATACCTATGAATAGAAAATAGATACGTGAAATCCCATCACGTATAGAGAAACGAAGCCTTGATTTGCCCATGACACTGAAAAAATAACTAAATTTAAATAAAATGGAATAAAATAAAATAATAAACTTATATAAATCAAAATTTAAAGAAATGTAATATCAACAATAAAGAATGTCAAAATGGGAGTAGACTACCTAGAATTTTAAGTACTTGCATTGTATAGAATCGTTGAATACAGGGGTTTACAAGTTTGAGGCGATTAAATTTCACACCGGTTAGTCGAAAGATATAAATATTTCTTCTTTTGTTGAAATAAATCTATTGGTGAAAAATGGTTTGTGAAGGCATTGAGGATTATAAGCAGGTACAATAGGTCCACGCCCACGTCCACGCCCACGGCCACGCCCACGGCCACGCCCACGGCCACGCCCACGCCCAAGGCCACGGCCATGGCCACGCCCACGCCCACGCCCATGGCCACGCCCACGCCCACGCCCACGCCCACGCCCAAGTAACCTAACCTTACCCTAACCTTACCTAACCTTACCTAACCTAACCTAACCTAACCTAACCTAACCTTACCTAACCTAACCTAACCTAACCTAACCTAACCTAACCTAACCTAACCTAACCTAACCTTACCTAACCTAACCTAACCTAACCTAACCTAACCTAACCTAACCTAACTTAACCTAACCTAACCTAACCTAACCTCCAAACTTTTCTTTGTTTATAAATATGATTATCTTAGTTGTTTGCATAAATATACCTATGAATAGAAAATAGATACGTGAAATCCCATCACGTATAGAGAAACGAAGCCTTGATTTGCCCATGACACTGAAAAAAAAACTAAATTTAAATAAAATGGAATAAAATAAAATAATAAACTTATATATATCAAAATTGAAAGAAATGTAATATCAACAATAAAGAATGTCAAAATGGGAGTTCTTTTGTTGAAATAAATCTATTGGTGAAAAATGGTTTGTGAAGGCATTGAGGATTATAAGCAGGTACAATAGGTCCACGCCCACGCCCACGCCCACGCCTTCGTCCACAGCCACGCCCACGTCCACAGCCACGCCCACGGCCATAGCCACGTCCACGCCCACGCCTTCGTCCACGTCCACGTCCACGGCCACGGCCACGGCCACGCCCACGCCCAAGTAACCTTACCTTACCCTAACCTTACCTAACCTAACCTAACCTAACCTAACCTATCCTAACCTAACCTTACCTAACCTAACCTAACCTAACCTAACCTAACCTAACCTAACCTAACCTAACCTAACCTAACCTAACCTAACCTAACCTAACCTAACCTAACCTAACCTAACCTAACCTAACCTAACCTAACCTAACCTAACCTAACCTAACCTCCTAACTTTTCTTTGTTAATAAATATGATTATCTTAGTTGTTTGCATAAATATACCTATGAATAGAAAATAGATACGTGAAATCCCATCACGTATAGAGAAACGAAGCCTTGATTTGCCCATGACACTGAAAAAAAAACTAAATTTAAATAAAATGGAATAAAATAAAATAATAAACTTATATATATCAAAATTGAAAGAAATGTAATATCAACAATAAAGAATGTCAAAATGGGAGTAGACTACCTAGAATTTTAAGTACTTGCATTGTATAGAATCGTTGAATACAGGGGTTTACAAGTTTGGGGCGATTAAATTTCACACCGGTTAGTCGAAAGATATAAATAGTTCTTCTTTTGTTGAAATAAATCCACACGGCCACGCCCACGGCCACGCCCACGGCCACGCCCACGGCCACGCCCACGGCCACGCCCACGGCCACGCTCACGCCCACGCCCACGCCCACGGCCACGCCCACGCCCATGGCCACGCCCACGGCCACACCCACGGCCACGCCCACGCCCACGCCCACGCCCACGCCCACGCCCACGCCCACGGCCACGCCCACGGCCACGCCCACGGCCACGCCCACGGCCACGGCCACGCCCACGGCCACGCCCACGACCACGCCCACGGCCACGGCCACGCCCACGCCCATGGCCACACCCACGGCCACACCCACGGCCACGCCCACGGCCACGCCCACGCCCACGCCCACAGCCACGCCCACGGCCACGCCCACGGCCACGCCCACGCCCACGGCCACGCCCACGCCCACGGCCACGGCCACGGCCACGCCCACGCCCACGCCCATGGCCACGCCCACGCCCACGCCCAAGTAACCTAACCTTACCCTAACCTTACCTAACCTTACCTAACCTAACCTAACCTAACCTAACCTAACCTAACCTAACCTAACCTAACCTAACCTAACCTAACCTAACCTAACCTAACCTAACCTAACCTAACCTAACCTAACCTAACCTAACCTAACCTAACCTAACCTAACCTAACCTAACCTAACCTAACCTAACCTAACCTAACCTAACCTAACCTAACCTAACCTAACCTAACCTAACCTAACCTAACCTAACATAACCTAAAATAACCTAACCTAACCTAACCTTACCTAACCTAACCTCCAAACTTTTCTTTGTTAATAAATATGATTATCTTAGTTGTTTGCATAAATATACTTATGAATAGAAAATAGATACGTGAAATCCCATCACGTATAAAGAAACAAAGCCTTGATTTGCCCATGACACTAAAAAAAAAAACTAAATTTAAACAAAATGAAAAAAATAATAATAAACATATATACCAAAATTGAAAGAAATGTAATATCAACAATAAAGAATGTCAAAATGGGAGTAGACTACCTAGAATTTTAAGTACTTGCATTGTATAGAATCGTTGAATACAGGGGTTTACAAGTTTGTGGCGATTAAATTTCACACCGGTTAGTCGAAAGATATAAATATTTCTTCTTTTGTTGAAATAAATCTATTGGTGAAAAATGGTTTGTGAAGGCATTGAGGATTATAAGCAGGTACAATAGGTCCACGCCCACGTCCACGCCCACGGCCACGTCCACGCCCACGGCCACGCCCACGCCCACGGCAACGCCCACGGCCACGCCCACGGCCACACCCACGGCCACGCCCACGGCCACGCCCACGGCCACGCCCACGGCCACGCCCACGGCCACGCCCACGGCCACGCCCACGGCCACGCCCACGGCCACGCCCACGGCCACACCCACGGCCACGCCCACGTCCACGCCCACGGCCACAGCCACGCCCACGTCCACAGCCACGCCCACGGCCATAGCCACGTCCACGCCCACGCCTTCGTCCACAGCCACGCCCACGTCCACAGCCACGCCCACGTCCACAGCCACGCCCACGGCCATAGCCAAGTCCACGCCCACGCCTTCGTCCACGTCCACGTCCACGGCCACGGCCACGGCCACGCCCACGCCCAAGTAACCTTACCTTACCCTAACCTTACCTAACCTATTATCTTAGTTGTTTGCATAAATATATACCTATGAATAGAAAATAGATACTTGAAATCCCATCACGTATAGAGAAACGAAGCCTTGATTTGCCCATGACACTGAAAAAATAACTAAATTTAAATAAAATGGAATAAAATAAAATAATAAACTTATATAAATCAAAATTTAAAGAAATGTAATATCAACAATAAAGAATGTCAAAATGGGAGTAGACTACCTAGAATTTTAAGTACTTGCATTGTATAGAATCGTTGAATACAGGGGTTTACAAGTTTGAGGCGATTAAATTTCACACCGGTTAGTCGAAAGATATAAATATTTCTTCTTTTGTTGAAATAAATCTATTGGTGAAAAATGGTTTGTGAAGGCATTGAGGATTATAAGCAGGTACAATAGGTCCACGCCCACGTCCACGCCCACGGCCACGCCCACGGCCACGCCCACGGCCACGCCCACGCCCAAGGCCACGGCCATGGCCACGCCCACGCCCACGCCCATGGCCACGCCCACGCCCACGCCCACGCCCACGCCCAAGTAACCTAACCTTACCCTAACCTTACCTAACCTTACCTAACCTAACCTAACCTAACCTAACCTTACCTAACCTAACCTAACCTAACCTAACCTAACCTAACCTAACCTAACCTAACCTAACCTTACCTAACCTAACCTAACCTAACCTAACCTAACCTAACCTAACCTAACTTAACCTAACCTAACCTAACCTAACCTCCAAACTTTTCTTTGTTTATAAATATGATTATCTTAGTTGTTTGCATAAATATACCTATGAATAGAAAATAGATACGTGAAATCCCATCACGTATAGAGAAACGAAGCCTTGATTTGCCCATGACACTGAAAAAAAAACTAAATTTAAATAAAATGGAATAAAATAAAATAATAAACTTATATATATCAAAATTGAAAGAAATGTAATATCAACAATAAAGAATGTCAAAATGGGAGTTCTTTTGTTGAAATAAATCTATTGGTGAAAAATGGTTTGTGAAGGCATTGAGGATTATAAGCAGGTACAATAGGTCCACGCCCACGCCCACGCCCACGCCTTCGTCCACAGCCACGCCCACGTCCACAGCCACGCCCACGGCCATAGCCACGTCCACGCCCACGCCTTCGTCCACGTCCACGTCCACGGCCACGGCCACGGCCACGCCCACGCCCAAGTAACCTTACCTTACCCTAACCTTACCTAACCTAACCTAACCTAACCTAACCTATCCTAACCTAACCTTACCTAACCTAACCTAACCTAACCTAACCTAACCTAACCTAACCTAACCTAACCTAACCTAACCTAACCTAACCTAACCTAACCTAACCTAACCTAACCTAACCTAACCTAACCTAACCTAACCTAACCTAACCTAACCTAACCTCCTAACTTTTCTTTGTTAATAAATATGATTATCTTAGTTGTTTGCATAAATATACCTATGAATAGAAAATAGATACGTGAAATCCCATCACGTATAGAGAAACGAAGCCTTGATTTGCCCATGACACTGAAAAAAAAACTAAATTTAAATAAAATGGAATAAAATAAAATAATAAACTTATATATATCAAAATTGAAAGAAATGTAATATCAACAATAAAGAATGTCAAAATGGGAGTAGACTACCTAGAATTTTAAGTACTTGCATTGTATAGAATCGTTGAATACAGGGGTTTACAAGTTTGGGGCGATTAAATTTCACACCGGTTAGTCGAAAGATATAAATAGTTCTTCTTTTGTTGAAATAAATCCACACGGCCACGCCCACGGCCACGCCCACGGCCACGCCCACGGCCACGCCCACGGCCACGCCCACGGCCACGCTCACGCCCACGCCCACGCCCACGGCCACGCCCACGCCCATGGCCACGCCCACGGCCACACCCACGGCCACGCCCACGCCCACGCCCACGCCCACGCCCACGCCCACGCCCACGGCCACGCCCACGGCCACGCCCACGGCCACGCCCACGGCCACGGCCACGCCCACGGCCACGCCCACGACCACGCCCACGGCCACGGCCACGCCCACGCCCATGGCCACACCCACGGCCACACCCACGGCCACGCCCACGGCCACGCCCACGCCCACGCCCACAGCCACGCCCACGGCCACGCCCACGGCCACGCCCACGCCCACGGCCACGCCCACGCCCACGGCCACGGCCACGGCCACGCCCACGCCCACGCCCATGGCCACGCCCACGCCCACGCCCAAGTAACCTAACCTTACCCTAACCTTACCTAACCTTACCTAACCTAACCTAACCTAACCTAACCTAACCTAACCTAACCTAACCTAACCTAACCTAACCTAACCTAACCTAACCTAACCTAACCTAACCTAACCTAACCTAACCTAACCTAACCTAACCTAACCTAACCTAACCTAACCTAACCTAACCTAACCTAACCTAACCTAACCTAACCTAACCTAACCTAACCTAACCTAACCTAACCTAACCTAACCTAACATAACCTAAAATAACCTAACCTAACCTAACCTTACCTAACCTAACCTCCAAACTTTTCTTTGTTAATAAATATGATTATCTTAGTTGTTTGCATAAATATACTTATGAATAGAAAATAGATACGTGAAATCCCATCACGTATAAAGAAACAAAGCCTTGATTTGCCCATGACACTAAAAAAAAAAACTAAATTTAAACAAAATGAAAAAAATAATAATAAACATATATACCAAAATTGAAAGAAATGTAATATCAACAATAAAGAATGTCAAAATGGGAGTAGACTACCTAGAATTTTAAGTACTTGCATTGTATAGAATCGTTGAATACAGGGGTTTACAAGTTTGTGGCGATTAAATTTCACACCGGTTAGTCGAAAGATATAAATATTTCTTCTTTTGTTGAAATAAATCTATTGGTGAAAAATGGTTTGTGAAGGCATTGAGGATTATAAGCAGGTACAATAGGTCCACGCCCACGTCCACGCCCACGGCCACGTCCACGCCCACGGCCACGCCCACGCCCACGGCAACGCCCACGGCCACGCCCACGGCCACACCCACGGCCACGCCCACGGCCACGCCCACGGCCACGCCCACGGCCACGCCCACGGCCACGCCCACGGCCACGCCCACGGCCACGCCCACGGCCACGCCCACGGCCACACCCACGGCCACGCCCACGTCCACGCCCACGGCCACAGCCACGCCCACGTCCACAGCCACGCCCACGGCCATAGCCACGTCCACGCCCACGCCTTCGTCCACAGCCACGCCCACGTCCACAGCCACGCCCACGTCCACAGCCACGCCCACGGCCATAGCCAAGTCCACGCCCACGCCTTCGTCCACGTCCACGTCCACGGCCACGGCCACGGCCACGCCCACGCCCAAGTAACCTTACCTTACCCTAACCTTACCTAACCTATTATCTTAGTTGTTTGCATAAATATACCTATGAATAGAAATTAGATACGTGAAATCCCATCACGTATAGAGAAACGAAGCCTTGATTTGCCCATGACACTGAAAAAAAAACTTAATTTAAATAAAATGGAATAAAATAAAATAATAAACTTATATATATCAAAATTGAAAGAAATGTAATATCAACAATAAAGAATGTCAAAATGGGAGTAGACTACCTAGAATTTTAAGTACTTGCATTGTATAGAATCGTTGAATACAGGGGTTTACAAGTTTGGGGCGATTAAATTTCACACCGGTTAGTCGAAAGATATAAATATTTCTTCTTTTGTTGAAATAAAGGCCACGCCCACGGCCACACCCACACACACGCCCACGCCCACGGCAACGCCCACGGCCACGCCCACGGCCACGCCCACGCCCACGCCCACGGCCACGGCCACGGCCACGCCCACGCCCACGCCCACGCCCACGCCCACGCCCACACCCACGGCCACGCCCACGCCCACGCCCACGCCCACGGCCACGCCCACGCCCACGGCCACGCCCACGGCCACGGCCACGCCCACGGCCACGCCCACGGCCACGCCCACGCCCACGGCCACGGCCACGCCCACGCCCATGGCCACGCCCACGGCCACACCCACGGCCACGCCCACGCCAACGCCCACAGCCACGCCCACGGCCACGCCCACGCCCACGCCCACAGCCACGCCCACGCCCACGCCCACGCCCATGGCCACGCCAACGGCCACACCCACGGCCACGCCCACGCCCACGCCTACGGCCACGCCCACGGCCACGCCCACGGCCACGGCCACGCCCACGGCCAAGCCCACGGCCACGCCCACGCCCACGGCCACGGCCACGCCCACGCCCACAGCCACGCCCACGACCACGCCCACGGCCACGCCCACGGCCACGCCCACGGCCACGCCCACGGCCACGCCCACGGCCACGCCCACGGCCACGCCCACGCCCACGGCCAAAGCCACGCCCACGCCCACGCCCATGGCCACGCCCACGCCCACGCCCACGCCCACGCCCAAGTAACCTAACCTTACCCTAACCTTACCTAACCTTACCTAACCTAACCTAACCTAACCTAACCTAACCTAACCTTACCTAACCTAACCTAACCTAACCTAACCTAACCTAACCTAACCTAACCTAACCTAACCTAACCTAACCTAACCTAACCTAACCTAACCTAACCTAACCTAACCTAACCTAACCTAACCTAACCTAACCTAACCTAACCTAACCTAACCTAACCTAACCTAACCTAACCTAACCTAACCTCGGTCGAGAGCGCCACGAAAAAAGGCCAGTCCACGCTCGAAAAATCGTTAAAAATAGTATATTTGCTGTTTTTATTACGTGTTTTACATCAAAAGACGCGGAAAGTGACGGCACACACGACAGTGAAAATCGCGCAGTTCTAAGTGTCGTGTCCAAAAAGTTATTGGCGAAATAGTGGTTTTTCGAAAAATTTACAAACTTAAAAGTGAAATATCTCGCGAATTCCAGCGACGACCTACATTTTTTCAATTGTGGAACGGAGGGCCTCCTGGTGCTTTACAACCCTGCTGACTTGCAGATTTTTCCTGCGCAGGACGACGGAGAAATCGCCAGAAAAATAAAAGCCACGTGGCGGCGTGGTCAGTGACCCCGTTCCGCTACGCAATTTTCAAGGACGAGATCCCAAGGACGCCGTGGATTGCAGCCGGGAGGCACCTTCAAATCAGAAATTGGACCTTTTTTGACCGAGATAGAGACTCGAAAGTTTTTGTGCTGTTCAGTTTTTCACTGTAAGTGTTTTAATTTTATTTCTTCAGCGACAACATAGGTTTATTTTTTGTGTATTTGTGGTCCCTATGTTGTCAAGTATTTTTGTGAAAAATATAGAATTTTAGGACAAGCGGTTTCCGAGCGCGAATTTTTAGATTAAAATTACAAACCGCAAAAAGATTAAAACGCTGGTTTCTCGGAAACGGTGAGAGATAGCCAAATTTTATGACCAGTCTGCATATATTATATATATAATATATGCTGGCTACCCCCAAATTGACTAACCTATGTACACAGGGGCTCAAACTCCCACCCTAGACGAGAAAGAACATTTACAAAAGAACAGGGAAAGGAAGAAGCAGTGCTGACGCAGAAAGAAGACGATACAACAGAAATTAGCGCAACAAAAAGCCTAGTGCAGGAAAAAGACGACGGTACTTCAAGTGCCCATCCTGGTCGGACTTCGTGGGTAAGAAGTGACTCCGGGGAATGGAAGCCTGCAAAGGCGGGTCCAAGCTTGAGAAGCACACCTTCACCCAAGAGGCCCTCACAGAGACAGCCCTCATGCTCAACGACGAAAATCATTCCATCCCAAGTGGATGGCAGGATCCGGACGCCAACATCAACCAACTCGCCTAGCAACGACAAGCCTAGCTTGAAGAGCACAGAGCGAGTGAGCGAGGCTAGAGGGTGCCTTGTCACTATAAAAACCAATCTCGGCCTATCAAAAAACTTCAAGAAAACATTAGCAGAAAAAGTAATCGGCGCAGCAGAAAGGCTCTTTCTCATGGTTAAGGAATGTGAAGGAGTCAAAGGAAAGAAAAAAGTACTAGAACCCAAGAAAGATAAAGGAAAAGAACCAGAGGAAAACCAAAACGATGTTAGCGAGACAGAAGGAGAAAAGCTAGCAAGAATTATACAAGAGAGTAACAAACAGATGGAACAATTTAAAGCCACTATAAAGAAACACGAAGAAGGACAGGAAAAACTGATTCAGGAAAACAACAGAAACATGGAAAAACTAGCAGAGACAATAGAAAAACACAAGGAAACAGTAGAAAGGCAAACTTACGCGAGCGTAGCAGCGGCTACCACTGGGAGACAGCCCCACAGACAGACCGCGCTACACTCAATAGTAGTCAGCGCCAAGGATGAAACAGAGACGGGTGAAGAAGTTCTAGATAGAATCAGAAAGACAGTCAATGCAAAAGAGAGTGGAATAGTGGTAGAGAGAATAAGGAAAGCAAAGGATAGGAAGGTGATAGTGGGATGCAAAACAGAAGAAGAACGCGAAAGATTCAGAAACAAACTCAAAGAAGCCAAGGAGTTAAACGCAGAGAATGTCCAAAACAAAAACCCTCTGGTCATTCTGAAAGATGTGCTGAAATACAACCAGGATGAAGACATCCTCAGCGCCTTGAAAATCCAAAATAAAAGTCTCCTATCAGATACGAACACCAAAGACACCATGGAAATAGCCTATAAAAAACAAACGCGAAACCCACATACACACCACATCGTCCTGAGGGTGGCTCCCGCAGTATGGAGACGGCTGGTAGAAGCCGAAACAGTTCTGATCGACTTGCAGAAAATTCGAGTGGCGGACCAATCACCACTGGTCCAATGCTCCCTCTGCCTGGGATACGGCCATGGCAGAAGATTCTGCAAGGAGACGACTGAAAAATGTAGCCACTGCGGTGGACCTCATCTCAGGAAAGATTGTGCAGATTGGATGGCTGGTGCCGTCCCCACGTGCACAAACTGTGTGCATGCAAAGGTAGAGAGATCGGACCACAACGCTTTTAGTAGTGAGTGCCCGATCAGGAGAAGATGGGACGCACTGGCTCGAGCCTCAGTAGCATATTGCTAAAGTGGTCCCGAGCCAAACAGCACCTCCAAGTGACGCAAGGCCATACACCGTAGCTCAAGCTAACTTACAAAGGAAAGCACTAGCTACACAGGAACTAATACTTGAGGCAAACAACAGAAAAATGGCCTTTGCGTTGCTTCAAGAGCCTTACGTTGGGAAAATCGGCCGAATGAAGGATTATGGGACTGCCAGGATCTTCCAAAACGCAAACCAGGGAGATGGCACAATCAAAGCAGCAATAGCTGTGTTTGATAAAGACATGGATGCCATTCTTTGCCCGGACTTCACCACAAACAACATCGTGGTGGTGAAGCTAAGGACCAGCACCTGGGAGGTCGTGGTGGTCTCATACTACTTCGAGCCAAACCACACCACAATCGAGCCTTTCCTAACACACCTGCGCAGGATTGAAAAAGATGTGGGAACAAAAAAGCTAATTATAGGTGGGGATGCAAATGCCAAACATACATGGTGGGGAAGCCTAACAACAGATGAGAAGGGAGAAGAACTAGCTGGAACAATGGAGGATATGGATTTGCAGGTACTCAATGTTGGAGATACCCCAACATTTTATACCGTAAGGGGAGGGAAGACCTATACGAGCTTTATAGATATTACCGCCTGCACAACGAATCTTCTAGACCTGGTAGAAGACTGGGAGGTAAACGAAGGGCTGATTTCATCCGATCACAATGTGTTAACCTTTAAAATTAGATTGAAACGAGCTAAAGGTATAAGCATTCAAAGAACCACACGTATTTTTAACAGTAAAAAGGCTAATTGGAGCCAGTTTCATGAGAAACTAGCCCAATTGCTAAAAGAAGAAAATTTAAACAAAAAAGAAATAAGCAAAATCAAAAACAAACCCGAATTAGAAAACAAAATAGAAACATACATAAAACTAACAACAATAGCATGCAATAACAGTATCCCTAAAATAAAAACAAATACAAAAAGTAACTTACCATGGTGGTCGGATGAACTCGCGCAGTTGAAGAAAGAGGTGAGATCCAAGAAGAGGAGAATCCGTTGTGCAGCGCCGGTCCGTAGAAAGAAGGTCATCGGGGAGTACCTGCAAATAAAAGAAAAATATGAACAACAAGTAAAACAGGCGCAAATAGACAGTTGGAAAGAGTTCTGCGGGAAGCAAGACAAGGAAGGACTTTGGGAAGGAATTTACAGGGTAATCGGAAAAACTACCAAGAGGCAAGAAGACCTGCCCCTGATAAAAGAAGGTAAATCGCTCAGTCCCAAAGAGTCGGCTGAATTACTATCTGAGACGTTCTACCCGGAAGACAAGGAGGAACATGACAACGCGGATCACCAAAAAATAAGGAAACTTGCTGATCAAGTAAATGAAGTGGAGCATGTTGAAAATCATGACCCTCCTTTTACCATGGAAGAGGTAATAACCTCAGTTAATAGTTTTAATCCTAAAAAGGCACCGGGATCGGACGGTTTCACTGCAGATATTTGCAAACACACAGTCTTGGAAGACCCGGAAACATATTTGGCTTTAGCAAATAAGTGCCTAGAATATGGTCACTTCCCCAAGGCATGGAAAGAAGCGACGGTCGTGGTATTAAGGAAGCCAGGGAAGAAAAATTACCAAGACCCCAAATCATACAGGCCGATAGGACTGCTCCCGGTCATGGGTAAGGTCCTTGAGAAGATGGTTATGGGCAGGGTTAAGTACCATGTTCTCCCAAAGCTCAGTACCCGCCAGTTTGGATTCATACCCCAGAAAAGCACCGAGGACGCCCTCTATGCCCTAATAAAACACATTCACCAAAAACTGGAACTTAAAAAACTTATTACAGTTGTATCATTGGACATAGAGGGCGCCTTCGATAGCGCCTGGTGGCCAGCGCTCAGAATCCGACTGGCTGAGGAAGGATGCCCAATAAACATAAGAAAAGTCATGGACAGCTACCTGGATGGAAGGACGGTGAAAGTCAGATACGCCGGAGAACAAATCACCAGACCCACCTCAAAGGGATGTGTTCAAGGCTCAATCGGCGGACCTATCCTGTGGAACTTGCTCATTGATCCATTGCTCAAGGGCCTGGAGCAAAGAGGCGACTATCATCAAGCTTTTGCGGACGATGTTGTGATGGTCTTTGACGGGAACACCGCACTGGATATCCAGAAACAGGCAAATGCCGCTCTTGCCTATGCTTGGGAGTGGGGCATCAAAAATAAGTTAAGGTTTGCGCCGCAAAAAACAAATGCGATGATAGTGACCAGAAAACTTATATATGATGCTCCGCTCCTGAGGATGGGTGGGATCGACATTGCCATGTCAAAGGAATTGAAGATACTGGGGCTTACGATCGACGATAAGCTGACTTTTAATCAGCACACGTCAATCGTCTGTAGGAAAGCTGTCAATATCTTCAAACAACTATCCAGAGCAGCTAAGATAAGCTGGGGTCTGCACCCAGAAGTCGTTAGGACTATATACACTGCAGTTGTTGAGCCAACCGTAGTGTATGCAGCAAGCGTCTGGGCCCCAGCAACCAAAAAACTGGGCATCCGGAAGGTGCTCGACTCGGTACAGCGCAGGTTTGCTCAAAAAATATGCCGAGCATATAGAACTGCTTCTCTAAATTCAGCCCTAGTGCTGGCGGGAATACTACCACTCGACCTCAGAGTACAAGAGGCAGCCGCCCTGTACGAGGCAAGGAGAGGGGAAATCCAGCCCGCGCTAGGAGACAGAGAAGTGGAGAAGATGTCAGCGTTCTCAGAAAAACCTCACCCAGCGGAGTACATGAGCCTGGAATTCGTGCGCCTGGAAGACCAGCAGCAGGTGAACCTCAACAGCGATTACGCAGTGCGGATGTTCACAGACGGTAGTAGGATTGAGGAGAAAGTCGGAGCTGCATTATCCATATGGAATAATCAGACCGAGACCAAATCCATTAAACTGAAGCTTTCGTCACACTGCACAGTCTACCAGGCAGAATTACTGGCCATATACAAAGCTACTGAGGAAATACTGAAGATGTCAGAAACCAGTTTTAGTATCTACAGCGACTCACAGTCTTCGCTTCAAACCATTACAAACAATAGCTCCACTCATCCTCTTGCCGTAAAAGTTCGTAAGAACTTAAAAGCAAGTAAGGCACAGAACAAATGCGTTGATTTGTATTGGATTAAAGCACACGCGGGACTTGAAGGCAATGAGCGGGCCGATGCGCTGGCAAAGGATGCTGCCCTGAAACTAAAGACTATACCACTATATGACGCATGTCCAGTTTCATTCGTCAAGCGACAGATCCGCAGGGGAACTCTTAACGAATGGAACAGGCGATACACTGATAGCGCAAATGCAGCCGTGACCAAAATCTTCTTTTCCGATATAATCAAGGCTTACAAAATTATTAAAAACTTAAAACCCTCTGGTGTACTCACGCAAATAATGACAGGGCACGGTGGATTCTCTGAATACCTTTATCGATTCAGGTGTAAGGAGAGTCCATCGTGCATCTGTGAAAGTAGTAAAATGGAAACAGTAGAACATATTTTATTTGAGTGCCCAGTATTTGGTAAACGGAGATATGAGGCTGAACAAAAATTGGACATAGAACTGAAAGTAGAAAATGCAAAAATTTATATGAAAAATAAATACATAAGAAAAGAATTTATAGAATACTGTACAGAAATAGCTAATATAGTAATAAGAAGAAATAAGGATGTATAACTTTTGCTGATCATTATATTTTTGAATATAAGAAATTCAGCAATAACATTAACAAACTATGTAGAAACATGTAAAATAGAATAAGATATATGTACTAGAATTAAGAAAACTTTAAAGTAGATTTAAGAAAACAAAGAAAATTGTTATAATATAAGCATCCCAAAACTACCTGTAATCCCAACCCAATTTGAAAATAAAGAAGATCGTATAGGTAACAAGGTATAAAAGGAGACGGATGAAAGAAAGACATAGTATGAAGAATGAAAGTACGAGAAGCATAAATGTGAGAATTTGTATGAATGAGAAGCGTAAACCAGGACCCTGGTACAGCAAGGGGTAAGACGCAGAAAAAAAAAAAAAAAAAAAAAAAAAAAAAAAAAAAAAAACCTAACCTAACCTAACCTAACCTAACCTAACCTAACCTAAAATAACCTAACCTAACCTAACCTTACCTAACCTAACCTCCAAACTTTTCTTTGTTAATAAATATGATTATCTTAGTTGTTTGCATAAATATATACCTATGAATAGAAAATAGATACGTGAAATCCCATCACGTATAGAGAAACGAAGCCTTGATTTGCCCATGACACTGAAAAAATAACTAAATTTAAATAAAATGGAATAAAATAAAATAATAAACTTATATAAATCAAAATTTAAAGAAATGTAATATCAACAATAAAGAATGTCAAAATGGGAGTAGACAACCTAGAATTTTAAGTACTTGCATTGTATAGAATCGTTGAATACAGGGGTTTACAAGTTTGTGGCGATTAAATTTCACACCGGTTAGTCGAAAGATATAAATATTTCTTCTTTTGTTGAAATAAATCTATTGGTGAAAAGTGGTTTGTGAAGGCATTGAGGATTATAAGCAGGTACAATAGGTCCACGCCCACGTCCACGCCCACGGCCACGGCCACGCCCACGCCCACGGCCACGCCCACGCCCATGGCCACGCCCACGGCCACGCCCACGCCCACGCCCACAGCCACGCCCACGCCCATGGCCACGCCCACGCCCACGCCCACGCCCACGCCCAAGTAACCTAACCTTACCCTAACCTTACCTAACCTTACCTAACCTAACCTAACCTAACCTAACCTAACCTAACCTAACCTAACCTAACCTAACCTAACCTAACCTAACCTAACCTAACCTAACCTAACCTAACCTAACCTAACCTAACCTAACCTAACCTAACCTAACCTAACCTAACCTAACCTAACCTAACCTAACCTAACCTAACCTAACCTAACCTAACCTAACCTAACCTAACCTAACCTAACCTAACCTAACCTAACCTAACCTAACCTAACCTAACCTAACCTAACCTAACCTAACCTAACCTAACCTAAAATAACCTAACCTAACCTAACCTTACCTAACCTAACCTCCAAACTTTTCTTTGTTAATAAATATGATTATCTTAGTTGTTTGCATAAATATACTTATGAATAGAAAATAGATACGTGAAATCCCATCACGTATAAAGAAACAAAGCCTTGTAAAGAATGTCAAAATGGGAGAAGACTACCTAGAATTTTAAGTAGTTGCATTGTATAGAATCGTTGAATACAGGCGTTTACAAGTTTGGGGCGATGAAATTTCAAACCGAAAGTCGAAAGATATAAATATTTCTTCTTTTGTTGAAATAAATCTATTGGTGAAAAATGGTTTGTGAAGGCATTGAGGATTATAAGCAGGTACAATAGGTCCACGCCCACGTCCACGCCCACGGCCACGCCCACGGCCACGCCCACGGCCACGCCCACGCCCAAGGCCACGGCCATGGCCACGCCCACGCCCACGCCCATGGCCACGCCCACGCCCACGCCCACGCCCAAGTAACCTAACCTTACCCTAACCTTACCTAACCTTACCTAACCTAACCTAACCTAACCTAACCTAACCTAACCTTACCTAACCTAACCTAACCTAACCTAACCTAACCTAACCTAACCTTACCTAACCTAACCTAACCTAACCTAACCTAACCTAACCTAACCTAACTTAACCTAACCTAACCTAACCTAACCTCCAAACTTTTCTTTGTTTATAAATATGATTATCTTAGTTGTTTGCATAAATATACCTATGAATAGAAAATAGATACGTGAAATCCCATCACGTATAGAGAAACGAAGCCTTGATTTGCCCATGACACTGAAAAAAAAACTAAATTTAAATAAAATGGAATAAAATAAAATAATAAACTTATATATATCAAAATTGAAAGAAATGTAATATCAACAATAAAGAATGTCAAAATGGGAGTTCTTTTGTTGAAATAAATCTATTGGTGAAAAATGGTTTGTGAAGGCATTGAGGATTATAAGCAGGTACAATAGGTCCACGCCCACGCCCACGCCCACGCCTTCGTCCACAGCCACGCCCACGTCCACAGCCACGCCCACGGCCATAGCCACGTCCACGCCCACGCCTTCGTCCACGTCCACGTCCACGGCCACGGCCACGGCCACGCCCACGCCCAAGTAACCTTACCTTACCCTAACCTTACCTAACCTAACCTAACCTAACCTAACCTAACCTAACCTAACCTTACCTAACCTAACCTAACCTAACCTAACCTAACCTAACCTTACCTAACCTAACCTAACCTAACCTAACCTAACCTAACCTAACCTAACCTAACCTAACCTAACCTAACCTAACCTAACCTAACCTAACCTAACCTAACCTAACCTAACCTAACCTAACCTAACCTAACCTAACCTAACCTAACCTAACCTAACCTAACCTAACCTAACCTAACCTAACCTAACCTAACCTAACCTAACCTTACCTAACCTAACCTCCAAACTTTTCTTTGTTAATAAATATGATTATCTTAGTTGTTTGCATAAATATACTTATGAATAGAAAATAGATACGTGAAATCCCATCACGTATAAAGAAACAAAGCCTTGATTTGCCCATGACACTAAAAAAAAAAACTAAATTTAAACAAAATGAAAAAAATAATAATAAACATTATATACCAAAATTGAAAGAAATGTAATATCAACAATAAAGAATGTCAAAATGGGAGTAGACTACCTAGAATTTTAAGTACTTGCATTGTATAGAATCGTTGAATACAGGGGTTTACAAGTTTGTGGCGATTAAATTTCACACCGGTTAGTCGAAAGATATAAATATTTCTTCTTTTGTTGAAATAAATCTATTGGTGAAAAATGGTTTGTGAAGGCATTGAGGATTATAAGCAGGTACAATAGGTCCACGCCCACGTCCACGCCCACGGCCACGTCCACGCCCACGGCCACGCCCACGCCCACGGCAACGCCCACGGCCACGCCCACGGCCACACCCACGGCCACGCCCACGGCCACGCCCACGGCCACGCCCACGCCCACGCCCACGGCCACGCCCACGGCCACGCCCACGGCCACGCCCACGGCCACGCCCACGGCCACGCCCACGGCCACACCCACGGCCACGCCCACGTCCACGCCCACGGCCACAGCCACGCCCACGTCCACAGCCACGCCCACGGCCATAGCCACGTCCACGCCCACGGCCACGGCCACGCCCACGGCCACACCCACGGCCACGCCCACGTCCACGCCCACGGCCACGCCCACGGCCACGCCCACGGCCACGCCCACGGCCACGCCCACGGCCACGCCCACGTCCACGTCCACGGCCACGGCCACACCCACACCCACGGCCACGCCAACGGCCACGCCCACGGCCACGCCCACGCCCACGCCCACGCCCACGCCCACGACCACGCCCACGGCCACGGCCACGCCCACGGCCACGGCCACGGCCACGCCCAAGGCCACGGCCACGCCCACGCCCACGCCCATGGCCACGCCCACGGCCACACCCACGGCCACGCCCACGGCCACGCCCACGACCACGCCCACGACAACGTCCAGGGCCACGCCCACGTCCACAGCCACGCCCACGTCCACGGCCACGCCCACGCCCACGCCCACGCCCACGCCCAAGTAACCTAACCTTACCCTAACCTTACCTAACCTTACCTAACCTAACCTAACCTAACCTAACCTAACCTAATCTAACCTAACCTAACCATACTTAACCTAACCTAACCTAACCTAACCTAACCTAACCTAACCTAACCTAACCTAACCTAACCTCCAAACTTTTCTTTGTTAATAAATATGATTATCTTAGTTGTTTGCATAAATATATACCTATGAATAGAAAATAGATACGTGAAATCCCATCACGTATAGAGAAACGAAGCCTTGATTTGCCCATGACACTGAAAAAATAACTAAATTTAAATAAAATGGAATAAAATAAAATAATAAACTTATATAAATCAAAATTTAAAGAAATGTAATATCAACAATAAAGAATGTCAAAATGGGAGTAGACTACCTAGAATTTTAAGTACTTGCATTGTATAGAATCGTTGAATACAGGGGTTTACAAGTTTGAGGCGATTAAATTTCACACCGGTTAGTCGAAAGATATAAATATTTCTTCTTTTGTTGAAATAAATCTATTGGTGAAAAATGGTTTGTGAAGGCATTGAGGATTATAAGCAGGTACAATAGGTCCACGCCCACGTCCACGCCCACGGCCACGCCCACGGCCACGCCCACGGCCACGCCCACGCCCAAGGCCACGGCCATGGCCACGCCCACGCCCACGCCCATGGCCACGCCCACGCCCACGCCCACGCCCACGCCCAAGTAACCTAACCTTACCCTAACCTTACCTAACCTTACCTAACCTAACCTAACCTAACCTAACCTAACCTTACCTAACCTAACCTAACCTAACCTAACCTAACCTAACCTAACCTAACCTAACCTAACCTTACCTAACCTAACCTAACCTAACCTAACCTAACCTAACCTAACCTAACTTAACCTAACCTAACCTAACCTAACCTCCAAACTTTTCTTTGTTTATAAATATGATTATCTTAGTTGTTTGCATAAATATACCTATGAATAGAAAATAGATACGTGAAATCCCATCACGTATAGAGAAACGAAGCCTTGATTTGCCCATGACACTGAAAAAAAAACTAAATTTAAATAAAATGGAATAAAATAAAATAATAAACTTATATATATCAAAATTGAAAGAAATGTAATATCAACAATAAAGAATGTCAAAATGGGAGTTCTTTTGTTGAAATAAATCTATTGGTGAAAAATGGTTTGTGAAGGCATTGAGGATTATAAGCAGGTACAATAGGTCCACGCCCACGCCCACGCCCACGCCTTCGTCCACAGCCACGCCCACGTCCACAGCCACGCCCACGGCCATAGCCACGTCCACGCCCACGCCTTCGTCCACGTCCACGTCCACGGCCACGGCCACGGCCACGCCCACGCCCAAGTAACCTTACCTTACCCTAACCTTACCTAACCTAACCTAACCTAACCTAACCTATCCTAACCTAACCTTACCTAACCTAACCTAACCTAACCTAACCTAACCTAACCTAACCTAACCTAACCTAACCTAACCTAACCTAACCTAACCTAACCTAACCTAACCTAACCTAACCTAACCTAACCTAACCTAACCTAACCTAACCTAACCTAACCTCCTAACTTTTCTTTGTTAATAAATATGATTATCTTAGTTGTTTGCATAAATATACCTATGAATAGAAAATAGATACGTGAAATCCCATCACGTATAGAGAAACGAAGCCTTGATTTGCCCATGACACTGAAAAAAAAACTAAATTTAAATAAAATGGAATAAAATAAAATAATAAACTTATATATATCAAAATTGAAAGAAATGTAATATCAACAATAAAGAATGTCAAAATGGGAGTAGACTACCTAGAATTTTAAGTACTTGCATTGTATAGAATCGTTGAATACAGGGGTTTACAAGTTTGGGGCGATTAAATTTCACACCGGTTAGTCGAAAGATATAAATAGTTCTTCTTTTGTTGAAATAAATCCACACGGCCACGCCCACGGCCACGCCCACGGCCACGCCCACGGCCACGCCCACGGCCACGCCCACGGCCACGCTCACGCCCACGCCCACGCCCACGGCCACGCCCACGCCCATGGCCACGCCCACGGCCACACCCACGGCCACGCCCACGCCCACGCCCACGCCCACGCCCACGCCCACGCCCACGGCCACGCCCACGGCCACGCCCACGGCCACGCCCACGGCCACGGCCACGCCCACGGCCACGCCCACGACCACGCCCACGGCCACGGCCACGCCCACGCCCATGGCCACACCCACGGCCACACCCACGGCCACGCCCACGGCCACGCCCACGCCCACGCCCACAGCCACGCCCACGGCCACGCCCACGGCCACGCCCACGCCCACGGCCACGCCCACGCCCACGGCCACGGCCACGGCCACGCCCACGCCCACGCCCATGGCCACGCCCACGCCCACGCCCAAGTAACCTAACCTTACCCTAACCTTACCTAACCTTACCTAACCTAACCTAACCTAACCTAACCTAACCTAACCTAACCTAACCTAACCTAACCTAACCTAACCTAACCTAACCTAACCTAACCTAACCTAACCTAACCTAACCTAACCTAACCTAACCTAACCTAACCTAACCTAACCTAACCTAACCTAACCTAACCTAACCTAACCTAACCTAACCTAACCTAACCTAACCTAACCTAACCTAACCTAACCTAACATAACCTAAAATAACCTAACCTAACCTAACCTTACCTAACCTAACCTCCAAACTTTTCTTTGTTAATAAATATGATTATCTTAGTTGTTTGCATAAATATACTTATGAATAGAAAATAGATACGTGAAATCCCATCACGTATAAAGAAACAAAGCCTTGATTTGCCCATGACACTAAAAAAAAAAACTAAATTTAAACAAAATGAAAAAAATAATAATAAACATATATACCAAAATTGAAAGAAATGTAATATCAACAATAAAGAATGTCAAAATGGGAGTAGACTACCTAGAATTTTAAGTACTTGCATTGTATAGAATCGTTGAATACAGGGGTTTACAAGTTTGTGGCGATTAAATTTCACACCGGTTAGTCGAAAGATATAAATATTTCTTCTTTTGTTGAAATAAATCTATTGGTGAAAAATGGTTTGTGAAGGCATTGAGGATTATAAGCAGGTACAATAGGTCCACGCCCACGTCCACGCCCACGGCCACGTCCACGCCCACGGCCACGCCCACGCCCACGGCAACGCCCACGGCCACGCCCACGGCCACACCCACGGCCACGCCCACGGCCACGCCCACGGCCACGCCCACGGCCACGCCCACGGCCACGCCCACGGCCACGCCCACGGCCACGCCCACGGCCACGCCCACGGCCACACCCACGGCCACGCCCACGTCCACGCCCACGGCCACAGCCACGCCCACGTCCACAGCCACGCCCACGGCCATAGCCACGTCCACGCCCACGCCTTCGTCCACAGCCACGCCCACGTCCACAGCCACGCCCACGTCCACAGCCACGCCCACGGCCATAGCCAAGTCCACGCCCACGCCTTCGTCCACGTCCACGTCCACGGCCACGGCCACGGCCACGCCCACGCCCAAGTAACCTTACCTTACCCTAACCTTACCTAACCTATTATCTTAGTTGTTTGCATAAATATATACCTATGAATAGAAAATAGATACTTGAAATCCCATCACGTATAGAGAAACGAAGCCTTGATTTGCCCATGACACTGAAAAAATAACTAAATTTAAATAAAATGGAATAAAATAAAATAATAAACTTATATAAATCAAAATTTAAAGAAATGTAATATCAACAATAAAGAATGTCAAAATGGGAGTAGACTACCTAGAATTTTAAGTACTTGCATTGTATAGAATCGTTGAATACAGGGGTTTACAAGTTTGAGGCGATTAAATTTCACACCGGTTAGTCGAAAGATATAAATATTTCTTCTTTTGTTGAAATAAATCTATTGGTGAAAAATGGTTTGTGAAGGCATTGAGGATTATAAGCAGGTACAATAGGTCCACGCCCACGTCCACGCCCACGGCCACGCCCACGGCCACGCCCACGGCCACGCCCACGCCCAAGGCCACGGCCATGGCCACGCCCACGCCCACGCCCATGGCCACGCCCACGCCCACGCCCACGCCCACGCCCAAGTAACCTAACCTTACCCTAACCTTACCTAACCTTACCTAACCTAACCTAACCTAACCTAACCTAACCTTACCTAACCTAACCTAACCTAACCTAACCTAACCTAACCTAACCTAACCTAACCTAACCTTACCTAACCTAACCTAACCTAACCTAACCTAACCTAACCTAACCTAACTTAACCTAACCTAACCTAACCTAACCTCCAAACTTTTCTTTGTTTATAAATATGATTATCTTAGTTGTTTGCATAAATATACCTATGAATAGAAAATAGATACGTGAAATCCCATCACGTATAGAGAAACGAAGCCTTGATTTGCCCATGACACTGAAAAAAAAACTAAATTTAAATAAAATGGAATAAAATAAAATAATAAACTTATATATATCAAAATTGAAAGAAATGTAATATCAACAATAAAGAATGTCAAAATGGGAGTTCTTTTGTTGAAATAAATCTATTGGTGAAAAATGGTTTGTGAAGGCATTGAGGATTATAAGCAGGTACAATAGGTCCACGCCCACGCCCACGCCCACGCCTTCGTCCACAGCCACGCCCACGTCCACAGCCACGCCCACGGCCATAGCCACGTCCACGCCCACGCCTTCGTCCACGTCCACGTCCACGGCCACGGCCACGGCCACGCCCACGCCCAAGTAACCTTACCTTACCCTAACCTTACCTAACCTAACCTAACCTAACCTAACCTATCCTAACCTAACCTTACCTAACCTAACCTAACCTAACCTAACCTAACCTAACCTAACCTAACCTAACCTAACCTAACCTAACCTAACCTAACCTAACCTAACCTAACCTAACCTAACCTAACCTAACCTAACCTAACCTAACCTAACCTAACCTAACCTCCTAACTTTTCTTTGTTAATAAATATGATTATCTTAGTTGTTTGCATAAATATACCTATGAATAGAAAATAGATACGTGAAATCCCATCACGTATAGAGAAACGAAGCCTTGATTTGCCCATGACACTGAAAAAAAAACTAAATTTAAATAAAATGGAATAAAATAAAATAATAAACTTATATATATCAAAATTGAAAGAAATGTAATATCAACAATAAAGAATGTCAAAATGGGAGTAGACTACCTAGAATTTTAAGTACTTGCATTGTATAGAATCGTTGAATACAGGGGTTTACAAGTTTGGGGCGATTAAATTTCACACCGGTTAGTCGAAAGATATAAATAGTTCTTCTTTTGTTGAAATAAATCCACACGGCCACGCCCACGGCCACGCCCACGGCCACGCCCACGGCCACGCCCACGGCCACGCCCACGGCCACGCTCACGCCCACGCCCACGCCCACGGCCACGCCCACGCCCATGGCCACGCCCACGGCCACACCCACGGCCACGCCCACGCCCACGCCCACGCCCACGCCCACGCCCACGCCCACGGCCACGCCCACGGCCACGCCCACGGCCACGCCCACGGCCACGGCCACGCCCACGGCCACGCCCACGACCACGCCCACGGCCACGGCCACGCCCACGCCCATGGCCACACCCACGGCCACACCC
This sequence comes from Eupithecia subfuscata, assembly GCA_963564075.1. Classification (NCBI taxonomy): domain Eukaryota; kingdom Metazoa; phylum Arthropoda; class Insecta; order Lepidoptera; family Geometridae; genus Eupithecia; species Eupithecia subfuscata. The sequence goes on along the minus strand of OY751103.1, from coordinate 12,138,995 downwards.
ACGGCCACGCCCACGGCCACGCCCACGCCCACGCCCACAGCCACGCCCACGGCCACGCCCACGGCCACGCCCACGCCCACGGCCACGCCCACGCCCACGGCCACGGCCACGGCCACGCCCACGCCCACGCCCATGGCCACGCCCACGCCCACGCCCAAGTAACCTAACCTTACCCTAACCTTACCTAACCTTACCTAACCTAACCTAACCTAACCTAACCTAACCTAACCTAACCTAACCTAACCTAACCTAACCTAACCTAACCTAACCTAACCTAACCTAACCTAACCTAACCTAACCTAACCTAACCTAACCTAACCTAACCTAACCTAACCTAACCTAACCTAACCTAACCTAACCTAACCTAACCTAACCTAACCTAACCTAACCTAACCTAACCTAACCTAACCTAACCTAACATAACCTAAAATAACCTAACCTAACCTAACCTTACCTAACCTAACCTCCAAACTTTTCTTTGTTAATAAATATGATTATCTTAGTTGTTTGCATAAATATACTTATGAATAGAAAATAGATACGTGAAATCCCATCACGTATAAAGAAACAAAGCCTTGATTTGCCCATGACACTAAAAAAAAAAACTAAATTTAAACAAAATGAAAAAAATAATAATAAACATATATACCAAAATTGAAAGAAATGTAATATCAACAATAAAGAATGTCAAAATGGGAGTAGACTACCTAGAATTTTAAGTACTTGCATTGTATAGAATCGTTGAATACAGGGGTTTACAAGTTTGTGGCGATTAAATTTCACACCGGTTAGTCGAAAGATATAAATATTTCTTCTTTTGTTGAAATAAATCTATTGGTGAAAAATGGTTTGTGAAGGCATTGAGGATTATAAGCAGGTACAATAGGTCCACGCCCACGTCCACGCCCACGGCCACGTCCACGCCCACGGCCACGCCCACGCCCACGGCAACGCCCACGGCCACGCCCACGGCCACACCCACGGCCACGCCCACGGCCACGCCCACGGCCACGCCCACGGCCACGCCCACGGCCACGCCCACGGCCACGCCCACGGCCACGCCCACGGCCACGCCCACGGCCACACCCACGGCCACGCCCACGTCCACGCCCACGGCCACAGCCACGCCCACGTCCACAGCCACGCCCACGGCCATAGCCACGTCCACGCCCACGCCTTCGTCCACAGCCACGCCCACGTCCACAGCCACGCCCACGTCCACAGCCACGCCCACGGCCATAGCCAAGTCCACGCCCACGCCTTCGTCCACGTCCACGTCCACGGCCACGGCCACGGCCACGCCCACGCCCAAGTAACCTTACCTTACCCTAACCTTACCTAACCTATTATCTTAGTTGTTTGCATAAATATACCTATGAATAGAAATTAGATACGTGAAATCCCATCACGTATAGAGAAACGAAGCCTTGATTTGCCCATGACACTGAAAAAAAAACTTAATTTAAATAAAATGGAATAAAATAAAATAATAAACTTATATATATCAAAATTGAAAGAAATGTAATATCAACAATAAAGAATGTCAAAATGGGAGTAGACTACCTAGAATTTTAAGTACTTGCATTGTATAGAATCGTTGAATACAGGGGTTTACAAGTTTGGGGCGATTAAATTTCACACCGGTTAGTCGAAAGATATAAATATTTCTTCTTTTGTTGAAATAAAGGCCACGCCCACGGCCACACCCACACACACGCCCACGCCCACGGCAACGCCCACGGCCACGCCCACGGCCACGCCCACGCCCACGCCCACGGCCACGGCCACGGCCACGCCCACGCCCACGCCCACGCCCACGCCCACGCCCACACCCACGGCCACGCCCACGCCCACGCCCACGCCCACGGCCACGCCCACGCCCACGGCCACGCCCACGGCCACGGCCACGCCCACGGCCACGCCCACGGCCACGCCCACGCCCACGGCCACGGCCACGCCCACGCCCATGGCCACGCCCACGGCCACACCCACGGCCACGCCCACGCCAACGCCCACAGCCACGCCCACGGCCACGCCCACGCCCACGCCCACAGCCACGCCCACGCCCACGCCCACGCCCATGGCCACGCCAACGGCCACACCCACGGCCACGCCCACGCCCACGCCTACGGCCACGCCCACGGCCACGCCCACGGCCACGGCCACGCCCACGGCCAAGCCCACGGCCACGCCCACGCCCACGGCCACGGCCACGCCCACGCCCACAGCCACGCCCACGACCACGCCCACGGCCACGCCCACGGCCACGCCCACGGCCACGCCCACGGCCACGCCCACGGCCACGCCCACGGCCACGCCCACGCCCACGGCCAAAGCCACGCCCACGCCCACGCCCATGGCCACGCCCACGCCCACGCCCACGCCCACGCCCAAGTAACCTAACCTTACCCTAACCTTACCTAACCTTACCTAACCTAACCTAACCTAACCTAACCTAACCTAACCTTACCTAACCTAACCTAACCTAACCTAACCTAACCTAACCTAACCTAACCTAACCTAACCTAACCTAACCTAACCTAACCTAACCTAACCTAACCTAACCTAACCTAACCTAACCTAACCTAACCTAACCTAACCTAACCTAACCTAACCTAACCTAACCTAACCTAACCTAACCTAACCTCGGTCGAGAGCGCCACGAAAAAAGGCCAGTCCACGCTCGAAAAATCGTTAAAAATAGTATATTTGCTGTTTTTATTACGTGTTTTACATCAAAAGACGCGGAAAGTGACGGCACACACGACAGTGAAAATCGCGCAGTTCTAAGTGTCGTGTCCAAAAAGTTATTGGCGAAATAGTGGTTTTTCGAAAAATTTACAAACTTAAAAGTGAAATATCTCGCGAATTCCAGCGACGACCTACATTTTTTCAATTGTGGAACGGAGGGCCTCCTGGTGCTTTACAACCCTGCTGACTTGCAGATTTTTCCTGCGCAGGACGACGGAGAAATCGCCAGAAAAATAAAAGCCACGTGGCGGCGTGGTCAGTGACCCCGTTCCGCTACGCAATTTTCAAGGACGAGATCCCAAGGACGCCGTGGATTGCAGCCGGGAGGCACCTTCAAATCAGAAATTGGACCTTTTTTGACCGAGATAGAGACTCGAAAGTTTTTGTGCTGTTCAGTTTTTCACTGTAAGTGTTTTAATTTTATTTCTTCAGCGACAACATAGGTTTATTTTTTGTGTATTTGTGGTCCCTATGTTGTCAAGTATTTTTGTGAAAAATATAGAATTTTAGGACAAGCGGTTTCCGAGCGCGAATTTTTAGATTAAAATTACAAACCGCAAAAAGATTAAAACGCTGGTTTCTCGGAAACGGTGAGAGATAGCCAAATTTTATGACCAGTCTGCATATATTATATATATAATATATGCTGGCTACCCCCAAATTGACTAACCTATGTACACAGGGGCTCAAACTCCCACCCTAGACGAGAAAGAACATTTACAAAAGAACAGGGAAAGGAAGAAGCAGTGCTGACGCAGAAAGAAGACGATACAACAGAAATTAGCGCAACAAAAAGCCTAGTGCAGGAAAAAGACGACGGTACTTCAAGTGCCCATCCTGGTCGGACTTCGTGGGTAAGAAGTGACTCCGGGGAATGGAAGCCTGCAAAGGCGGGTCCAAGCTTGAGAAGCACACCTTCACCCAAGAGGCCCTCACAGAGACAGCCCTCATGCTCAACGACGAAAATCATTCCATCCCAAGTGGATGGCAGGATCCGGACGCCAACATCAACCAACTCGCCTAGCAACGACAAGCCTAGCTTGAAGAGCACAGAGCGAGTGAGCGAGGCTAGAGGGTGCCTTGTCACTATAAAAACCAATCTCGGCCTATCAAAAAACTTCAAGAAAACATTAGCAGAAAAAGTAATCGGCGCAGCAGAAAGGCTCTTTCTCATGGTTAAGGAATGTGAAGGAGTCAAAGGAAAGAAAAAAGTACTAGAACCCAAGAAAGATAAAGGAAAAGAACCAGAGGAAAACCAAAACGATGTTAGCGAGACAGAAGGAGAAAAGCTAGCAAGAATTATACAAGAGAGTAACAAACAGATGGAACAATTTAAAGCCACTATAAAGAAACACGAAGAAGGACAGGAAAAACTGATTCAGGAAAACAACAGAAACATGGAAAAACTAGCAGAGACAATAGAAAAACACAAGGAAACAGTAGAAAGGCAAACTTACGCGAGCGTAGCAGCGGCTACCACTGGGAGACAGCCCCACAGACAGACCGCGCTACACTCAATAGTAGTCAGCGCCAAGGATGAAACAGAGACGGGTGAAGAAGTTCTAGATAGAATCAGAAAGACAGTCAATGCAAAAGAGAGTGGAATAGTGGTAGAGAGAATAAGGAAAGCAAAGGATAGGAAGGTGATAGTGGGATGCAAAACAGAAGAAGAACGCGAAAGATTCAGAAACAAACTCAAAGAAGCCAAGGAGTTAAACGCAGAGAATGTCCAAAACAAAAACCCTCTGGTCATTCTGAAAGATGTGCTGAAATACAACCAGGATGAAGACATCCTCAGCGCCTTGAAAATCCAAAATAAAAGTCTCCTATCAGATACGAACACCAAAGACACCATGGAAATAGCCTATAAAAAACAAACGCGAAACCCACATACACACCACATCGTCCTGAGGGTGGCTCCCGCAGTATGGAGACGGCTGGTAGAAGCCGAAACAGTTCTGATCGACTTGCAGAAAATTCGAGTGGCGGACCAATCACCACTGGTCCAATGCTCCCTCTGCCTGGGATACGGCCATGGCAGAAGATTCTGCAAGGAGACGACTGAAAAATGTAGCCACTGCGGTGGACCTCATCTCAGGAAAGATTGTGCAGATTGGATGGCTGGTGCCGTCCCCACGTGCACAAACTGTGTGCATGCAAAGGTAGAGAGATCGGACCACAACGCTTTTAGTAGTGAGTGCCCGATCAGGAGAAGATGGGACGCACTGGCTCGAGCCTCAGTAGCATATTGCTAAAGTGGTCCCGAGCCAAACAGCACCTCCAAGTGACGCAAGGCCATACACCGTAGCTCAAGCTAACTTACAAAGGAAAGCACTAGCTACACAGGAACTAATACTTGAGGCAAACAACAGAAAAATGGCCTTTGCGTTGCTTCAAGAGCCTTACGTTGGGAAAATCGGCCGAATGAAGGATTATGGGACTGCCAGGATCTTCCAAAACGCAAACCAGGGAGATGGCACAATCAAAGCAGCAATAGCTGTGTTTGATAAAGACATGGATGCCATTCTTTGCCCGGACTTCACCACAAACAACATCGTGGTGGTGAAGCTAAGGACCAGCACCTGGGAGGTCGTGGTGGTCTCATACTACTTCGAGCCAAACCACACCACAATCGAGCCTTTCCTAACACACCTGCGCAGGATTGAAAAAGATGTGGGAACAAAAAAGCTAATTATAGGTGGGGATGCAAATGCCAAACATACATGGTGGGGAAGCCTAACAACAGATGAGAAGGGAGAAGAACTAGCTGGAACAATGGAGGATATGGATTTGCAGGTACTCAATGTTGGAGATACCCCAACATTTTATACCGTAAGGGGAGGGAAGACCTATACGAGCTTTATAGATATTACCGCCTGCACAACGAATCTTCTAGACCTGGTAGAAGACTGGGAGGTAAACGAAGGGCTGATTTCATCCGATCACAATGTGTTAACCTTTAAAATTAGATTGAAACGAGCTAAAGGTATAAGCATTCAAAGAACCACACGTATTTTTAACAGTAAAAAGGCTAATTGGAGCCAGTTTCATGAGAAACTAGCCCAATTGCTAAAAGAAGAAAATTTAAACAAAAAAGAAATAAGCAAAATCAAAAACAAACCCGAATTAGAAAACAAAATAGAAACATACATAAAACTAACAACAATAGCATGCAATAACAGTATCCCTAAAATAAAAACAAATACAAAAAGTAACTTACCATGGTGGTCGGATGAACTCGCGCAGTTGAAGAAAGAGGTGAGATCCAAGAAGAGGAGAATCCGTTGTGCAGCGCCGGTCCGTAGAAAGAAGGTCATCGGGGAGTACCTGCAAATAAAAGAAAAATATGAACAACAAGTAAAACAGGCGCAAATAGACAGTTGGAAAGAGTTCTGCGGGAAGCAAGACAAGGAAGGACTTTGGGAAGGAATTTACAGGGTAATCGGAAAAACTACCAAGAGGCAAGAAGACCTGCCCCTGATAAAAGAAGGTAAATCGCTCAGTCCCAAAGAGTCGGCTGAATTACTATCTGAGACGTTCTACCCGGAAGACAAGGAGGAACATGACAACGCGGATCACCAAAAAATAAGGAAACTTGCTGATCAAGTAAATGAAGTGGAGCATGTTGAAAATCATGACCCTCCTTTTACCATGGAAGAGGTAATAACCTCAGTTAATAGTTTTAATCCTAAAAAGGCACCGGGATCGGACGGTTTCACTGCAGATATTTGCAAACACACAGTCTTGGAAGACCCGGAAACATATTTGGCTTTAGCAAATAAGTGCCTAGAATATGGTCACTTCCCCAAGGCATGGAAAGAAGCGACGGTCGTGGTATTAAGGAAGCCAGGGAAGAAAAATTACCAAGACCCCAAATCATACAGGCCGATAGGACTGCTCCCGGTCATGGGTAAGGTCCTTGAGAAGATGGTTATGGGCAGGGTTAAGTACCATGTTCTCCCAAAGCTCAGTACCCGCCAGTTTGGATTCATACCCCAGAAAAGCACCGAGGACGCCCTCTATGCCCTAATAAAACACATTCACCAAAAACTGGAACTTAAAAAACTTATTACAGTTGTATCATTGGACATAGAGGGCGCCTTCGATAGCGCCTGGTGGCCAGCGCTCAGAATCCGACTGGCTGAGGAAGGATGCCCAATAAACATAAGAAAAGTCATGGACAGCTACCTGGATGGAAGGACGGTGAAAGTCAGATACGCCGGAGAACAAATCACCAGACCCACCTCAAAGGGATGTGTTCAAGGCTCAATCGGCGGACCTATCCTGTGGAACTTGCTCATTGATCCATTGCTCAAGGGCCTGGAGCAAAGAGGCGACTATCATCAAGCTTTTGCGGACGATGTTGTGATGGTCTTTGACGGGAACACCGCACTGGATATCCAGAAACAGGCAAATGCCGCTCTTGCCTATGCTTGGGAGTGGGGCATCAAAAATAAGTTAAGGTTTGCGCCGCAAAAAACAAATGCGATGATAGTGACCAGAAAACTTATATATGATGCTCCGCTCCTGAGGATGGGTGGGATCGACATTGCCATGTCAAAGGAATTGAAGATACTGGGGCTTACGATCGACGATAAGCTGACTTTTAATCAGCACACGTCAATCGTCTGTAGGAAAGCTGTCAATATCTTCAAACAACTATCCAGAGCAGCTAAGATAAGCTGGGGTCTGCACCCAGAAGTCGTTAGGACTATATACACTGCAGTTGTTGAGCCAACCGTAGTGTATGCAGCAAGCGTCTGGGCCCCAGCAACCAAAAAACTGGGCATCCGGAAGGTGCTCGACTCGGTACAGCGCAGGTTTGCTCAAAAAATATGCCGAGCATATAGAACTGCTTCTCTAAATTCAGCCCTAGTGCTGGCGGGAATACTACCACTCGACCTCAGAGTACAAGAGGCAGCCGCCCTGTACGAGGCAAGGAGAGGGGAAATCCAGCCCGCGCTAGGAGACAGAGAAGTGGAGAAGATGTCAGCGTTCTCAGAAAAACCTCACCCAGCGGAGTACATGAGCCTGGAATTCGTGCGCCTGGAAGACCAGCAGCAGGTGAACCTCAACAGCGATTACGCAGTGCGGATGTTCACAGACGGTAGTAGGATTGAGGAGAAAGTCGGAGCTGCATTATCCATATGGAATAATCAGACCGAGACCAAATCCATTAAACTGAAGCTTTCGTCACACTGCACAGTCTACCAGGCAGAATTACTGGCCATATACAAAGCTACTGAGGAAATACTGAAGATGTCAGAAACCAGTTTTAGTATCTACAGCGACTCACAGTCTTCGCTTCAAACCATTACAAACAATAGCTCCACTCATCCTCTTGCCGTAAAAGTTCGTAAGAACTTAAAAGCAAGTAAGGCACAGAACAAATGCGTTGATTTGTATTGGATTAAAGCACACGCGGGACTTGAAGGCAATGAGCGGGCCGATGCGCTGGCAAAGGATGCTGCCCTGAAACTAAAGACTATACCACTATATGACGCATGTCCAGTTTCATTCGTCAAGCGACAGATCCGCAGGGGAACTCTTAACGAATGGAACAGGCGATACACTGATAGCGCAAATGCAGCCGTGACCAAAATCTTCTTTTCCGATATAATCAAGGCTTACAAAATTATTAAAAACTTAAAACCCTCTGGTGTACTCACGCAAATAATGACAGGGCACGGTGGATTCTCTGAATACCTTTATCGATTCAGGTGTAAGGAGAGTCCATCGTGCATCTGTGAAAGTAGTAAAATGGAAACAGTAGAACATATTTTATTTGAGTGCCCAGTATTTGGTAAACGGAGATATGAGGCTGAACAAAAATTGGACATAGAACTGAAAGTAGAAAATGCAAAAATTTATATGAAAAATAAATACATAAGAAAAGAATTTATAGAATACTGTACAGAAATAGCTAATATAGTAATAAGAAGAAATAAGGATGTATAACTTTTGCTGATCATTATATTTTTGAATATAAGAAATTCAGCAATAACATTAACAAACTATGTAGAAACATGTAAAATAGAATAAGATATATGTACTAGAATTAAGAAAACTTTAAAGTAGATTTAAGAAAACAAAGAAAATTGTTATAATATAAGCATCCCAAAACTACCTGTAATCCCAACCCAATTTGAAAATAAAGAAGATCGTATAGGTAACAAGGTATAAAAGGAGACGGATGAAAGAAAGACATAGTATGAAGAATGAAAGTACGAGAAGCATAAATGTGAGAATTTGTATGAATGAGAAGCGTAAACCAGGACCCTGGTACAGCAAGGGGTAAGACGCAGAAAAAAAAAAAAAAAAAAAAAAAAAAAAAAAAAAAAAAACCTAACCTAACCTAACCTAACCTAACCTAACCTAACCTAAAATAACCTAACCTAACCTAACCTTACCTAACCTAACCTCCAAACTTTTCTTTGTTAATAAATATGATTATCTTAGTTGTTTGCATAAATATATACCTATGAATAGAAAATAGATACGTGAAATCCCATCACGTATAGAGAAACGAAGCCTTGATTTGCCCATGACACTGAAAAAATAACTAAATTTAAATAAAATGGAATAAAATAAAATAATAAACTTATATAAATCAAAATTTAAAGAAATGTAATATCAACAATAAAGAATGTCAAAATGGGAGTAGACAACCTAGAATTTTAAGTACTTGCATTGTATAGAATCGTTGAATACAGGGGTTTACAAGTTTGTGGCGATTAAATTTCACACCGGTTAGTCGAAAGATATAAATATTTCTTCTTTTGTTGAAATAAATCTATTGGTGAAAAGTGGTTTGTGAAGGCATTGAGGATTATAAGCAGGTACAATAGGTCCACGCCCACGTCCACGCCCACGGCCACGGCCACGCCCACGCCCACGGCCACGCCCACGCCCATGGCCACGCCCACGGCCACGCCCACGCCCACGCCCACAGCCACGCCCACGCCCATGGCCACGCCCACGCCCACGCCCACGCCCACGCCCAAGTAACCTAACCTTACCCTAACCTTACCTAACCTTACCTAACCTAACCTAACCTAACCTAACCTAACCTAACCTAACCTAACCTAACCTAACCTAACCTAACCTAACCTAACCTAACCTAACCTAACCTAACCTAACCTAACCTAACCTAACCTAACCTAACCTAACCTAACCTAACCTAACCTAACCTAACCTAACCTAACCTAACCTAACCTAACCTAACCTAACCTAACCTAACCTAACCTAACCTAACCTAACCTAACCTAACCTAACCTAACCTAACCTAACCTAACCTAACCTAACCTAACCTAACCTAAAATAACCTAACCTAACCTAACCTTACCTAACCTAACCTCCAAACTTTTCTTTGTTAATAAATATGATTATCTTAGTTGTTTGCATAAATATACTTATGAATAGAAAATAGATACGTGAAATCCCATCACGTATAAAGAAACAAAGCCTTGTAAAGAATGTCAAAATGGGAGAAGACTACCTAGAATTTTAAGTAGTTGCATTGTATAGAATCGTTGAATACAGGCGTTTACAAGTTTGGGGCGATGAAATTTCAAACCGAAAGTCGAAAGATATAAATATTTCTTCTTTTGTTGAAATAAATCTATTGGTGAAAAATGGTTTGTGAAGGCATTGAGGATTATAAGCAGGTACAATAGGTCCACGGCCACGCCCACGCCCACGGCCACACCCACACCCACGCCCACGCCCACGGCAACGCCCACGGCCACGCCCACGGCCACGCCCACGGCCACGCCCACGCCCACGCCCACGGCCACGCCCACGCCCACGCCCACAGCCACGCCCACGGCCACGCCCACGGCCACGCCCACGGCCATGCCAACGGCCACGCCCACGCCCACGGCCACGCCCACGCCCACGCCCACGCCCACGGCCACGCCCACGCCCACGCCCACGCCCACGCCCACGGCCACACCCACGGCCACGCCCACGCCCACGCCCACGCCCACGGCCACGGCCACGGCCACGCCCACGGCCACGCTTACGGCCACGGCCACGCCCACGGCCACGCCCACGCCCACGCCCACGCCCACGCCCACAGCCACGCCCACGGCCATGCCCACGGCCACGCCCACGGCCATGCCCACGGCCACGCCCACGCCCACGCCCACGCCCACGCCCACGCCCACGGCCACACCCACGGCCACGGCCACGCCCACGCCCACGCCCACGGCCACGCCCACGCCCACGGCCACGCCCACGGCCACGCCCACGCCCACGGCCACGCCCACGGCCACGCCCACGGCCACGCCCACGGCCACGCCCACGGCCACGCCCACGGCCACGCCCACGGCCATGCCCACGGCCACGCCCACGGCCACGCCCACGCCCACGCCCACGGCCACGGCCACGCCCACGCCCACGCCCACGCCCACGCCCACGGCCACGCCCACGGCCACACCCACGGCCACGGCCACGCCCACGCCCACGCCCACGCCCACGGCCACGCCCACGGCCATGCCCACGGCCACGCCCACGCCCACGGCCACGGCCACGCCCACGCCCATGGCCACGCCCACGGCCACACCCACGGCTACGCCCACGGCCACGCCCACGCCAACGCCCACAGCCACGCCCACGGCCACGCCCACGCCCACGCCCACAGCCACGCCCACGCCCACGCCCACGCCCATGGCCACGCCCACGGCCACACCCACGCCCACGCCCACGCCCACAGCCACGCCCACGGCCACGCCCACGCCCACGCCCACAGCCACGCCCACGGCCACGCCCACAGCCACGCCCACGGCCACGCCCACGGCCACGCCCACGGCCACGCCCACGCCCACGGCCACGGCCACGGCCACGCCCACGCCCACGCCCATGGCCACGCCCACGCCCACGCCCACGCCCACGCCCAAGTAACCTAACCTTACCCTAACCTTACCTAACCTTACCTAACCTAACCTAACCTAACCTAACCTAACCTAACCTAACCTAACCTAACCTAACCTAACCTAACCTAACCTAACCTAACCTAACCTAACCTAACCTAACCTAACCTAACCTAACCTAACCTAACCTAACCTAACCTAACCTAACCTAACCTAACCTAACCTAACCTAACCTAACCTAACCTAACCTAACCTAACCTAACCTAACCTAACCTAACCTAAAATAACCTAACCTAACCTAACCTTACCTAACCTAACCTCCAAACTTTTCTTTGTTAATAAATATGATTATCTTAGTTGTTTGCATAAATATACTTATGAATAGAAAATAGATACGTGAAATCCCATCACGTATAAAGAAACAAAGCCTTGTAAAGAATGTCAAAATGGGAGAAGACTACCTAGAATTTTAAGTAGTTGCATTGTATAGAATCGTTGAATACAGGCGTTTACAAGTTTGGGGCGATGAAATTTCAAACCGAAAGTCGAAAGATATAAATATTTCTTCTTTTGTTGAAATAAATCTATTGGTGAAAAATGGCTTGCGAAGGCATTGAGGATTTTAAGCAGGTACAATAGGTCCAAGCCTACGTCCACGCCCACGTCCACGCCCACACCCACGCCCACATCCACATCCACACCCACGCTCACGCCAACGCCCACGGCCAGGTCCACGGCCAAGCCCACGTCAACGTCTATGTCCACGTCCACGGCCACGCCCACGTCTACGGCCACGCCCACGGCCACGCCCACGGCCACGCTCACGTCAACGTCCAGGGCCGCGCCCACGTCCACAGCCACGCCCACGTCCACGGCCACGCCCACGCCCACGGCCACGCCCACGCCCACGCCCACGCCCACGCCCAAGTAACCTAACCTTACCCTAACCTTACCTAACCTTACCTAACCTAACCTAACCTAACCTAACCTAACCTAACCTAACCTAACCTAACCTAACCTAACCTAACCTAACCTAACCTAACCTAACCTAACCTAACCTAACCTAACCTAACCCAACCTAACCTCCAAACTTTTCTTTGTTAATAAATATGATTATCTTAGTTGTTTGCATAAATATATACCTATGAATAGAAAATAGATACGTGAAATCCCATCACGTATAGAGAAACGAAGCCTTGATTTGCCCATGACACTGAAAAAATAACTAAATTTAAATAAAATGGAATAAAATAAAATAATAAACTTATATAAATCAAAATTTAAAGAAATGTAATATCAACAATAAAGAATGTCAAAATGGGAGTAGACTACCTAGAATTTTAAGTACTTGCATTGTATAGAATCGTTGAATACAGGGGTTTACAAGTTTGAGGCGATTAAATTTCACACCGGTTAGTCGAAAGATATAAATATTTCTTCTTTTGTTGAAATAAATCTATTGGTGAAAAATGGTTTGTGAAGGCATTGAGGATTATAAGCAGGTACAATAGGTCCACGCCCACGTCCACGCCCACGGCCACGCCCACGGCCACGCCCACGGCCACGCCCAAGCCCACGGCCACGGCCATGGCCACGCCCATGCCCACGCCCATGGCCACGCCCACGCCCACGCCCACGCCCACGCCCAAGTAACCTAACCTTACCCTAACCTTACCTAACCTTACCTAACCTAACCTAACCTAACCTAACCTAACCTAACCTAACCTAACCTTACCTAACCTAACCTAACCTAACCTAACCTAACCTAACCTTACCTAACCTAACCTAACCTAACCTAACCTAACCTAACCTAACCTAACCTAACTTAACCTAACCTAACCTAACCTAACCTCCAAACTTTTCTTTGTTTATAAATATGATTATCTTAGTTGTTTGCATAAATATACCTATGAATAGAAAATAGATACGTGAAATCCCATCACGTATAGAGAAACGAAGCCTTGATTTGCCCATGACACTGAAAAAAAAACTAAATTTAAATAAAATGGAATAAAATAAAATAATAAACTTATATATATCAAAATTGAAAGAAATGTAATATCAACAATAAAGAATGTCAAAATGGGAGTTCTTTTGTTGAAATAAATCTATTGGTGAAAAATGGTTTGTGAAGGCATTGAGGATTATAAGCAGGTACAATAGGTCCACGCCCACGCCCACGCCCACGCCTTCGTCCACAGCCACGCCCACGTCCACAGCCACGCCCACGGCCATAGCCACGTCCACGCCCACGCCTTCGTCCACAGCCACGCCCACGTCCACAGCCACGCCCACGGCCATAGCCACGTCCACGCCCACGCCTTCGTCCACGTCCACGTCCACGGCCACGGCCACGGCCACGCCCACGCCCAAGTAACCTTACCTTACCCTTACCTAACCTAACCTAACCTAACCTAACCTAACCTAACCTAACCTTACCTAACCTAACCTAACCTAACCTAACCTAACCTAACCTAACCTAACCTAACCTAACCTAACCTAACCTAACCTAACCTAACCTAACCTAACCTAACCTAACCTAACTTAACCTAACCTAACCTAACCTAACCTAACCTAACCTAACCTAACCTAACCTAACCGAATTGATTTATTATTTTAATTTTCATACTATGAGTTGTATTTGACTTGTAGTAAATGGAATTGCATGTTTCAAGAATTATCATAAAATGCTTGACACGAGAAATTTTTTAAATGTATTGTACTATAATAAAACTTGTTATTGTAATTTGGCATATTAGCAAATAGTTGGTTAATTTAAATGTTTAAACATGAAAATTATTATTTTAATTTTATTGTAATTAAATTATTCTTATTTAAATGATTTTATGCAAATCTAAAATGTCAATGATCGGATGAAATTTAAATGATAGTTTAAATTTTTACTCTGTTTCATATGTGAATTTTATTTATAATTCTAATCTATATGTAACTTCATGTATAATTAAGTTCTGATTGCATGTTGTAAAAAGAAACAGGTTTATTACTTTATGATTGAATTTATGTTTCCTTCAATAATGCAAAATGATATCAACTGTTGATACAACTAAATGATAAAATGAAATGATTTAATAATTTAAGAATGGAATCTGTAATTATTGATTTCGCATGTTATAAATTTTTGGCGCGGACTGACAAACATAAAAATTGAATAAAAAAAAAAAAAAAAAAAAAAAAAAAAACTCAGATTATATGTATATGGAAAAGAAAAGAAAAGATTAAAACGCCACAAAATCAATAGTGGCGATATAAGAAAGGAAAAAAAAAAAAAAAAAAAAAAAAAAAAAAACCTAACCTAACCTAACCTAACCTAACCTAACCTAACCTAACCTCCTAACTTTTCTTTGTTAATAAATATGATTATCTTAGTTGTTTGCATAAATATACCTATGAATAGAAATTAGATACGTGAAATCCCATCACGTATAGAGAAACGAAGCCTTGATTTGCCCATGACACTGAAAAAAAAACTAAATTTAAATAAAATGGAATAAAATAAAATAATAAACTTATATATATCAAAATTGAAAGAAATGTAATATCAACAATAAAGAATGTCAAAATGGGAGTAGACTACCTAGAATTTTAAGTACTTGCATTGTATAGAATCGTTGAATACAGGGGTTTACAAGTTTGGGGCGATTAAATTTCACACCGGTTAGTCGAACGATATAAATATTTCTTCTTTTGTTGAAATAAATCTATTGGTGAAAAATGGTTTGTGAAGGCATTGAGGATTATAAGCAGGTACAATAGGTCCACGGCCACGCCCACGCCCACGGCCACGCCCACGCCCACGGCCACACCCACGGCCACGCCCACGCCCACGCCCACGCCCACGGCCACGCCCACGGCCACGCCCACGGCCACGCCCACGGCCACGCCCACGCCCACGCCCACGCCCACGGCCACGCCCACGGCCACGGCCACGCCCACGGCCAAGCCCACGCCCACGCCAACAGCCACGCCCACGGCCACGCCCACGGCCACGCCCACGGCCACGCCCACGGCCATGCCCACGGCCACGCCCACGCCCACGGCCACGCCCACGCCCACGCCCACGCCCACGCCCACGCCCACGCCCACGCCCACGCCCACGGCCACGCCCACGCCCACGCCCACGCCCACGCCCACGCCCACGCCCACGGCCACGCCCACGGCCACGCCCACGGCCACGCCCACGGCCACGCCCACGGCCACGGCCACGGCCACGCCCACGCCCATGGCCACGCCCACGGCCACACCCACGGCTACGCCCACGGCCACGCCCACGCCAACGCCCACAACCACGCCCACGGCCACGCCCACGCCCACGGCCACAGCCACGCCCACGTCCACAGCCACGCCCACGGCCATAGCCACGTCCACGCCCACGCCTTCGTCCACAGCCACGCCCACGTCCACAGCCACGCCCACGGCCATAGCCACGTCCACGCCCACGCCTTCGTCCACGTCCACGTCCACGGCCACGGCCACGGCCACGCCCACGCCCAAGTAACCTTACCTTACCCTAACCTTACCTAACCTAACCTAACCTAACCTAACCTAACCTAACCTAACCTAACCTTACCTAACCTAACCTAACCTAACCTAACCTAACCTAACCTAACCTAACCTAACCTAACCTAACCTAACCTAACCTAACCTAACCTAACCTAACCTAACCTAACCTAACCTAACCTAACCTAACCTAACCTAACCTAACCTAACCTAACTTAACCTAACCTAACCTAACCTAACCTAACCTAACCTAACCTAAACTAACCTAACCTAACCTAACCTAACCGAATTGATTTATTATTTTAATTTTCATACTATGAGTTGTATTTGACTTGTAGTAAATGGAATTGCATGTTTCAAGAATTATCATAAAATGCTTGACACGAGAAATTTCTTTAATGTATTGTACTATAATAAAACTTGTTATTGTAATTTGGCATATTAGCAAGTAGTTGGTTAATTTAAATGTTTAAACATGAAAATTATTATTTTAATTTTATTGTAATTAAATTATTCTTATTTAAATGATTTTATGCAAATCTAAAATGTCAATGATCGGATGAAATTTAAATGATAGTTTAAATTTTTACTCTGTTTCATATGTGAATTTTATTTATAATTCTAATCTATATGTAACTTCATGTATAATTAAGTTCTGATTGCATGTTGTAAAAAGAAACAGGTTTATTACTTTATGATTGAATTTATGTTTCTTTCAATAATGCAAAATGATATCAACTGTTGATACAACTAAATGATAAAATGAAATGATTTAATAATTTAAGAAAGGAATCTGTAATTATTGATTTTGCATGTAATAAATTTTTGGCGCGGACTGACAAACATAAAAATTGAATAAAAAAAAAAAAAAAAAAAAAAAAAAAAAAAACCTAACCTAACCTAACCTAACCTAACCTAACCTCCAAACTTTTCTTTGTTAATAAATATGATTATCTTAGTTGTTTGCATAAATATACCTATGAATAGAAATTAGATACGTGAAATCCCATCACGTATAGAGAAACGAAGCCTTGATTTGCCCATGACACTGAAAAAAAAACTAAATTTAAATAAAATGGAATAAAATAAAATAATAAACTTATATATATCAAAATTGAAAGAAATGTAATATCAACAATAAAGAATGTCAAAATGGGAGTAGACTACCTAGAATTTTAAGTACTTGCATTGTATAGAATCGTTGAATACAGGGGTTTACAAGTTTGGGGCGATTAAATTTCACACCGGTTAGTCGAAAGATATAAATATTTCTTCTTTTGTTGAAATAAATCTATTGGTGAAAAATGGTTTGTGAAGGCATTGAGGATTATAAGCAGGTACAATAGGTCCACGGCCACGCCCACGCCCACGGCCACACCCACACCCACGCCCACGCCCACGGCAACGCCCACGGCCACGCCCACGGCCACGCCCACGGCCACGCCCACGCCCACGCCCACGGCCACGCCCACGCCCACGCCCACAGCCACGCCCACGGCCACGCCCACGGCCACGCCCACGGCCATGCCAACGGCCACGCCCACGCCCACGGCCACGCCCACGCCCACGCCCACGGCCACGCCCACGCCCACGCCCACGCCCACGCCCACGGCCACACCCACGGCCACGCCCACGCCCACGCCCACGCCCACGGCCACGGCCACGGCCACGCCCACGGCCACGCTTACGGCCACGGCCACGCCCACGGCCACGCCCACGCCCACGCCCACGCCCACGCCCACGCCCACGCCCACAGCCACGCCCACGGCCATGCCCACGGCCACGCCCACGGCCATGCCCACGGCCACGCCCACGCCCACGCCCACGCCCACGCCCACGGCCACACCCACGCCCACGGCCACGCCCACGGCCACGCCCACGCCCACGGCCACGCCCACGCCCACGCCCACGCCCACGGCCACGGCCACGCCCACGGCCACGCCCACGGCCACGGCCACGCCCACGGCCACGCCCACGCCCACGCCCACAGCCACGCCCACGGCCACGCCCACGGCCACGCCCACGCCCACGCCCACGCCCACGCCCACGCCCACGGCCACGCCCACGGCCACACCCACGGCCACGGCCACGCCCACGCCCACGCCCACGCCCACGGCCACGCCCACGGCCATGCCCACGGCCACGCCCACGCCCACGGCCACGGCCACGCCCACGCCCATGGCCACGCCCACGGCCACACCCACGGCTACGCCCACGGCCACGCCCACGCCAACGCCCACAGCCACGCCCACGGCCACGCCCACGCCCACGCCCACGCCCACGCCCATGGCCACGCCCACGGCCACACCCACGCCCACGCCCACGCCCACAGCCACGCCCACGGCCACGCCCACGCCCACGCCCACAGCCACGCCCACGGCCACGCCCACGGCCACGCCCACGGCCACGCCCACGGCCACGCCCACGGCCACGCCCACGCCCACGGCCACGGCCACGGCCACGCCCACGCCCACGCCCACGCCCACGCCCAAGTAACCTAACCTTACCCTAACCTTACCTAACCTTACCTAACCTAACCTAACCTAACCTAACCTAACCTAACCTAACCTAACCTAACCTAACCTAACCTAACCTAACCTAACCTAACCTAACCTAACCTAACCTAACCTAACCTAACCTAACCTAACCTAACCTAACCTAACCTAACCTAACCTAACCTAACCTAACCTAACCTAACCTAACCTAACCTAACCTAACCTAACCTAACCTAACCTAACCTAACCTAACCTAACCTAACCTAACCTAACCTAACCTAACCTAACCTAACCTAAAATAACCTAACCTAACCTAACCTTACCTAACCTAACCTCCAAACTTTTCTTTGTTAATAAATATGATTATCTTAGTTGTTTGCATAAATATACTTATGAATAGAAAATAGATACGTGAAATCCCATCACGTATAAAGAAACAAAGCCTTGTAAAGAATGTCAAAATGGGAGAAGACTACCTAGAATTTTAAGTAGTTGCATTGTATAGAATCGTTGAATACAGGCGTTTACAAGTTTGGGGCGATGAAATTTCAAACCGAAAGTCGAAAGATATAAATATTTCTTCTTTTGTTGAAATAAATCTATTGGTGAAAAATGGCTTGCGAAGGCATTGAGGATTTTAAGCAGGTACAATAGGTCCAAGCCTACGTCCACGCCCACGTCCACGCCCACACCCACGCCCACATCCACATCCACACCCACGCTCACGCCAACGCCCACGGCCAGGTCCACGGCCAAGCCCACGTCAACGTCTATGTCCACGTCCACGGCCACGCCCACGTCTACGGCCACGCCCACGGCCACGCCCACGGCCACGCTCACGTCAACGTCCAGGGCCGCGCCCACGTCCACAGCCACGCCCACGTCCACGGCCACGCCCACGCCCACGCCCACGCCCATGGCCACGTCCACGCCAAAGGCAACGCCCAAGGCCACGCCCACTTCAACGTCCACGTCCACGGCCACGCCCACACCCACGCCCACGCCCACGGCCACGCCCACGGCCACACCCACGGCCACGCCCACGGCAACGCCCAAGGCCACGCCCACGTCCATAGCCACGCCCACGTCCACGGCCACGCACACGCCCACGCCCACGCCCACGGCCACGTCCACGGCCATAGCCACGTCCACGCCCACGCCTACGTCCACGTCCACGCCCACGGCCACGGCCACGCCCACGCCCACAGCCACGCCCACGCCCATGGCCACGCCCACGGCCACACCCACGGCCACGCCCACGCCCACGCCCACGCCCACGGCCACGGCCACGCCCACGCCCACGGCCACGCCCACGGCCACGGCCACGCCCTCGGTCACGCCCACTGCCACGCCCACGCCCACGCCCACGGCCACGGCCACGGCCACGCCCACGCCCATGGCCACGCCCACGGCCACACCCACGGCCACGCCCACGGCCACGCCCACGCCCACGCCAACAGCCACGCCCACGGCCACGCCCACGGCCACGCCCACGGCCACGCCCACGGCCACGCCCACGCCCACGGCCACGGCCACGGCCACGCCCACGCCCACGCCCATGGCCACGCCCACGCCCACGCCCACGCCCAAGTAACCTAACCTTTCCCTAACCTTACCTAACCTTACCTAACCTAACCTAACCTAACCTAACCTAACCTAACCTAACCTAACCTAACCTAACCTAACCTTACCTAACCTAACCTAACCTAACCTAACCTAACCTAACCTAACCTAACCTAACCTAACCTAACCTAACCTAACCTAACCTAACCTAACCTAACCTAACCTAACCTAACCTCCAAACTTTTCTTTGTTAATAAATATGATTATCTTAGTTGTTTGCATAAATATACCTATGAATAGAAAATAGATACGTGAAATCCCATCACGTATAAAGAAACAAAGCCTTGATTTGCCCATGACACTAAAAAAAAAAACTAAATTTAAACAAAATGAAAAAAATAATAATAAACATATATACCAAAATTGAAAGAAATGTAATATCAACAATAAAGAATGTCAAAATGGGAGAAGACTACCTAGAATTTTAAGTAGTTGCATTGTATAGAATCGTTGAATACAGGCGTTTACAAGTTTGGGGCGATGAAATTTCAAACCGAAAGTCGAAAGATATAAATATTTCTTCTTTTGTTGAAATAAATCTATTGGTGAAAAATGGCTTGCGAAGGCATTGAGGATTTTAAGCAGGTACAATAGGTCCAAGCCTACGTCCACGCCCACGTCCACGCCCACACCCACGCCCACATCCACATCCACACCCACGCTCACGCCAACGCCCACGGCCACGCCCACGGCCACGCCCACGGCCACGCCCACGGCCACGCTCACGTCAACGTCCAGGGCCGCGCCCACGTCCACAGCCACGCCCACGTCCACGGCCACGCCCACGCCCACGCCCACGCTCATGGCCACGTCCACGCCAAAGGCAACGCCCAAGGCCACGCCCACTTCAACGTCCAAGTCCACGGCCACGCCCACACCCACGCCCACGCCCACGGCCACGCCCACGGCCACACCCACGGCCACGCCCACGGCAACGCCCAAGGCCACGCCCACGTCCATAGCCACGCCCACGTCCACGGCCACGCACACGCCCACGCCCACGCCCACGGCCACGTCCACGGCCATAGCCACGTCCACGCCCACGCCTACGTCCACGTCCACGTCCACGGCCATAGCCACGTCCACGCCCACGCCTACGTCCACGCCCACGCCCACGGCCACGTCCACGCCAAAGGCAACGCCCAAGGCCACGCCCACTTCCACGTCTACGTCCACGGCCACGTCCACGGCCACGGCCAGGCCCACGGCCACGCCCACGCCCACGCCCGCACCCACGACCACGCCCACGGCCACACCCACGGCCACGCCCACGGCCACGCCCACGCCCACATCCACGGCCACGCCCACGCCCACGGCCACACCCACGGCCACGCCCACGGTCACGCCCACGACCACGCCCACGACAACGTCCAGGGCCACGCCCACGTCCACAGCCACGCCCACGTCCACGGCCACGCCCAAGTAACCTAACCTTACCCTAACCTAACCTAACCTAACCTAACCTAACCTCCAAACTTTTCTTTGTTAATAAATATGATTATCTTAGTTGTTTGCATAAATATATACCTATGAATAGAAAATAGATACGTGAAATCCCATCACGTATAGAGAAACGAAGCCTTGATTTGCCCATGACACTGAAAAAATAACTAAATTTAAATAAAATGGAATAAAATAAAATAATAAACTTATATAAATCAAAATTTAAAGAAATGTAATATCAACAATAAAGAATGTCAAAATGGGAGTAGACTACCTAGAATTTTAAGTACTTGCATTGTATAGAATCGTTGAATACAGGGGTTTACAAGTTTGTGGCGATTAAATTTCACACCGGTTAGTCGAAAGATATAAATATTTCTTCTTTTGTTGAAATAAATCTATTGGTGAAAAATGGTTTGCGAAGGCATTGAGGATTATAAGCAGGTACAATAGGTCCACGCCCACGTCCACGCCCACGGCCACGCCCACGCCCTCGGCAACGCCCACGGCCACGCCCACGGCCACGCCCACGCCCACGGCCACGCCCACGGCCACGCCCACGGCCACGCCCACGGCCACGCCCACGGCCACGGCCACGCCCACGGCCACGGCCACGCCCACGGCCACGCCCACGGCCACGGCCACGCCCACGGCCACGCCCACGGCCACGCCCACGGCCACGCCCACGGCCACGCCCACGGCCACGCCCACGGCCACGACCACGGCCACGCCCACGGCCACACCCACGGCCACGCCCACGTCCACGCCCACGGCCACAGCCACGCCCACGTCCACAGCCACGCCCACGGCCTTAGCCACGTCCACGCCCACGCCTTCGTCCACGTCCACGTCCACGGCCACGGCCACGGCCACGCCCACGCCCAAGTAACCTTACCTTACCCTAACCTTACCTAACCTAACCTAACCTAACCTAATCTAACCTAACCTAACCTTACCTAACCTAACCTAACCTAACCTAACCTAACCTAACCTAACCTAACCTAACCTAACTTAACCTAACCTAACCTAACCTAACCTAACCTAACCTAACCTAACCTAACCTAACCTAACCTAACCTAACCTAACCTAACCTAACCTCCAAACTTTTCTTTGTTAATAAATATGATTATCTTAGTTGTTTGCATAAATATACCTATGAATAGAAAATAGATACGTGAAATCCCATCACGTATAGAGAAACGAAGCCTTGATTTGCCCATGACACTGAAAAAAAAACTAAATTTAAATAAAATGGAATAAAATAAAATAATAAACTTATATATATCAAAATTGAAAGAAATGTAATATCAACAATAAAGAATGTCAAAATGGGAGTAGACTACCTAGAATTTTAAGTACTTGCATTGTATAGAATCGTTGAATACAGGGGTTTACAAGTTTGGGGCGATTAAATTTCACACCGGTTAGTCGAAAGATATAAATATTTCTTCTTTTGTTGAAATAAATCTATTGGTGAAAAATGGTTTGCGAAGGCATTGAGGATTTTAAGCAGGTACAATAGGTCCACGCCCACGTCCACGCCCACAGCCACACCCACACCCACGGCCACGCCCACGGCCACGCCCACGGCCACGCCCACGGCCACGCCCACGCCCACGGCCACGGCCACGCCCACGCCCACAGCCACGGCCACGGCCACGCCCACGGCCACGCCCACGGCCGAGCCCACGTCAACGTCTACGTCCACGTGGCCACGCCCACGGCCACGTGGCCACGCCCACGGCCACGGCCACGCCCACGCCCACGGCCACGCCCACGCCCACGGCCACGCCCACGGCCACGCCCACGGCCACGACCACGGCCACGCCCACGGCCACACCCACGGCCACGCCCACGTCCACGCCCACGGCCACAGCCACGCCCACGTCCACAGCCACGCCCACGGCCTTAGCCACGTCCACGCCCACGCCTTCGTCCACAGCCACGCCCACGTCCACAGCCACGCCCACGGCCATAGCCACGTCCACGCCCACGCCTTCGTCCACGGCCACGCCCACGGCCACGACCACGGCCACGCCCACGGCCACACCCACGGCCACGCCCACGTCCACGCCCACGGCCACAGCCACGCCCACGTCCACAGCCACGCCCACGGCCTTAGCCACGTCCACGCCCACGCCTTCGTCCACAGCCACGCCCACGTCCACAGCCACGCCCACGGCCATAGCCACGTCCACGCCCACGCCTTCGTCCACGTCCACGTCCACGGCCACGGCCACGGCCACGCCCACGCCCAAGTAACCTTACCTTACCCTAACCTTACCTAACCTAACCTAACCTAACCTAATCTAACCTAACCTAACCTTACCTAACCTAACCTAACCTAACCTAACCTAACCTAACCTAACCTAACCTAACCTAACCTAACCTAACTTAACCTAACCTAACCTAACCTAACCTAACCTAACCTAACCTAACCTAACCTAACCTAACCTAACCTAACCTAACCTCCAAACTTTTCTTTGTTAATAAATATGATTATCTTAGTTGTTTGCATAAATATACCTATGAATAGAAAATAGATACGTGAAATCCCATCACGTATAGAGAAACGAAGCCTTGATTTGCCCATGACACTGAAAAAAAAACTAAATTTAAATAAAATGGAATAAAATAAAATAATAAACTTATATATATCAAAATTGAAAGAAATGTAATATCAACAATAAAGAATGTCAAAATGGGAGTAGACTACCTAGAATTTTAAGTACTTGCATTGTATAGAATCGTTGAATACAGGGGTTTACAAGTTTGGGGCGATTAAATTTCACACCGGTTAGTCGAAAGATATAAATATTTCTTCTTTTGTTGAAATAAATCTATTTGTGAAAAATGGTTTGCGAAGGCATTGAGGATTTTAAGCAGGTACAATAGGTCCACGCCCACGTCCACGCCCACAGCCACACCCACACCCACGGCCACGCCCACGGCCACGCCCACGGCCACGCCCACGGCCACGCCCACGCCCACGGCCACGGCCACGCCCACGCCCACAGCCACGGCCACGGCCACGCCCACGGCCACGCCCACGGCCGAGCCCACGTCAACGTCTACGTCCACGTGGCCACGCCCACGGCCACGTGGCCACGCCCACGGCCACGGCCACGCCCACGCCCACGGCCACGCCCACGCCCACGGCCACGCCCACGGCCACGCCCACGGCCACGACCACGGCCACGCCCACGGCCACACCCACGGCCACGCCCACGTCCACGCCCACGGCCACAGCCACGCCCACGTCCACAGCCACGCCCACGGCCTTAGCCACGTCCACGCCCACGCCTTCGTCCACAGCCACGCCCACGTCCACAGCCACGCCCACGGCCATAGCCACGTCCACGCCCACGCCTTCGTCCACGTCCACGTCCACGGCCACGGCCACGGCCACGCCCACGCCCAAGTAACCTTACCTTACCCTAACCTTACCTAACCTAACCTAACCTAACCTAATCTAACCTAACCTAACCTTACCTAACCTAACCTAACCTAACCTAACCTAACCTAACCTAACCTAACCTAACCTAACCTAACTTAACCTAACCTAACCTAACCTAACCTAACCTAACCTAACCTAACCTAACCTAACCTAACCTAACCTCCAAACTTTTCTTTGTTAATAAATATGATTATCTTAGTTGTTTGCATAAATATACCTATGAATAGAAAATAGATACGTGAAATCCCATCACGTATAGAGAAACGAAGCCTTGATTTGCCCATGACACTGAAAAAAAAACTAAATTTAAATAAAATGGAATAAAATAAAATAATAAACTTATATATATCAAAATTGAAAGAAATGTAATATCAACAATAAAGAATGTCAAAATGGGAGTAGACTACCTAGAATTTTAAGTACTTGCATTGTATAGAATCGTTGAATACAGGGGTTTACAAGTTTGGGGCGATTAAATTTCACACCGGTTAGTCGAAAGATATAAATATTTCTTCTTTTGTTGAAATAAATCTATTGGTGAAAAATGGTTTGCGAAGGCATTGAGGATTTTAAGCAGGTACAATAGGTCCACGCCCACGTCCACGCCCACAGCCACACCCACACCCACGGCCACGCCCACGGCCACGCCCACGGCCACGCCCACGGCCACGCCCACGCCCACGGCCACGGCCACGCCCACGCCCACAGCCACGGCCACGGCCACGCCCACGGCCACGCCCACGGCCGAGCCCACGTCAACGTCTACGTCCACGGCCACGTCCACGTCTACGTCCACGCCTACGTCCACGGCCACGGCCAGGCCCACGGCCACGCCCACACCCACGCCCACGCCCACGGCCACGGCCAGGCCCACGGCCACGCCCACACCCACGCCCACGCCCACGGCCACGCCCACGGCCACGGCCAGGCCACGGCCACGCCCACGCCCACGGCCACGCCCACGGCCACGCCTACGGCCACGGCCACGCCCACGGCCACGCCCACGGCCACGCCCACGGCCACGGCCACGCCCACGGCCACGCCCACGCCCACGGCCACGCCCACGGCCACGCCCACGGCCACGCCCACGGCCACACCCACGGCCACGCCCACGTCCACGCCCACGGCCACAGCCACGCCCACGTCCACAGCCACGCCCACGGCCATAGCCACGTCCACGCCCACGCCTTCGTCCACAGCCACGCCCACGTCCACAGCCACGCCCACGGCCATAGCCACGTCCACGCCCACGCCTTCGTCCACGTCCACGTCCACGGCCACGGCCACGGCCACGCCCACGCCCAAGTAACCTTACCTTACCCTAACCTTACCTAACCTAACCTAACCTAACCTAATCTAACCTAACCTAACCTTACCTAACCTAACCTAACCTAACCTAACCTAACCTAACCTAACCTAACCTAACCTAACCTAACCTAACCTAACTTAACCTAACCTAACCTAACCTAACCTAACCTAACCTAACCTAACCTAACCTAACCTAACCTAACCTAACCTAACCTAACCTAACCAGTTCCCCTCGAGCCGCGAGCCTGAGAGCCACGAATTTGAGCCGCTCCGCGTTCGAAAAAATCGTTGTAACGGGTTTTCCTCGCCGCATTGTGTCGTGTTATACGTTTTTGGACGCGCGCTGTCGCAAGGATTGCAGTGTTGAAAAAATTTTTCAAATCGGACCGTTTTTGGAGACACTACACCGAAAAAACCGAAATCCCACCAACATCTGGATCTTCGGACAGAAACGCTGCCCGTTTTTCAGCGACAACCCCCTAATTTTCAACTGCACATCGACGCGTCCTGAGGGGAACTACGACTCAGCAGAGTCCCGGATTTTTCCCGTTTAAACTCGCTGAGTTATAGACGGAAAACCACAAAACCACGTGGCACGTGGTCCAGGTTCCAGACTTCTGGGCAAAAATCGAGGAGCAGCCGTTAGTGAAGAATTTCAAGACCTGACAGCAGACACCTCGAGCATTAAAATTGGACGACCCCCTAGGAAGATACAAGGTTTTGAAATTTTTATGAACTTTGACCTTTTCTATCTCTGAAATAAGATCTGTGACCTTGTATTTTTGGAACTTTTAAATTATCTATAAATATAATACTACCACTGTGCAAAATTTCAGATTTTTCTGATAAGCGGTTTCCGAGCTATCGATTCTATAACATCCGCATAGAACAAGTGTGACGTCACGTGGTATTAAGTAGGTACTTTAAGAATCTTTTTCGCGCAATTTTTGACCAACCAGTAGGTAAAATACCTAATTATAGACCTATTATTAATCGTTGTATTTTAAAACATTTATTTTTAGTTTCTTTAAGTAACTTGTACATACTGTGCTTATGTACCATTTTTAGGCTCTATTTATTAATTTATACCTATTTTAATTATTTTGATAAAAGAATCAATCTCCACGATTTACGGCGAGTCATTTGAGCCCAACGCGACATACCTCAAGCCAAGGGTCACTGAAAAAATCGATCCTAAAAAGTCGAAATTTTAGGGGTAGTTTTGGGAAATTTTTTAACATAGTTGCAGGTTAAATTTTTCAAAATTTCAAACGATATTTTATTGCTTATATAGTCAGCTATCACCACGCTTTTTTCCAGATTTTTCATGAACCAGGGGTGAGCAGGAAAAATATTTTACTGTTTATTTGCGGTTGTTGGTTTTACAACCCCTAACTTTAGAGAGCCTCCCCCACAAATTTATAAGGTAACAAATATTTTTCAAAGCAGAAATAGGTCAAATCATTTTCTTTTCTTAGCTTCAGTATTTTTTTCAGATTTTTCAGTTCCTTAGTTATATTTAATATCGATTTTCCAAAAAGCACCCTACCTCTCGACCAACCGCAAATAAACTTGTTTTGCATTTTGTGGCCAAACGGGGGGTGCTAGAGCAAATCTGACCATTTTATCCGGGTCCCCCCCCCCAAACCCCCCCCCACACTATCCAGAAGCCGTATAGTCTTCAAACCCTCCTTGATCATTTGGGCTAAGTTTCAACCCCCTACCCCTAAAATTGACTTTGGACTTAGAAAGTTATTCGTACAATCCAAACACAATATTTCCATTTAAATAGTTAACCCATAGTAATTTTTCATTTTAGCATTAAAATCAGGTATCTGTACAACATAACTTATTTTTAGGAATTTTTCTAGGGGTTGCAACCCCAAATTTTTTGATTTTTGGCCTAACTTTAAAATTTTATATCTCCGGAACCAGAGGTCCTACAGCAGTGCGGTTTTTTGCAAACTGTAGGACTTGGTGTGGACTATTTTTGAGTAGAATCTCAAGACTCTACATAGAGTCAAATATATTTTTTGTATAAATTTTTTCTTTTTGAAGTCAGAGGACTTAGTGGGCTACTGTGTAACCATAAAATAGTGACCTTGGTAGAGTCAACTCTACATTTCAAAAGTTGACAATCAAAATTTTATATTTTAATTTTTATGTACACCACTGACCAAACCTGACTCTACCGAAATCTTTGGGCAATTCATGTGACTCTACCAAAAATTTTTTTTTTATCTTGTTTATTTCTAAGAATCTAACTTTATAGCTGAAGTTGACGCTCTTTACACGTCATACTTCAAATTTGACGAGTCCTACCCCAATTGTACTTACCCGCCGATTCTCCGCCCACGCAGACTGACGAAACCTGGAGACACCATCTGGAAAGTAAAAATCATTAGTGTAGGTATAATAACAGTTGGCTTAAAATATTTTAGAAGGAACATAAACCTAATTAAACTTACCTAGTTTTCCCGCAAAATGAATTTCGGCCATCGCACTCCGGTCAAAAAGACGACAAGTGTCACTCGTGACACAGAATATTTAAAATCTCCGGGCCAGACGGAGAAGGCAGGACCTTCTAGGACGCCAGAGACGACGAAGAATTCTAATGTGAGACGTAGCATCGGGGAGTGGGAGACCGGTAAAACGGACTCAAAGACAAAACCCTCGACCCCCCCGAGGAAAACACAGGACTCTGAGGCCCAGAAGTCAAAGCTCAAGACCACGACCTCGTCCATGACACAAAAACTGTCAATTGGAGCAGCGACTAGCTCGCCCTCAAAATATATTGACCGACTCACCGAAGCTAGAGCGTGCGTGGTCAAAGCAAAGGGCAGCCTGGAGAAGTCGAGAAACACGAAGACCGAAATAAAAACTGAGGTCTTTCAAGCAATCGACAGGCTGTACCAGCTAGTCAAAGAAGTTGACAGCGTTAAGGGGCAGGGTAAAGCTCAACAGAAAGTCCAGGAAGACGCAAAGGAGCCACCCAATGAAAAGGAACGTCAAATGAAGGATCAAGGGGAAGAACTGATGAAGAAGATGGAGGAGCATGGAAAGTTTCTGGAAGAACACAAAAAGGAAATGGAGATATTGACTGATACACTAAGAACACAGCAGGAGTGGTACGCGAGTAGAGGCTCCTATGCGAGTGTCACAGCGGGTTCCCCAAAGAAACCGGAACCGGAAAATACTGCCATGCACTCCATCATAGTTTCCTCTACGAATGACCAGGAAACAGGGGATCAAGTCTTTGAGAGGATCAGAAAGGTTGTGAATGCAAAGGAAGAGGGAGCAAGGATTGACAAAATACGGAAAGCAAAAGACAGGAAGATAATAGTGGGATGTAAAAACGAGGAAGAGCTCAGAAGGATAAAGGAAAGAATAATGGAAAGAGAAGGGCATCTTAGTGTGGAGGATATCGCGAATAAGGATCCTCTGGTCATCCTGTACGGCGTCCTACGAAGCAACACGGATGAGGATCTCATAAAAGCCATCCGCACACAAAACGGGCACTTACTTAAGGGTGTGAGCGGCGACGATGACCGTATGGAAGTACGCTATCGTCGCAAGGCAAGGAACCCCCTCACATCCCACATCGTAATGAAGGTGTCGCCCCGACTCTGGCAGAGTCTGACCGGCGCAGGGGCTGCACATATCGACATGCAGAGAGTCAGAGTCGCTGATCAGTCCCCCCTTATACAGTGCTCGCGCTGTCTAGGGTACGGACATGGGAAGCGGTTCTGCTCCGAAGCAGTTGATGTGTGCAGCCACTGCGGTGGAGCGCACCTCAAAACGGAATGCCCTGACTGGCTGAGTGGAACTCTTCCCTGCTGCGTAAACTGCAACAAAGCAAAGGCTGCGAAAACTGACCATGGCGCCTTTAGCAACGAATGCCCGGTGAGGCGCAAGTGGGATGCATTTGCGAGATCCACCGTGGCCTATTGCTAAGGGCGTCCATTACAAGGTCATTCAAGCAAACCTCAATAAAAAGCAGCTAGCAACAGATGAGCTCTTCCTTGAAGCCGGAAAATGTAGAGCAGCAGCACTCCTCCTACAGGAACCTTACGTTGGAGCCCCTAAGAAGTTGAAGATATACCCAGGCGCTAGGATCTATCAGAGCACAGAACAAGGCGAAGGGATTGTTAAGGCAGCGATTGCCATACTGGACCCTACCTTGGATGTTATCCAATACCCGCAGCTCACCACCAATAACATCGCAGTAGCGGGGATACGAACTAGCGCCTGGAAGGTCAATCTGGTCTCCATCTACTTTGAAGGAACTGAGCCCCTGGAACCATACGTGGAACAGCTGTGCAGGGTGATTGAAGAGCTTGGGTCTACGAGGCTCATTGTTGGAGGAGACGCAAATGCCTGGAACACCTGGTGGGGAAGCGTCAGGACTAACCCCAGGGGGGAGGAACTGATGAAGTTCCTGGACGATAAGGGGCTCCAGGTGCTCAACATTGACTCCATACCAACGTTTGACACGGTGAGAGGAGACAGACGGTACTTCAGCCATGTAGACGTCACAGTCTGCTCGGAAGACATGCTCACTCTTGTGGAAGGATGGACCGTGGTAGAGAGCATGACGAGCTCGGACCACAATGGGATAACATTCAACATACGACTACACAAAGCACACGGAACACAAATTACACGCACAACCAGGCTCTACAATACAAAAAAAGCCAATTGGGTTCAATTTCATGAGAAATTGAACCAATTTAAATTAGATCACCAACTCACACACACAAAAGTAGAGCACATACACAACATCGAACAAATAGAAGAAGTCGTACACACATACACTCAAGCAATAACACACGCATGCACACATTCTATGCCAGCAAAGAAACACACACAAACACTTACCATACCGTGGTGGTCCGAGAATCTCGCACAGCTGAAACGGGAAGTCGCCAACAGGAAGAGAAGAATCCGATGCGCCGCGCCAGTCCGAAGGTCAGGAGTCATCGAAGAGTACCTGGAAAAGAAGAGGGAATACGAGTTAGAGGCAAACAAGGCAAAGGTAGAGAGTTGGAAGGACTTCTGCTGTAAACAGGATAGAGAAGGGGTATGGGAGGGGATTTACAGGGTTATAGGAAGGACTAGGAAAAGGGAAGAGGATGTGCGACTTGAGGTTGAAGGCAGAGTGCTTGATGCTAGAGGCTCCGTGAAGGTTCTGGCCGATACGTTCTATCCGGAGGACCGCACAGATGGCGACAATGCCGATCATCGCAGAATTAGATCTGAAGCAGAGAGGGTAAATGGTGAGGAGCAAGTTGAGTCCTGCGACCCACTATTCACGATGACCGAGCTAAGAACTGCGATGAAAGCATTTAACCCGAAGAAGGCACCCGGAGTAGATGGGTTCACGGTCGACATATGCGTCGAGGCCATACAAAATGATCCGAACATGTTTCTAGGCATGGTAAATAAGTGCCTAGAACTTGTCCACTTCCCGGATCCGTGGAAAGAGGCAACCGTGATAGTGCTACGAAAACCTGGGAAGGAAAACTACAATACCCCGAAATCCTATAGGCCGATCGGGCTCCTCCCTGTGTTAGGAAAGATCTTCGAGAAGATGTTGGTCACCCGGATAAAGTTTCATCTTGTGCCAAGGATGAGTACTCGCCAGTTCGGATTCATGCCCCAGAGGAGCACCGAGGACGCCCTCTATACCCTTATGCGATACATTAACAGTAAACTTGAGCAGAAGAAACTGATAACGCTCTTGTCGCTGGATATAGAGGGGGCTTTTGATAGTGCATGGTGGCCAGCGATCCGAGTCCGACTGGCAGAGGAAAACTGCCCGCTCAACTTAAGAAGGGTGATCGACAGCTATCTCCGAAACCGCAGAGTTAGGGTCCGTTACTTGGGGGAGGAGTACGAAAAGCCTACCGAAAAAGGTTGTGTGCAGGGGTCAATTGGTGGTCCAATTCTTTGGAATTTACTCCTGGACCCACTCCTAAGAGAGCTGCACGGTAGAGGTGATTACGTGCAGGCGTTTGCAGACGACGTGGTGCTTGTTTTCGCTGGTGAGACCTCGCTAGAGATTGAGAGGCAGGCCAATGCCTCACTCGAGCACGTTCGGACGTGGGGTATCAAAAACAAACTTAAGTTCGCACCGCACAAAACAATGGCTATGGTCATCACGCGAAAACTTAAGCATGATACCCCACGTCTTAGCATGGGTGGGTGCGACATTGGCATGTCCAAGGAAATCAAGCTGCTTGGACTCACTATCGACGACAAATTAACGTTCAACTCGCACGCCGCAAACGTCTGCCGAAAAGCGCTAAATTTTTACAAACAGCTCTCGAGAGCTGCAAAAGTAACTTGGGGCCTCCAGCCGGACGTCATAAGAGTCATATACACGGCAGTGGTAGAGCCTACAATAATGTACGCTGCAAGTGTATGGGCTCCCGCCACAAAAAAGATATGCGTGAACAAAGAGCTCGAAACAGTGCAGCGTGGTTTCGCACAGAAAATCATAAAAAGCTACAGGACTGTCTCGCTAACCTCGGCGTTATTAC
Organism: Eupithecia subfuscata; assembly: GCA_963564075.1. Classification (NCBI taxonomy): domain Eukaryota; kingdom Metazoa; phylum Arthropoda; class Insecta; order Lepidoptera; family Geometridae; genus Eupithecia; species Eupithecia subfuscata. Next base: position 12,105,985 of record OY751103.1, on the reverse strand, counting down.
TGGCTGGGTTACTTCCGCTGGACATCAGAATCCGGGAAGCAGCCTCGCTTTATGAAACGAAGAAAGGTCATACCCAGCGAGTAATAGGAGATCGGGATATTGAGACGCCGTTACCGTACGTAGCGATGCCACACCCAGCGCTTCAGTCGGAATTGGCATTCATCTGCCTGGCGGACGGGGCAGCAGTGGACCAGAACCTCGACAACTGCCTGAATATCTTCACAGATGGAAGTAAAATCGAGGGAAAAGTCGGCGCCGCATTATCCATCTGGGAAGGCAACGCCGAGATTAGTACCCGCAAGTTGAGGCTGGATGAATGCTGTACCGTCTACCAGGCGGAGTTGCTGGCCCTGGCTGAGGCTACAAAAGAGGCACTCAAAAGGCGGAGAACGAGCTGCAGCATTTTCAGCGACTCACGCTCGGCCCTCGAGACCGTGACCAATTTGTGGTCTCCCCATCCCCTCGCAGTCCAAATTAGAGCGCATATATCCCAACTTAAACAGGAGAACAAAATACTGAGCCTATTTTGGATAAAAGCTCACGCGGGATTGGAGGGGAATGAGAGGGCCGATGAGCTGGCGAAATATGCAGCACTAAAGCTTAAAACGAAACCAACCTACAACAGCTGTCCGGTCTCATACGCGAAGCGCGAAATCCGACGAGACTCGCTCTGCGAATGGAACCAACGCTACGTCAGTGCGGAACAAGGCGCGATCACAAAGGTGTTCTTCCCAAACGCAATAAGGGCGTACCGACTCGTCAAATCCCTGTCACTAGGTCCCGTCATGGTCCAACTCTTCACAGGACACGGCGGATTCTCCTCGTACTTATACCGGTTTAAGTGCAAGGAGAGTCCATCGTGTCTATGTGATCCGAATGTTGAGGAAAGCTCTTTACATCTCATAACGGATTGCCCAAGGTTTGGAAGAGAAAGATATGATTTGGAACATGAAATAGAAGTAGACATAAGAAAGGATAATTTATGTATCATACTAGAAGATAAGAACATCAGATATAAATTTTTAGATTTTTGTCAGAAAGTTGTTAACATAGCTATAAATAGAAATAAGTAGAAATAAAGGGTCACAACTATATAATTCATATTATATAAATATGTGCCCTGCCAATAATATTAAAGTAGATTAAGAAATGTAATCATTTTAAGAAAATAAAGAAATTTGCGGACTGTCTCCTCATTTCCCTGTAGCCTAAAAAACAAAAAGGAAGATAGATAGAATAAATAAAGAACGAAAGGAGACGGATAAAAGAAAGACAAAGTATGAAGAAAGAAAGTGCGAGAAGCATAAAAGTGTGAACAAGAATGAATGGGTTGAAATAGGATAAAATTGTAAACCAGGTCCCTGGTTAAGCTAGGGGTAGGATAAAAAAAAAAAAAAAAAAAAAAAAAAAAGTAAAAAAAAAAAAAAAAAAAAAAAAAAAAAAAAAAAAAAAAAACCTAACCTAACCTAACCTAACCTAACCTAACCTAACCTAACCTAACCTTACCTAACCTAACCTAACCTCCTAACATTTCTTTGTTAATAAATATGATTATCTTAGTTGTTTGCATAAATATACCTATGAATAGGTATATTTATGCAAACAACTAAGATAATCGTTCGTCGTCTGAACTGGACCATTCCCCGTTATCTTCATTCATTGTACGAGTACTCTCTACTTTACAGCTACACACAAAAATGTATCAGAAAACCTGCTGGTGCCCGATGCCACTATAGGCCGTATTGTGAAAGCTTACTCAGTCATAGGTCTATGTTTGAGAAGCGATTATGCCATGGAAAAGCGATAATCATGATCAAGAATTACGACATTCGCAATGTTAAGGCTCACTGGACCAGAATGCTATCATTAATCATTTTAATAGGATTTCAATATTTAAAATCTTAACAATACGTCAAAAACATTACTTATAACTTGTTCTGAATGCGTTTTTTTTTTGTATTTTTCAAGGAAGTATGACAACTGCATTTGATTATTTATCATTTTCTTATTGATTACCTGATTCGAGAAATAGAAATTATATAAAATTAAGCAGATAAGAGCGTTAGAAAAATTACTTAAACACTAAATAAACTTATCCAAACACGGGTGAAAAGGCAGTTGGTGACTTTTAACAAATCATTGTCTCACAAAGTTAGTACAAGATTTGAGGGCGAAAAGTAACTAAGTCAGTGTTTTTTCCATTTTCCCTGAAAATATCAGTCATTCATTGACTGTAGTGAATTGACCTTAAGAGCTTTTATATTTCCTAACATATGAGACCATAAAATTAGAAATATCCCATACCGAAAGAAAGTTATGATTTTATTTTGTTTTTCAAAACTTTAAACCTTCATAACTCAAAACACCAAATGACCTAGTTAGTGACTTTTCGCTCTACGGCGACGATATACCGGATTTTACTTTTTACCTACACTCGAGAGCAATAAATCCGGGTCACTCAAAGAATCCAAAAAACCTCGGAAAGTAAGAATGCTAGGTTAATGCAATAAATTGTATTTAATAGACAATTTAATACTCCTTAAATGAAAGTTAAAAAAATATGAGTCACCATACATTTTATTTACACAAAATTACATAAAGAAAAAAAACTGCTGATCTCTCCTTAAAACAAAAATAGGAAACATGAAATTTTTGAACTTTATGACGATTTTCTTGAATTTCAATACTTCGTATTACCTCCTCGTGCTTCCATTACTGCGTTTACGCGGTTTGGCATGCTGTACACCAAGTTCCTTATACGATTTTGGGCAATATTCTCCCATTCCTCTGTGAGAGCAATTTTGAGCTCAGGAAGCGTGATTGGGGGAGGGTTTCGTTGTTTTACGCATCTCGCATCTCCCTAGCTCGTCCCAAGCATGCTCGATCGGGTTGATATCCGGGCTGCGCGCTGGCCACTCCATACAAGTAGTGTTCATCTCTTGAAGGTAGTCATTCACAATCCTACCTGTATGAGGTCGGGCATTGTCATGCATAAATATAGCATCCTCACCCAAATTGACCATAAATGGACCAACGTGTTCGTTGAGGATTTCTTCCACATATCTTACGCTAGTTAAAGAGCCGTTTTCTATGATCACCAGCTCTGTGCGACTTTCAGAGGAAATTCCGGCCCACACAAGTACAGACCCACCACCGTAGGCTACTTTTTCTTCGATGCATGCTTGCTTGAATCTTTCCCCTGGTCTTCTATACACTCTGTGTCTTCCATCGTGCTTGTAGAGCATAAATTTTGTCTAATAGATTATTTAATTGTTGCTGTAAACTTATTGAACGTTTTTGCCCCGGCTGTTTCGGCTGAGATTGTTGCTACACAGAAGGACAAAATTACATTGATTCTTCACGAAAAATATATGCTGCAACAAGGTAAAGTTATTTCTCTAGGTCAAAATAACTTAAATGAAGTGTGCAAATAGTTCACTTTTAGTTATTTCCCCCCTGTGTTATTTACCGATTACGATTAATATATAGTCACATAAATTTTTTATTTTTTTAATACTTTCATTTAAGGAGTATTAAATTGTCTATTAAATACAATTTATTGCATTAACCTAGCATTCTTACTTTCCGAGATTTTTTGGATTCTTTGAGTGACCCGGATTCATTGCTCTCGAGTGTATATTGCTTATAATGGTATCGCAATATTTTGATAAATTATGTTTGGTGTATCTGTAGCTATAATGATTGGCTTTGCCAAATACTGTCAGCTCCTTAGTATTGATTATAGAGTCATCAAAATAACATATTTTATAGACTTTACCAATTTGTACCAGTTCTTAATCTTAAGTTCTTAATAACATCCTGATCTCTATCCACTAATTTCTAGTTGCAAATGGTCATTTCATTTCGGAGGCAGAATCTTATTTTATATTGCAAACCATTCAACAAAAAGCTTCATCGCTGTGCGATACCACATCGCCATAATGGGACATATAACAAGCTAAGCAGAGCTTGTGTTATGGGTACTAGATAACTGATATCCATAATAATATATGAGTACATAGATAGATATTTTTTATTATACATAGAAAACGACCAGAACACCCTGAACAAATATCTGCAGATCGTAGATATATTTGTCCCGAGGCGGGAATCGAACCCGCAACCTCCTGCGTCGCAGGCGGACCTTCGTCCACCGCGCCACAGAGGTCGTCTCGACAATATTTTACAAATGAAAACTTAAAATTAATATCTACAGAAATAACTAACAAGGTAATACATAATTTTGCGGGTTTCTTCAGACAGTGGATTGTACAACTTCCTATCGACAATATCCACTCGTTCTATATCTGTGTTATTGCCCGTCTGCAGCTGCTATAATCTCGGATCCTTGTAGGAAGTGACTGGAGGAAGCATCGAAGAGAGGAAGCTTCGATGTGTTATGTCATAACACGGTGATTTCAGCCTACAAATCATATAGCCTTTCGAATGGACTTGAGTTTGAACAAGCTTTGTCTAATCCCTTTCAAATACACCTATAGAAATGTTTGTAACGGGTGATGTTCATGCGCCTATACTCCAGCCAAAAGGTGTGTGTTAGGGAAAAGAAGTGGCTGTCTGGATGGCACTCACCTGCTATCTCACGTCGGTGGTGGCTGGAGCCGTCCAAACTAGATGGACCCACTGCAGGGTTCCCTGGGACACTTCTTCCACAGGGGCTGGTTTTCGCTTGATTTTCCGGAGTTGTGTGTGTTAGGTACGAAAGGGGGGTCGCGAATCGATCGATTTTGATATCGCGGACGCGTTAGAACTTTCAGGGGCGGTAGGCTGTTGGATGCGACCGCGCAGCACTGAGTTGGCTCGAGGACTGTCTTGCCGGTCCGAAGGCCTCCGACGCGGAGGGCGCAGATCACGTGAGTGGTTTTACCACCAGTGGCCAATTGCAAAGCAGTAGCATTATGTCGAGATTTGAACCTCCAAGTTGTGTTTGCTTTGTAATCGAATAGATGCTACCTACCCCTAATAATTTATTATGAAAAACATGAATCATATTCCGTTACGGAACATGCCGCTCACCTTAAAAGAACGCAGTTGTTTTAACAGAAGCAACAAATTTACACTACATGAAACATAAAACAAAAATAATCTTAGGTAATATGTAATATCCTACTACTAAATGCTCAATAAAGAGGCAAACTATTCTATGGGAAGAGGACAAATTTTAACTACAGGTCTCCTTGTGAACGAGTTTCCCATTTGAAGAGTGACAACTCGAGTAATATTGTCCGTACCCGGATGCAGGGCGTGAACGCGGGCTAGCTTCCATTGCAAGGGGGGTAGATTATCATCGCGAACCACAACAATCATGCCTTCACGAATTGGAGCCCCGCGATTATAAAACCATTTATTAGCTTGCTGCAGCTCGTGTAAATATTCGTTGCTCCAGCGCTTCCAAAAATGTTGGGTACACTGTTGTACCCACTGCCATCGAGTAAGTCGATTAGGGTTAGAATCCGTAAGCGAAACGTCGGGTAGGGCCGCGAGCGGTCCGCCTATCAAGAAGTGTGCTGGAGTCAGCGGCAATGGATCTGTAGCATCCGTGCTCAATACGCAAAGTGGTCGTGAATTTAAAACTGCCTCGACCTGACATAGAAGCGTGTGCATTTCATCATACGTCTGTGTGCGTGTGCCGATAACGCGATACAGGTGATGCTTGAAGCTTTTCACACCCGCTTCCACTAATCCATTGAAGTGTGACCCGGTCACGGGTTGAAAATGAAACGTCAGGCCTTGACTTAATGTTTTTTCGTGTAAGGCCTTTTGAAAAGGATCTGAATTTAAAAATGCAAATAACTCTTGGAGGTGATTGTTACATCCAACAAAGTTTCTGCCGTTGTCTGAGTATATGTCGGTACACATACCTCGGCGGGACGTGAAACGTCGCAAGGCCGCGAGAAATGATTCGGTCGTAAGATCCGAAACTAATTCGAGATGGACTGCCTTAACACTCATGCAGACGAAGACTGCAACGTAAGATTTTATAATTTTCGCATTCCGAATATTATTAGCGCGTACCATAAAAGGACCACAATAGTCCACCGCAGTTCGAATGAACACCCGCGAGTTAGATTTCAAACGCTGACTGGGCATCGGCGCGAGGCGCGGCTGTGTATTTGTCGGTCGCGTACGAAAACATGAAATACATCTATGAATGCGTTGTCTTATTGCATTGCGAGCTGCCAATATCCAGTACCGTTGCAACAATAAGTACTGAGTTGTCTGTGGACCAGCGTGCAGGTGAATGACATGAGCGTTATCTATTATTAACGTAGTTAAGTAATGTTTCGCCGGAAGGATCAATTGATGTTTTGATTCGAAAGAAAGTTGCGACTTATGCAATCGCCCGCCTACCCGTAACAAGTTATCCTTATCTAAAAACGGAGATAAGCGCTTAAGTCGATTTGTGGGTAGGTTACCTTGTGATATATTTATTATATCTTCTGCGAAAACAGAGTGTTGAATTCAACCAATTATTCTATTTAGGCTAGTTGTATATTCGGGCACAGTGATATGCGCGGGAAATGAATACTCCACCTTTTTACATTTATAGTAAAAACGAAAAATGTATGAAACGACGCGAACTAATTTTCCTAACGTGGAAAATTTGGAAAAAACCTCGAGCTCGTCGGTGTCGGTACTGACCGACGAGGGGTTTGCAAGAAGGGGAAGGTTACGTTTCTCTTCCTGTGTACTGGGATTTGGATTTAACGAAGGCCACCTGTGGGCCTCTTCAGTTAACCAACAAGGGCCATGAAACCATAGCGAATGGTTTAAAAATGCTGAGGGCAGAATGCCTCGAGAAGCCGAATCGGCGGGGTTGTCGTACGAAGGTACATGTCGCCAACAACTAGCGGGAACTCGCGACAGTATGTCGCTAGTCCGATTGGACACAAAAGTTTTCCATTCGTGCGGTGGCGAACGAAGCCACGCTAACACAATGGTGGAATCAGACCATGCGTAAACATGGTCGAAGTTAATACGGTCGCTGTAAGCGAGCATCACTTTGCTAATTAGTTTAGATAAAAGCTGACAGGCCATAAGTTCAAGTCTCGGGATGGACAAACGATTTAGTGGAGATACACGCGTTTTAGCTAACACGAGAAAAACACGGATCTTGTTATCGCTGCATTTACACCGAACATAAACACATCCAGCATACGCGCGCTCACTTGCGTCAGCAAATCCATGCAGATCTATTGTATCTGCTTTGTCAAAAATGTGACGCGGAAAGAAACACTCCGATAAGAGCGGCAGCTCGTTAGTAAAGTTTGACCAAGCGTTAACTATATCTATAGGAGGTGACTCATCCCATCCCGTCCCAGCTATCCACAACAATTGCATCAAATGTTTTGCGTACAAAATCACAGGCGATAAGAAACCGAGGGGATCGTATATTTTAGCGATTTCTGATAAGATTGACCTTTTTGTGCATGACGAGTTAGAAGTATGAACTACGAACGAAAAACCATCTGCGTTTGGGTTCCATTGAAGTCCTAGAACCTTTACCGAGGTATCATTGTCCACGGTTGCGAACGAAACGTTGTCGGGCCGCTCACCGTGCGGTGAGGCCGCCGCAGCGAGTATCGCTTGCGAATTACTATGCCATTTCCTAAGCTCGAAGCCTGCACTAGCGCAAATACCTATCAATTGTTCTTGAAGAACGAGAGCCTTGGCCTCCGAGGCCTCTCCGGTAATGATGTCGTCGACGAAAACCGAGTCCATCAAGGTAGCCGAAGCGAGTGGAAACTTATCCGCCTCGTCGCGTGCGAGTTGACGTATCACACGTAAAGCGACGTAAGGAGAGGAGTTAACTCCGAAAACAACAACTCGTATTCTATAATCGTGAATAGGTGCGGAAGGCTCAGATCGCCACACAATTCTCTGATAATCCCAATCGGAGTCTCGCACCGCTATATTACGGTACATAGCCTTGATATCGGCTGTAAATACAATTTTGTGAATACGAAATTTCAGCAAAATATCAAAAATATCCGAATGAAGCTTCGGACCCGTAAGCAATTGATCATTCAACGAAGAACCATTCGTGGTTTTACAACCAGCATCAAATACGACCCTAACCTTGGTGGTTTCACTAGCTTCCTTGACCACGCAGTGGTGCGGAATGTAGTAGTGAGAAGTTTCCTCTTTGGATGGAGGGTCACAAAGTTCCATTTGGTTAAGATCCAAATACTCTTGAAGACAAGCGTGGTAATCCTTCTTCAAAGTATGGTTACGTTCTAAACGAAATTCTAATTTTCGAAAACGCGAGAGAGCGATGTCGCGGGATTGACCTAGTATAGGTGCATCTTTGAACGGCAAGGCAACTACATAGCGTCCTGTATCGTCACGCGTATGAGTCCTTTCGAAAATCGCTTCGCTCAATCGCTCGTCTGCGGTAAGTGTTTTTTCTTCTGGTACTGCCTCCAGCTCCCAAAAACGTTGTAGGTCGCTATCCTCGAAAAAGGAGCTATGAAACACCTGGAGTGGCGGCGGGTTACCTACATCGAAAGAAACCTTTCCCATCAACAAATAACCAAATACACTATTCATTGCAATCGGTGCGTCGGGGTGACCTCTTACAATGTTACCTAACAAAATGTACGGAATTATATCTGCACCAAGAAGCAATTCAATCGGCTGGGCACTATGTGCATTGAAAGCAGGGTCGGCCAAATACAAGTTTTTTATGTGTGGCCACGCATCGGTAGGTACCGGAATTCTAGGTAGGCACGAAACAAGTTTCGGCAAAATTAGCGCCTCCACTGAAATGGCCGGAAGATCCTGTTTACGAGGGGAAATAACGCACGTGGTCATCCCTTTAGGATAAATCGGTTTTCCTTCACCGATCCCATAGATTGGCGAATTTACATGCTTGTAACTTAAACCTATACGTCTAGCGCATGCTTCTGTCATAAAACTAGCTTGACTACCCGAGTCAACCAAACAACGTACTAAATGTTTTGCAGAGCCAAATTGTACATTAACGAGCGCGGTCGATAACATGATCATACATTTCTTCGTAGAAGATTGAGCAGATGACTCACAGCTCGCACTGATAAGGTGGCTTGCGGCTGACTGCTGCGGCGCGGGCGCAAGTTGGACAATAGGATCGAACGCAACGGCCTTATCGTGTTGCTCCGTAGGAGGGAAAGAGATGGCCTGATTTGAGTGCATAGGCTCACTTAATTGTTTTTCAAAGTGCAACAAAGAGTGATGCTTCTTTTTGCATGATTGGCATGTATATTGAGATTTGCACGATCGAAGATCGTGACCGACATTTAAGCAATTATAACAAACATTTTTATTTTTAACAAAGTGGTACCTATCGCTGGGAGTCATATTGAGAAACCTCGAACATTTATGTAGGACGTGTTGCGAATCACACAAAATGCATTGTTTATCATTATTGCCGTAGGTAGATTCCGTGGCAGCTAATGAACGGCGTCGTGGGCCGGGCCCCGAAGGGGCCAAACTACGATTGGGTGCTAAGCTGTTTGCGTGGTAGCGGGAACTAGCATTATCACCCTTCTTTGTTTCATTTCCTGACATAATTTCGAACGTGGAAATTTCCTGTTCTAGGAAACGGATAAGTACATCGACAGTAGGTGTGTCGGAAGGTTTAGCCAATGATAACTCAAAGCGCTTACGAACGGAGTTCGGAATTTTTCGCAATAAAACGTTCAATAATATGAAGCTCCATGCATTCACGGGGAAACGCATTGTTTCAAGTGCTTTTATATTTTCCATATAAACATTTACTAATTTACGCAAGCTAGCATTCGACTCGCTCGTACAAACTTCACAATCTAGAATGCGATCTAAGTGTTTAGAAGCGATCATTCTACGATTTTCATATCGATTTTTCAAGATCTCTAATGCAGTTGAGTAATTATCATCAGTGATTGGAATTGACTTTATCAAATTATGAGGCTCGTTCTTTAAAGTTAGCAACAGATAACGAAATTTCTCCGCAGGCGAGTAGGCATGGTTGTTGTGAATCAGCGCTTGATACAAATCGAAATATGAAGGCCAGTCAGTGGACTCCCCGCTGAACGATGGCAGGGGTAGTGTGGGTAATTTGTGCAAAGCCTGATTTTGAGGCATCGATTGAATGGTAGAACGACTCAAGCGTCTGCCTTCCTGGTCGACCTCTTTCAACTTATTTACTTGAACCAAAATAGCATAATAACAATCATTAAAATCGTTACGAATTTTTAATTGTTCGTCTTTATTGAACAGCTTGGCCTTCATCAAGGCCTTTTCAATTTTCGACTGAAGTTTAGAAAACTTTCTTTGTTGGGCATTTAGATCGGTAGATCGTGTTTTAAATTGAACCGGGTCGGTTGTAGCAAATAACAATGTTCTTTTAATTTCTTCTAAGATAATGTCTCTTTCGAAAATATCTTGTTTAGTAGCGGCATCGTCCGCCATTTTGCGATACAAAGATGGCTTCGACAAACACGACAAGGGAAAATAAAATGTACACGGAGTGTAGCAACAAAACTAATGAAATGCAACGAAATCTTAACGTAGATACAATGGATTTTACGAAATAATTATGCACGCGTAGCGTAGCAACGAGAATATGTATAAATGAACAAATTGTACACGTGGTGTAGCAACAAAAAACAATTCTAAGCATACACAATCTGGAGGAATCAAGACAATATCCGGATCGAACGGATCAAAAATATGTTAGGGAAAAGAAGTGGCTGTCTGGATGGCACTCACCTGCTATCTCACGTCGGTGGTGGCTGGAGCCGTCCAAACTAGATGGACCCACTGCAGGGTTCCCTGGGACACTTCTTCCACAGGGGCTGGTTTTCGCTTGATTTTCCGGAGTTGTGTGTGTTAGGTACGAAAGGGGGGTCGCGAATCGATCGATTTTGATATCGCGGACGCGTTAGAACTTTCAGGGGCGGTAGGCTGTTGGATGCGACCGCGCAGCACTGAGTTGGCTCGAGGACTGTCTTGCCGGTCCGAAGGCCTCCGACGCGGAGGGCGCAGATCACGTGAGTGGTTTTACCACCAGTGGCCAATTGCAAAGCAGTAGCATTATGTCGAGATTTGAACCTCCAAGTTGTGTTTGCTTTGTAATCGAATAGATGCTACCTACCCCTAATAATTTATTATGAAAAACATGAATCATATTCCGTTACGGAACAGTGTGATTTATTTTAAACACACGATAGAACAAAATAAAATTCACATGCTTTGAGTTTCAGACATAATTGTTAACATTATTTAAAACCTAAACAAAGAAAGTGAAGTTAAAAGTAACTTGCGTAAAATACACGCCAATAAAGCGAATTTTAGGTTATGTATGGGCCGTGTGATTTTTTAACGTTTCATATCGAATTTAGCTGCTAAACGAACAAAGAATCATACAAAGGCGGTAGGACACACACTGTCCTACCGCCTTTGTATGATTCTTCGTTTCATCATTTTCGAATTAAATCTTTTCAAATTCATAAAATCGGTCATGCAGCTAAAATTCGCCAATAGTATTTCAAGAACCAAGAATGAACTGTTATGATGTGACCAATCGATGAATATTTCCTAATGAAGCATTCGCAAGAAGTAACGAATCAGTGGATGTCATAGCAATACTTTTGAAAGGTCTACTGGTTCTCATACTTTTTTAATGTCACTCGCTAGCGCCAGAGGCGCTATCGGACTTCCATATGGCTTGTGACCGCCGCCCACAACCTTTAGATTGAGCAAATGATGCGGGTTTCGCAGAAAACAAAAGCCAGAGAGTTCCAATGATTAGCTGCGGTTCTATGTTGATGATGGAGGAAAACTGTGAGAAGTGGCCTGAAGAGCATCCTACTATGGTTGTTACTGCGCCATGCAATAATATTTTTAACAAGAGATGACAGGATCGGGTCAGAAAATACTAAATACAGATAGAATAGTTTATGTCCAGCCATCGAAAAATAGGTTCCTATCATCATAATTCAGTATTACTGGCCGTATCTGCCAAAGGAAATACGTAGTGTAGGACGCCCTCCGGCAAGGTGGGATGACGACCTGCGCATGCAGCATCCGACTGCGAAGACTGCAGGCAGATGCTGGATGCAGCAAGCAAAAGACAGGGCGCTAATGGCACTCTTTAGGGGAGACCTATTTCCAGCAGAAGACTAACATAGGCTGATGATTATGATGATGATCTGCCAAAGGATCGAAACATCATTTTAGGGTTCCGTACGAAAACGGGATCCTTTTACTAAGCCTCCGCTGTCTGTCCGTTCGTCCGTCCATCTGTCAACTGTATATATCTCAAGAACCGTAAGAGGATAGTAGTTTTTTTTTGAGTGTGAATATCTCTTGCCGTTTTAATAATTATATATTACCAATATTCCAAAACAAGTGGCCTATGACAATGCCACAAGCCGTATACCTACAACTTTACTCTTGTGTATATTGACGTAATTGGTCTAGTCTAATAGGTAGGCACTATTACCACAGTTAAAATAATGTGCCATAGTACAAAGACATTCGTGACAGAGACTCTGTAGGCTGTAATGTACCCAACATAAGTAGGTCGGTACTCGGTACCATTGTTCGGGCACGTGTGTAGTCGTAATGGCAGATGATTTTTATTCAATAGCAACAACGTCGTATAATAGATTTTTTTTTTACACAAAATGCACCATTATTGCCCACTAGTTAGGTGGTACCACCCCACCTAACACCTACTTCGAATAAAGTTTACTTAAACCTATCCACTTACTTACCACGGTTGTCTGGTAAAGATCGCTCTTGAGCGATAAGACCGCCACTTGTCACTTAGATTTTTAGCTGTTTTATTGTATTGTTTCTATCGATAAGTGTGCAATAAATAATTTTCTATCTATCCATCTACCCTATTTTTTTTCAAGGGGAACATCCTGCGAACCGATACCATACTGCACGTAGGGTACAGTATTGGACATGTAGGGTTGTCGAAGAGAAACTTCGGCGTCCCACTAAACAACCCCGGTGGCTGGCCTCTACCAATACCCTTTACTAATTTGTTAAAAATGTTCAGGATTGATTTATCATTCGTCTTATTTGATTATACGCACTTTTGTAAAATGTTTCTATTGGTATGAAACTCATTATGAATGTAAACGGGTTAGCTACGAACCGTTAGGTTAGTAGTTAACCCGCTTACATTCATAATGAATTCGTCAAAACTACGAAAGCTTTTATAATAAATTGGTTAGAAACTATTAGAATATTAATATTGTATGATAAGATAAGGAAGAGCGTTGCCTCCTAACACAGGTATTTGATTCTTAAAAGGATGTTCCGAGCACTCGGATCTATTTAATCTGATTAATTATTATCCTCTCAATTGTGATCGAGAACAACGGCGCTCACACCAGCGCCGCCACCTATTTTGTATAGTTTAGGCAGAGATGCGAAGGTTTCAGTGTGAAGTGGCAACAAAACTCTGTTTTGCATCTCTGCCTAAAAACAAGACAACATTAAAAATTTTAAACACCCGATGACGTTTATTGGCTGAACAGATTTTCATGAAACATGGCTAAGAACACTTGGGATAAAATTACCTATGACACAAAAAAAACTAAACGAAAATCGGTTCATCCGTTTCGGAGCTACGATACCACAGATAGATACACGGAAAGACACATCAAACTTATAACACCCCTCTCTTTTTGCGTCGGGGGTTAATAAAACCATTACAGAGGCACTAGAAAAAGATTATGAGTATCACAAACTGCCTAATAGATTTTTGAAAATACTTTTGAATATAAAGCTCTAACACTGCTTTTTGTGACTTTTAACATAGATAGTTAGTTATTCGTCATGAATGAAATAAACTACGAACTTTAAACTATGCCTCCATCAATTCATGATTCAACCTGTATTCGACTCAAAGCTTTTTGATTAAAATGCCTACGCATGAAGATGAGTCTGACATTCTGTAGATTGACACTCACGATTTGTTCTTGAACAATGCATTCCTTTCATTCAAGTTTAAGAATCTTCGATAGTAAAGTGGCAAAGTGCGTGTCGGGCCACGACCTATCCAACAGTACAACAGTATGGTACGCTACGTACGCTCCGTTTCCAATGCAATCGAAGCACAACTTGACCTGTGTGGTGCCGGCTTAGAATTTGCACCACTCCAACTCTTCCCGCGGGTGTCGTAAGAGTCGACTAAGGGATATCCACCGGAGGCGGACAGCAGCGCCCCCTCCAAAACGATTCTACCACCGAACTGCGATCCCCAACCTGCATGACCAGCATGGGGATTATGGGCATTACCCCCTGGGATAAAAGCCAATAAGGTGTTTATCAGGGAGAGGCCTGCGTCCAGCAGTGAACAAATATAGGCTGGTGAGGACACACAAGTTTACGTTACTATTTATCCCCTAAATCAGTTTCCATGTCATAGAAATAAACTTTTATCGTTTCCATGGAAAAAAATGGAGTACCTAGAGAAACAAGTTATCCATAGATTTACGTTTGTAGAGACCCCAGATAAGGTAGTGTAGTGACATATTAGTACTGATATACATATACCCTCTAAAAACATCCAAAAGTCGGGTGTTATAGAGAACCGATTTCGATTTACATAGTTTATTTTGGTTGAAAAGTGACCCAGTCGAGTGGTCATAGATATTTTGATGAAATTCGGTGCCGCCGATACTATTTCGTGATATTCATCTCTCATCATCATCATCATCAGCTTACATAAGTCCACGGCTGGACATAGGCATGAGTGCCATAGCGCACTGTCTTCAGCTTGCCGCATCCAGCATGTGTCTTTTGCAGATCGTCATCCCATCTGGCCAGAGGGTGTCCTATACTACGTTTGCCGAGTATCCGGTTTCCACTCATGAATACGTTTACCCCAGCGGTTTTCAGTTCTTCAAAAAATATGGCGGGCCCATTGCCACTTCAGCTTGCTTATTCTTTGAGCTACCTATAAATATATGGTTCTCTGTCGGATGTAGGTATTGATTACAAATCCTCCAGAGAAACTCCGAGCATATTACACACATATAGCAGGACATATTCATCTCTACCCAAGTAAAATCCACGATAATTTTCGTTGATTTCGCTTGTTCATTTTTTCACTGAACAGAAGTTTGTAAGAAAACGTATAAATTAAGGAAAATGCTTTAGTTGCTTAGCTAAGCAAGCCTAGACTTGAGGAAACTCGGCGCCTGATGAAAATATTATATTTATTTACAACAGTTGCTCGAATACATTTATGGTTAAATTTTATTAATGTAGCGCCTACAAATTTCAAGAGACTATCAAGAGACCCCTTTCATTACGACATTTTAAACTAACTCTACATCGCGCTCAACTTATTATTGTTAGTTTCAAAGTACTATATACAGGGTGTCCCAAGAAGTAGTGATATACTGAAGCTGGGAGGCTGCGGCCGGGGTGACGCCTGCCTTATAGCCTGGCCTCCACGGTCCCCCGACCTAAACCCCATTGATTTTTTTGTATGGGGATACTACAAAGACCTCGTCTACTCGAGAGAATGCCGCAATTTGGACGAGTTAACCCGGAAAATGAGAGTAGCAGAAAAAACCATTAAAAATAATAGAAGTGCATTCAGACGTTTACAAGACAACTTTTTCCGGCGATGTCGCACTTGCATTGAGCAACAGGGGGGCCATTTTTAACATTTATTGTAATGTAATTGGTTTTACTTTGCTAGCATTAATCATCATGTAAATTAAAATTTTGCACTTACCACATTTAGATTTAAATTTTTTGATTGAAGCCTTATGAATAATAAAATGAAATTTTCAGAGTAGCTACCTGATAAATAGAGCAAGTTTTCAAAAGCCAAATGGTATTTATTTTTTATGTGATTTTATTTTTTTAAGGGCCCTTGAAGTTGTGAACATACTGGGTAAATTTAATCTTTCTTGGATTTTTTTAATTTTTTTATTCCATTTGAAGATCTAACGATAGTAAATGTTACCATACTGAATTGGCCTATCTATCAGCTTAGAACACAAAAAAAAATCAAGCATCTACTGCAATAATTCACGTCACCATAAATAAAAATCTCATCGTACTCGGCGAAAGGTGAAAAATTTAAAAAAAAATCATAACTCCGAAAATACGAAAAATCGCGGAACATACATGGGGGTGATTCAGATAGCCCTTTAGGTCCTCTACCTCCCAGCTTCAGTATATCACTACTTCTTGGGACACCCTGTATTTTATGAATATTTTATCAATCGGGCACTTTACTATAAGTGTACCTAGGTACTATACTATTCAGTCATGTGCGATCCTTTTCAGAGTAGTGTAACCACGAGTAGAAGAAATTACTCGTAGTCACACTGGTGTAGCCAAACGTAAAACCTGATGTTTATTACTGGTTTGTGTAAATTAATTTAAAAGCCGATGGAAAAGTTATATCGACTTTTTAATCGGTTGAAATAATTATGGTTGTTGAAAATATCGGATAAAATGATGGCGACTTGAAGCTTTAAACGAAAAGTTCAACATATAAAATACTCACGCCTTCAGTACACACAGAACTACAGATGCCACCTGGGGATGACGTTTAAAAAAGGAATTTTCTAGAAACCTTTCGACTTTCAAGATAGTCTTAGCCTCCTAAATCTGGTTTCTATCGGGTTCCAGACTCGACGCATTAACTAAAGTAAAAAAAGAAGCTAATGTCTGTTAAACGCGTAAAAGCTTTTAACATATAATATTAGCTAATATTAATATTATGTTTCTTTGCTGGCGTGCACTGTTTAAGCCATATAAGAACAACAAGCTTCTGCCCGCGGCTTCGCACGGGGGCCTATATTCACACATAGTCCATAAGTCAGATATATCGAAAACTAACAAATATAACACAAAAGGAAATGCCGAGAATCAAGGAAGTAGAGAGCAGAGACATTCAGTAGTTATGGTGTGAAAAAGTAACATTCAAAATTCTAAATACTGGACTTCAAACTATGAATTCCAGTTTTCCCCCTTACCCCATAAGGATTTGTCAAGGGAAAATTGGAATAACCCAAATATTAGATCTCTCTGCTACTGAATTACCTACTAGTTCTATCTTCTATTACTTGTAACTGATCATTTCTACTATTTATATTTAATAATTATGTAATATTATGTAATTAACAATTTAATAACGATCTTTTATACTAATTTATTGAAATAATTTTTCTTTAACAATTTGAAATATATCTAGACAAAATACTGCGGTCCGTAAGACCCTGGGAATGCTGGTTGAACCTCTTCTCCGGGTATCACCTCGTCTCCGGGAAACCGGTGTGGACTGGAGAAAGCTGAAACAGAAAAAACACTTTACATTTTTCTTTAAAAAAAAACTTAAACCCTCCTTCTTGCGCAGAAGGAGGGTTTTTGATAGTAATAGCTCAACCAGACTGAGTATGCTAAATTAAAATGGCATAGAATAAACCCTGAACGTGAATAGTTTGACATGACATCGTTTTTAAAGATTCTATTGAGTTATTGACCGAGCGAACGAAGTGAGCGAAGCGTCTCAGCATCAAGTCTAGCAAAATTAGCGTATCTGTCAGTATGTCCGTACTCCTCTACAGGTCGTATTTTACAACTGATCGGTACGAAATTTGGAGCACAGATTCTATGATCATCAGGTTATATGATGAAAGATCTGATGAGGATTTTCGGCATGACCAGCAGAATAGCTCCGCCAAGTGCAGTAATATGCAAGAGATATCGAGCATATAACAGTATAGCGCCACTTATTAGAACATTGTCCAGCATTATTTATTATTATTATTATAATTATTTATCTTTGTAACACTTCGAGAGTAGTATGTAATAGCTCGGCTATATGCCCCGTCGTCGTCGTCGTCGGATAAATAATAGAACAATTTTGGGCTGATGGATCAACGCCATCTATTGATACCTAGGTAGGTACAGAATTTCAGGTCAAATAGTTGAAGCTGGCGCGCTTTGTGTATGTGAAACATTTCTTTCAAAAATTCCTACAACAATCGTACCTACCTAAGTGAAGTGAACAGTAATACCTTTATTTTTTCAACATGAAACATTCCTTTAATAAGTAAAACTACATTCACAGAATTTTGAAAAATTACTTGCCTTATTCGCTAATCGAATCCACTAAAAGAAAAATGCTACAAAAGGAAACATTCCTAGCTCCTAACTAGATGTGCTTCTGATCTTTATTCTGATCTTTATTCTCATACTTAAAATCGTAATAACAATATTAAGTGAATACTTACTATAACCCGTTTCAGGGACTTGTTTCCTGTAAACCTGGTTGTAAAAGGGCATGACGTAATCTATTCTGTCGTCGTTTATTGGAGTCGTCCCGTACCCGTACGCCCTGTTTTCCGTTACTGGCACAGGAATTAGTGTGCTCTTCTCAAATGGATTATACTCTGCTCCGTATTCCGGCCCCCGTGGTATGGTTGGTATTAACTGTGGAAATTATTTCAGAAATCATAAATCATTTATTTTCCGAATATATACATACTTAGGGATTTCTGGTGAGACCCAAACTAAGCACTAGGCTTGTGTCTTGGTTGTTAGAGCACTAGTTAAGACTAAGTAATAGTTTTATGGACATAAGTAAGTACATTTTTTTTTGTAAAAGTTATTAACAAATTAAGTAGAATAAATATTAGTAGAATAAATATATTTAAATCATATATTTATGTTCAAGAATATAAAATAACCTAGTGGCAGTGTGACTGGTACCTAAACTGTGTATTGGTGCTTCGGCTAGTTGTATGCAATATTTGTGTAAATCTCTGTTAATATTAGGTATACTTAGTAGGTATACAATTATGATAATGTTTGTCTAAGTTTAACTTCATGCCAAATGTGTGGCAACACCCTGTAACTGTCGACACTAGACAAACCTTATATGGTTTAAAGTGTCGTAGAAATAGGAATAGAATAAGTTATTGATTAATAAAGAAATACAAATATAAAGAAAGTATTTTTGTTTAGAAACACAAAACCCTTAGTTTTAAAGTATAGTATTTTTTAAGTTTTTCGGGATAAATTCTAATCTCACGGGTAGGTATATATATTTTCATGGAAGCATTTCGGAATCATCTTCTACGCAACTGCAAAAGAGTCATCCAAATCGGTCATAAATGACGGAGAATTCAACGAACATAAGCCTCCTCCTTTTTTTTGAAGTCGGTTAAAAAGTGAAAATCTCCCTCGTTATTCATGATTCATCTTGGAAAGTATACATGTTTCTTGTTTTATGTTATCACAAGTATTGTGGACATCATTCTCAAAATTTGCTGTTAGAATACAAGAGAGTGAATATTATTCATCATCATAGCGTAAAAATGCCCACAGCCGGACATAAGTAATTCTCCCCCAAAGGCGACGACGGCGATTATGGAGTGTACACACTAAAATCGACGACAGAGACAGGCAGCAGTGTTTTGTCAACTTGTCGGCGGACCCCCGCTGGCTATGGTGTTTTATACACAGAATAACTGTAGAGTAGGTGGGTATGTTTAGACTACACTATTAGGGCTCGTGTCCCGTTTTTGCAACGTGAAAATCTACGGTTAATTTGCCGTGCGTAGGCACGCTCGCCAGTGTTATATGGATCAATATAGAAGCGTATTGAGACACTAGTTTTTTCGGCGTAAAAATCTACAGTTAATCCGCCGTGCTTATGCTCAGCGCCGTCAACAAGCTTCCATAGTGATCCATACAACAGTGACGACGGTGCCTTGGCGTATTAACCGTAGATTTTCACGGTGAAAAAAATGTGTGTGAAAAAAGGCTTTATGCGTGTTATTCACGTTATCTGCTCACCACAACAGCCTATACTTATTGCTCCACTGTTGGACACAGGCTTCCCCCTGATAAACGCCTTATTGGCTTTTATCTCATGGGAGAAAATGCCCATAATCCCCACGCTTAGCATGCGGGTTGAGGATGGCAGTTCGGTGGCATAAATTTGTTCTACAGAAGCCGCTGCTGCCCGCCCCGCTCTGGATATCCCATAGTCGCCTCTTCCGAAGTGGATGAGTTTGCGTGGATGAGATGAACACCTACTCCCTCTTACGACACCCGCGGGAAGAGTTGGCGTGGTTTGAATTCTAAACTAGCACCACGTGACATTTTGAATAACTTTTGTGTGAGATATTTTCATAAGTTAGTAACTACCTGAGGCTGTGGAAGTTGCGTTGTCAGCACGGGATTGGTTCTCACCGGGAATTGTGGTTGATGCCTGTGATAAAGTGGACCAACTTTTGAGACGACCGCGTTGAATCCGTGGATCGGATCTGCTGTGTAGTCAACTGTTCTGATTGAACCGTCCGGCTCCACCAGTGAATATTGACCTGGAAGAGATTTATAGCTGTGTTGTGAATGAGCTCCTCCATTAATGTAGGTATTTTTCTGTCATAGTTGCGTCAAGTTTAATTCAATTTCAATTTATTTTATGAATTCCATGGGATCACAATGATTACTAAGGCCGGCTTGCATAAGGATTATTTAACTTTAATAATTATGATTAGTGAGTTGTCAAACCATACAAATACGTCAGAGTTAATCAAAATAAGATATTGAAAAATCTTAGTGCAAGTGGGGCATAGTCAAGTCAAATAAGTACTTAGATTATTAACAATCAAAACACATAAGATCATAGAAAATTAATCAACAACAGAAAATAATATATGGGACCTGCAATAGCATTGTCACAAGTGTAAGGTGTAAATAAAAATTGAATTAAAATGTCAATGTCAGATTAAATGTTAATGATCAGCAAATGATTAATGGGGCTACTAAATAGTACCAAGTTTCAGTACTAATAAAATCAATGCTAATATCCATGCAATGCCTAGCAGTCTAAAAAACAATTTCGGTCGAGCGAGCCAAATCGAATTTTATGATGAAAATAAGAATTCGTGATGTTTAAGTTTGTCGAACACCTGAAAAGCACCACTGTCGAATAGCACAAAAATGTACCTACATTCAAATATGAGATTGAATTCATAACATTCGGATGCATTATCTATACTAATACTAAAATACTAATAATATTATAAAGAGGAGGGATTTGATTGTTTGTTTGTTTGTATTGAATAGGCTCAGAAACTGCTGGACCGATTTGAAAAATTCTTGACCATTAGAAGCCCACAGTATTCCCGATGAACATAGGCTACTTTTTACCGCGGGAAAATGCTTCATTTCTACGAGAAAACGGGTAATAGGACAACGGGTAGTAAGAATGCAGCTAGTACATAATATATTGACGGCATCAGATGAAATTGGAAACCATTTTGACACTGTAAAATGTATCTAAAGATAACGAGATGCAGATGATCATTTATGCATATTTTGCACCTTAGGGTCACCGTCATCAAAATTCATGAGGCTAATATATATGTGTAATTATGTGGTCATTGATTGTATCTTTTTATAAATTGATGATCATTTGTCAATAACGTCCATAAGACCACGTGTTCCAGACTGATGAAATAGTGCATTTTACACCAAGGCGAGAAATTGATCAATTCCTACCGAGTGTGTCGTTTTGGGCCCGAGGCGCAGCCGAGGGCCTTAAAACACACGAGGTAGGAATCGCACTTTCTGCCGAGTGATAAATAGTGCTTTATACTACACCTTCGAGGAAAATAAAAAGCAGAATTAATTATTAATTGAAATCGCGCCCAATGATGTTGGTAAAACCTCATTGACCGCGCCAGCCTTTGGGTTCTTTTTTCAAAATATTGTTTGGAAATCGGAGGAGGCCTAATGGACTTGGAGTAAAAACTTTTTGTCGTTTGACCGAACGAAAATAACCATAGCTACCGGCCGATCTTTTAGGAAATTAAAAAAAAAATAACACGTTAGAAATGGATTTCCATACACTTTTTCCTCCCGCTAAAACACGTGAGAAATGAAATTTCATAGAGTTTTTCCTCCCGGTTTCCTATAGGCCTGCAAAGACATACTTTCTATTCTATAAATGGAAAAGGAATAGGCAACTTTCCGAGCAGGTGTAGTATAAATCTTATTACCTTTTACAACATCACCTTGCTTCGTCTCGTGTTGTGATTTAATATCCCCCGTTGAGTGGTCTGCGACGCCATAATTAAAAGAATACTGAGGGGATTCCTGTAAACAATTTATTTATCAGTATACACTGTCCTTTGCTTTAGCTACGAACCAAGTGCTTACTTGGTACTTATTACTCCTGCTTATTAGTTACTCCTCAAATATTTCTATTAACCAATCTTTAATCCTAATCTCAACCTCAAACAAACCAATTAATATTCGTTTAAAATAAAATTGGTTGTCTGTAAAGTCGGTTTACTGACGATAGTTGAACGTGACAACGCAGACGCATCGCTCACTCAAGTAGGAGAGAGACGGATGTCGAGCGCTCTCGCTTGCACTTCAAGCCTTACATGGAACGCCTCAGAGCGACGTAACGCCGCATGCGAGGTAACGCCTCATGCGAGGTAACGCCGCATGACGTCATGTTTTTTCGTGCGTGCAGCCGGCTCTATCGAATTATAAGACGTTGTCACGTCAAAACTTGTTGATGAACATGCAATATGGCCATGCACATTCGCCGTAGTTTGAAGAAACTACGCATTCTCACAATACATTGCTGGTGTTACGTTCCTACTTCAGTTAACCCGACTTGTAGGCGGGGGGTCCCTCAACATTAACATACTCCTAACGAAGCCCGCCCAACCCCTGCGCAGCGGGGGGCTGGCTGGGTTCGTGGCAACTCCGTGCTGAAAGGGGTGTGTATATGTTTAATTGCACCCAGAGTCATTTGCGACACATATCACTGCAAGGCGAGCGAAACAAGCCTGCAGAGTGACATAACCATAAATAGCAATACATAACACAATACATAACCAGCAATGTATTGTAAAAATGAAATCCTTCACTAATTGAAAGTATAACTTTTTTTTATGTACATATTCGTGTAATACTTATATAAGTACCTAGGTATTATGTGTATTAGTATTAATAGTTTGAATTTATGTTGTTAACCGCGGTTCTTTATTTTTCTCACAACCGTTTAGGATGCCCGGAAGAAGTCGCTTTAACCGATAAGATGAATAAGAATAGTATACATATCTATCTGTTATAGGCATAGCTGAATACTAATATCCTTGTTAAATTATCGAGTCCTTCACTCCTGACTTATTGAACCTAAAGTGTTTTCAGGACGAGTCAAACGGAACCCCAAAAGTGCATTTGGCTGATTGGTTCACAGCTGTTGTAGCGATTGTTCAGAAAGTTGAATGGAACGGCTTTATCTCGTCGATTCCACCGGATAAACTATTTGCAAACATCTGGCACAGTGTGGTTTGAAAAAAAGGCCATCATTGTGCTGCTTTGATAACATGGTCTATGAATCGGATAATCGGTAAATTTTTGGGTTTGATGGTATGGCGAATATTATCATACTTACTATCATTTTTATAATAAATAAATACATATAGCAGGACAATTCACACAGCATTATCTAGCCCCAAGCTAAGCAGAGCTTGTGTTATGGGTTCTAGATAACTGATATACTTAATACAATACACTACATAGATAGATATTTTTTATTATACATAGAAAACATCCAGAACAATACCTATTGGAAAAAAAAATTTTTAGGTTTCCTTGCCCAAATTGTGCGAGCTGGACTCTATCAATAAGCCTACGCGGTTGTCTGTCTGTAGTTTGTCTGTCGGTAGAGCTGTATCTGATGAACGATAATAGGTAGATTATTAAATTTGCACAAGGTGTGTATTTCCATTACACACTTTGTGCTTTTTCGCTATAATGGAATAGAAAAAAAGTTAATTTAACTCGACCTTAACAATGGCTGTATCTCTTGGAACAATAGGTAGATAATTTAAATTCTCTCAGAGTGAGTATTACTATTGTCTTTATAAAAACACGTCATCATACAAATAAAATAAACAGACCTAAAATTTAAGGGGTACAATTATGCCCTATAACTTTTAGCTGTATATTAAACAAATACGATATAATATAATAAACAAATTATATTTACAAAAGTTCATTTATTGTTAAATCTTGTACGATGGCACGGAACCCTTCATGTGCAAGTTGACTCGCACTTGCCCGGTTTTATTTTTTTAGATAAATAACTAGGAGCATTTAATTTAAAGTTATGTTAATTTAAAACGTATTTATTTAGACACAAAAAAGCTTTATTTATACAAAAAGTTGAAAATATTATTCATGATTAAGAATTTTATTACTTATGATTTAACACAAAGGGCAAACCGATTCCTTCCATACACCCTACCAAGGTTTGCATGCGGTGCAGGAGTTTGCGGGTTTGATTCCCGCCTTGGGACAAATGTTTGTACGATCTACAAAAATTTGTTCCGGGTGTTCTGGTCGTTTCTATGTTTAATAAAAAATACGTATCTATGTAATGTATTATATTATGTATATCAGTCATCTAGTACCCATAACACAAGCTCTGCTTAGCTTGGGGCTAGATGATGCTGTGTGGATTGTAAATTATTATTTATATTATATTATTAGGTACGTAGAGCGTTATTTACTTTTTATAATAAATTTTCTATTACAACTACGGTGCACACAACATTACTTCTTGGATAACCTATTTAAATGATTAACGAGAAAATGTTATAATTTACCTTTATATCATCATAATTAATATACTCATTTTGATTTTGAATTACAGGTCCCAAAGGTCCAAACACAGTCAGTTTTGCGCGCGCTTGCACCGCACAAATCAACATCACAAAAGTCATACAACTCTTCATTTTCTTATTCACACAACTGTCTGTCGGTATGTCACGTTCCTCAGTACTACCACAGAGGGTTCACAGGCACTTTATATCTGTCCTTATTTGCACGTACTGTGCGCGCAGCCTTGAAGGCCAAGCTGTAGTGTCGTCCGAAAATGAAGTTTCCTTCTGTCCGAGTACGGGGTCGTAGGTAAAAGAAAAATAAGCTAGCTCATTTTCCGACATAAATATTCCTGTAAGTATGTCATTGTTGGTCTAAAATTTACTTTTGATTTTATTACTTTCTGATTTTATGGTGAATGTGGACCAATTCAAAACTTGATGCAAGATTTCAGTTATTTAGAAGTCTTTGCATAAAGAAAACGTAGAAAACGACTGAACATTCACATAAATTAATAGATACCTATGTGCGATGTGATGTGTTTACATATAGCGTTATTATTGTTTACATGACTAACTAGACTAGAGGTGTGATGAAGTTATCATAACAGCATGATGAAACACAAGATCTGCAAACAAAGATTCCATAATTATATTCTTCTGTTTACATATTTATAAATATTTTTGTATAAAGTAAATCCTCGGTAGACCGAGAAAGCTATGACCTGTCGAACTGGACACTACAGCGTGCTTTTAGCTGACTCAAGATGCAAGGAGAATCCAACAGAAGTTTGTCTAGATGTAGGAGACACAAGGTTCATTGTAATTGAAAGAACAATATTAAAATAGCCAAAATCCGGGGTCTTCAATAATCATAGATGGCTTTTTTCATAAGAAGATTTAAACGTCATCAGTCTCCCAAGTTATTATGCAGTCGATCACTTTTATCTTTGTCAAAAAGACCTATTCAGGAGAGGTACCATCAGCCGCATTTTTGGTTCTAAGTATCTTAAATAGGAACGTGCGTCAGCGGCATGAAATTAAAAAATTGTACAAATTGTCGTTTTGGATTCATTACATTATTACAAAAATCAACATAAAGTCGATTGATTTGAAGTTTTAGCATGGATTGCAATGGCAAATGGCTTGCAATGGCCGCAAAACTTATCTGCTACTTAAATTATTTGTAAAACACAGAAAATTTTCTATTTTTCAACCGACGAAAAACGGAGGTAGTTCTCAAGTCGACGCGTATATTTTTTTTTTTATGTACGACCACGCATAACTTTTTACAGAGTCGTCCGATTTCGATAATTCTTTTTAATTGGATATGTGATTTCTCGATGTGTCATCAAATAAAAATAAATTAGACTCTATTTTAACTAGATGTCGCCACTAGAAGAATTTGAAGTCCGTTTATCGTTTTTTAAAACACGCCCAATCTAATATATAAAATTCTCGTGTCACAGTTTTCGTTGCCATACTCCTCCGAAACGGCTTGACCGATTCTCATGAATTTTTGTGAGCATATTGAGTAGGTCTGAGAATCGGCCAACATCTATTTTTCATATCCCTAAGTGATAATTTTAAATTTCCACGCGGGCGTAGCCGCGGGGCGCAGCTAGTTATCATATAAATATTAGTGAATATTCGATAGTGATCGAAGATCGAATTTCTCCACTGGAAGTGTCCAAGCTTAAATACATGCACTGTGGTGAAACTAGCTAATTGAGAAAAGTTTCGCACGGCACAGCGATCGCATGTAGATTGAGTTGCAACAGACTATGGGAGCTGAGATCGAGATGATTTCATATAAAAAGCGATTTATAAGGATTTGTGAGGAATAATAAGGGCTTAAACGAAAGATCTTAAACTATGTTTCATTATACAACGTTCAAACAAATAATTAAAATAATGCTGAACAATGGCGTCAATTCAGATGGCGCCAAAACTAAACTAAACTAATTTGACAGCACTGAAAATAATGCCATCCTTTTTATTTCGATCGATAAGAAAGGGACGGCAACATTTTTTAATGCTATCAAATTTGTTTAGTTTCTTTTGGCGACATCTGAATTTACGCCTGAATGTCTACTAGCCTGAAACTAAGAAAAACTTGTGTTAAAGAAAAGAATGTAATTCTTTTTTGAACACAATAATGCATGAAGTTATTTAATAGGATATGTACATAGGCGAGCTTAACCCTGAATAAGGGTTTGTTTATGTTAGTATTTTTCAAATAAATGTAAGACGTTTTTATTGCAAGAAGTTTTACATTGTGAAGATATATTGACGCCTGCTACACACTCGATAATTATCACGATCGTAATCCAGGATACGATATTTAACGAGTGTGTAGTATAGCGTATCACGGATCGTGATACGGATCGCTGGATTTCTAAAAATCCAGAAATCCCACAATCTGTATCAAGTATCGTCGATAATTTTTTTCTTAATCATCCATATCTTGGTATTCCCGAATCCGATTTAATAAATTCATATTGGTCCATTTCATAGTTGTATTTCAAATATGTATAAACATTATATTGTATAAAATAGATAAATATGATATATTTAAAGGTGCTTAATATATATATATTATATCAAATTTCAAATACCTTTTCATAAAAAAATTCTAATGATTAAGTAACATGTTAATCTTTAGAAACTAAAATTTCATCGTACTACGTCGTCACTATGTCCTCCAACTACAATTGCATATTTGTGTACTTGTCTTATTTTTTTTAATAAAATATATAAGTACTTATTGTAAGTAAGGGGTACCAAAACATTAAGCCTCCACCTCACAGCCGCGACACAAGACGCGCTTCAAAATGGCGGCTGCAGGGTGGAGGCTTTACTTGATACCTGTGGTCTAGACCACAGTCGACAGAAAAAACTGAATCGAACAAGATGACTAAGTAAAACATAATTCCAAATGCAAAAAATAATTACAAAAGTTGGTTAACCTATTTCGAACAACTAAAACCACAAAACAAAAAACTAATGTAAATATACCTACTATAAAACTAGATAAATTAATATTATAATAAACTTCGATTGTTACCCTCGATGGAGCATAACATTGTCTGGGTCACTTTTATAGTATAGGTATAAGACAAAATTTAAAAACTTGCCGACATAATTATAATGGCTGAACAGATTTTCATGAAACATGGCTAAGAACATTCGGGATAAAAAATTATCTATGACACAAAAAAAACTCAACGACAATCGGTTCATCCGTTTGGGAGCTACGATACCACAGACTGATACACAGACAGACACGTCAAACTTATAACACCCCTCCTTTTGTGTCGGGGGTTAAAAGGTATAAGACATATGCAAAACTATGTCTAAAATAGATCTTGCGTGTCTTTGATTGCATTGTAACAAGCAGCGGTTAGTATGTATATCACAAAGACAAATATATTTCCAGTATTTAATTTAAAGTCACTTACGCCACGATAAGGAACATGGTCTGAGTGATGTGGTCGCTAATAATTAGCGACCACATCACACATCGATAAAACCGACAACCGATCGTAAACGTGTTCTAGAGTGGAGACCGTGACTAGGCAAACGTAATGTAGGACGCCCTCCAGCCGGGTGACATGACGACCTGCGAAAGACTGCAGGCAGATGCTGGATGCGGCAAGCTGAAGACAGGGTGCTTTGGCGGTCATTAGGGGAGGCCTATGTCCAGCTGTGGACTAATATAGGTTGATGATGATGATGACAATACACATAAAGACACGAAAGACAACACCTAACGTTGATTAAACCTAACTCTAGTAACCTAATCTAAAACAAATAAAAACACTGACAATATCGGCCAACACTCGGTAGGTAGGTATATGGTACGGCAGAGCGGAACATACCATAGCAGAAAATGCCAAGTTGGTGTTCAAACACCAACTGAAATCATGATGATGAATGTCCTACAACTACCCAAACATTGCCACTCTTGCGCAATTTGAAGTTCTAATTTACGTGTGAACTGCTGCTGCTCAGCCCAAATTGGTGAAATTCTAGCACAAGCATGCCATGCCAACGCAATGTGTGAGTGAAAACGACTTCATCACTGTGATGAGGATAAACTTAAAGTCAATTTTCGTATTTGTCTTTGGCGGCTGCAATCGATTATGTTGTTCGGTCGTTGAATGAATTGAATCTATAATCCATAATCACCAATCAATATCAGATCAGGGTTTTGATCACCGTAATTTATTACTAAGTTCCGCGCGCTGCTTTGCATGCCTAATTTCAGCATGAGAAGTAGTCAACAATTGAGCTACCTGTAGAGTATTTGCAGCAGTCTGCATTTAGCTCGATTGTAAATACTAGTTCAAATTTAATTCTAATATTTGATTGTAATATCTTTGCCAATGAAGGTATGTCTACAATAGTATTCCAGTCCTAGATTTGCTTTTTCAACTAGAACAAGAAGAAAACTAGTTTTTATTATCCTACGAATATTATAAAGGCGATAGTTTTAATATGTTTGGCCGAAGACAATACTAAATGGATCGGGCTGAAATTTTACACACGTAAAGATCTGGACCTAGAATAACATACAGGCTTCTTTTTATTTCAAATAAACGTGAGCGAAGCCGCGGGCAGAAGCTAGTACTTAAATAACACAAACAAAATCTAGATCTGCATCTGCGAATTTCAGAACTAAGTAATTTTCCCGTAAAGAAGACCTTAAAAAATACATTCATTCGCATTATAATATTAGCGATGGCAAATCCTTGAATAAGTACCAAACTTACCCTGACTAAATCAACCACAAACAAAACCTCGTATAGCCAGGCATATCGAATTACCACCATTCTCAGACGAGTGACCATCAGTTAACGGTGACCATCTACGGCTGCTAAACTGCACATCCTCGGAGAACAATGGGAGTCCTCTAAACCAATATTTGTATTGTACCTATACATTTCTTGACTGAGCGTGGTTCCTGATAGAACATCGGCAACTAATGTAAATACGAATGATTGGATAGATGGATGTAACTGTTTCTCGCTAATGTTTCTGAAGGGATGGATCATGGAGCTGATAATTTCATAAATATATTCTACGACATATTTTTTTTAATAAAAAGATATTCCAAATTTATAAAATCGTTATAAAAAGTTATTTAAAAGTTGATCCCCTCGGGGTCCAGATATATTCGGCCATTCGGCTATATCATCATCATCATCAGCCTATATTAGTCCACAGCTGGACATAGGCCTCCGCTAATGAGCGTCATGTGTATTAAAATGTATTATATAATACATTTTAATATGTGTGTTGTATATGTGGTGTAGTTTTAGGTACACAGCAAAATATATAAACAGGGTTATTAGTAATTCACTAACATCGTGTGAACTACAAGTTCTGCCTGTTGGTGTACTGGCGTCTTCTTGAACGTGTTCCTGATGATGGGCAGTAGGTACTTGCAGTTCACGTAGTGTCAGTGAATTACCAATAAACCTGTATTGTTACTACGTACGTATAAAGGGTAAAAGTTAAGGAATAAGGGCTAGGTCATTTTTTTTTGTAAGCGTATGTGTGTAAACTGTAAAGTTGCAAAATCACCGAAGTAATTTTTCGTAAAGCATCGCAAAACATTTGAGGCTAAAAAAAAATAAGGCATAAGTTCTTACATGGTGTAAGTACCTCTGTGCAGTTTTTCTTAGGTACCTACAAGTAGTAGTTTGTTTATCATGTTAGTGTAAATAAAGCAATTAACACAGTTTTTAAACGTTTAAAACAATCAGATAACGGATTTTATGAAGCTGATTTACATATTTAATAGTCCTTTGTTACTTCTCTAGCTACCTAGGTATACAGGGAACAAAAGGGCTGAACTTGTGACCGACTTGGTATATACCTAAAATTGGCAAGGTAAGACCCTTGGGAATCGCCATGGGTGTTTTTAATTACAGCCCTATATAAAATGAGTGGGACAAATCTGAATTTTAGACAAGATAACTCAAAGCTTGAGCTGAAATCTGGCATACTTATGTAAGTTCGGTGACAATTCAATCATAAGGACCATCAAGCTCATCTGGTGATGAAGACAGAAGGTGGGCATAGGAACTCCTAAACAAAACGACGTAACCCCATCGAGTTTGGGTTCGTTGGATTTGTCTTCCCAGGCGCTTTATAAAATTAATAATATATTTAATTGAGTAAGGTTTTTTTATGTATTTTAAGTGACGCATGGAGGTATCACAAGCAACTTAGAGAAATCTGAAGAATAGGAATCTGAGAACATATTAAAAATGTTGCGGTCCGTTTCGTAAAGATCGAAATAAATAGGATGTCATATTTGACTGCACAAATTATGATGCCATGACCAATGTCCATAAGAACTCGTTGTTAACGATAAGACCGCATATTCAACAACCGTTTCTGCATTTGTCTTCTTATTTTCTGTATTTTGTTTCTTGATGTTCAAAATATGGCATCTGTATTGATCATACAATTTCATTATAAAGACGTGATGTATACTATACTAATATCTAACAATATTATAAAAGAGGAAAGATTTGATTGTTTGTTTGTTTGTATTGAATAGGCTCCGAAACTACCTGTCCTCTGTACTGGACCGATTTAAAAATTCTTTTACCATTAGAATCCCACATTATTCCTGATGAACATAGGCTATTTTTTACCACGGGAAAATGCTTCATTCCTACGGAAAAACGGGCAATAGGACAACGGGTAGTAAGAATGCAGCTAGTGTTAATATAAAATAGTACCTGATTGAAAGCCGCAGAAATAATAAATTGGTACCTACATGCCTAAAAATAGATTCTTTTGAGATGGATGAATTGGTGTGCCCTCATTTATGCATACAGAAGAGATTCTATACAAATTCCCACAATTAAAATCAACTTGGCATCCAGCATATCACACGCAGGTGCTATTAAGCAACTAACAATGCCATAACTATTGTTGAAATAGATACCTTTATGTACTTTATATAGAGGAAGTTTTAGGTGCTCTTGCGAGGTCACAGAACTTGGAATCAGATAATCCATTTTCAAGACAGCGACAGGTAGGGCATCAACCAGCGCCAAAACGACTTTATGGCAAAGCTTAGTTTCCAAGTTTATAAAAAACCTACTAAGGGAAACACTACGAACAGAAAATTCAACTTATGTATAGAATCAACAGTATTTGCGAACGCAAAATTAATTGATAGTAAAAAATGGTACCTACAGTTTTGATGCTTTTCCATAATGAAATCTGCATACTTACCAGTAGGTATTATAATAATATATGGTCATATTTACTGGTCTTTCAGTTCCTAACAGAAATTTTGAATACAGTTACTTGCATTACAAACTAGTTTTACGTGCAATATCAATCATGCATGCGGCAATAAGAAATTCATACAAGACTAATTCTCTTACTAGTTTCTGAAAGAGGCTTTGCACGCGTTGTTTCTATGGAAATGTTTTCTATCCCATGGGAACTGATTTATGGGATAAAAAGTAGCTTTTTTTAATTCCAAACTTTGCATACAGGTAATTCTACCTGTATGCAAAGTTTCAGCCCGAGATGTCCGTTTTATCGTGAATAGGTAACAAACATCCATACATGTACATATCCAAACTTTTATAATATTAGTGTGATGTGAAGTGTGATAGAAGGCAGACTTTTAGGGTCAAACAAAATTTTAATCAATTTCATTGACATTTTTATTAACAGGCACCACATAACAAATCACTATTTGTAACAAAACAGATAACAAATAACAACAATCAGGTACATTGAAGTCACACGAGGCTAAAACCTTTCAGTGTTTCATCGTAAGGCATTTTATGACAAAAAAAAGGGAGAGCATCATGTTTTTCCCGACATTCTGTATTAAATTCGCCACAAACATAAACCTATATTAATTAGTAATGTTAAATTAACACTTATTTAGATCAAACTTAACAATAACGAATACTAACATAGGTGGAGTTTTCTTCTGCAGAGTTTTTTTCTACATCCATTTGGTATTCGTTTGAAAATCTCTAGATTTCTCATTTCTATCAAATTGAACTGTCTTGAGCTTATCTCATTCTGAGTGTTTTCTTTCTACTTTACGATTTTTTGTTCTAACAAAGAAAATTCATTTCTACTTTTTTGCTAATACACCAGTCTTGCAATTCGTAAAGTCTTCCTTACTCTAAAACAATAAACGTAGAATATCTAATGGTGATGGTGAAGAATAGCCGCTTCGTGTTGTGTTATCGGTGCCGTCTTGTGCACGACGGCATTGAACCCGTTGTGTTTGTCGGCCGTGTAATCCACTGTGCGAAGAGAGCCGTCTGGCTCTACTACAGTGTATTGACCTGGAAAATTAAAGATAAATATCACAAACATCATAAGAACAACTATATATGCAGATGTTCTTAATGCACATTTAGGTATGCTTTGCTGAGAAAAGGCCTCCTCTTTGTGATGACCATGGTATAATGATAATACTTGGATAATGAGGTATGACATTCCGAGACACTACGGTCACGTGGGTGACACAAGTCTACGTTATCAAAGGTACGGAGAATTATAAGACGAATCTGTATTCTGGTATTACCATTAGGCAAGCACAAGGTTTGTTGTCTAGGGTTGAATAGGAAAAGCGTAAAATCGGCCACAATATGGTCGCTTGCCACGCAATGGTATTTTTTGACAGGCCATATTATGGCCTCTTGCCACCGGAGAAGTTAACTCATGTTTAACCAAAACTGTTTTGACTGATTTAACAAACAAAATTTACGATTGTAATTTTTTTTATTGACCATCTTAGTTGATTCCCTTCATTTGTTCAACTTCCATAAGTTGTTTGAATAAAGTGGAGAGTGAACAGTGACATAAGCAGGTGTCAGTCCCGGAATGCCAGACTTAGTTTTTTGTACTTCGCCATCGCACGCTAGTTATTTGTTTTGCTATCTCGTTTGACCAACTGGCTGGCTTACATCTGCTTTATCTAGGGACAAAAAATTTAGCTATGATTAACTTATTATCCAATAATGGACATGCCACATCAAAATCTGAAGGGTTGTGCTGCAAGCACCATGCAGGGATAGATGATCCTTTTCATTCCTTTTATTTTTAACTCCGCTGGTTGTTGCTATCGATGGAATTCCTTAGTCATCATAAATGTATCATAACTTCACAATACCATGACCCTAGTTGGAGAATTCTCACTTTTATGTCAGTACTTCCGAATCATCCACGAATTTTATTACCAATTATTTAGTGGTATATAGCTATGGGATAAAATTTCAAATTACCTTTGACGACATCACCGTCTCGGCTTTCGTGGTGTGTCTTGATGTCACCAGTATGGAAATCGTTCACCCCGTACTTGAAAACGTACTTCGGATAAGCCTGAAAAACCAAACAAAATCATACGATAAGCCAATCTAATAATAATCAAAGTCGTTAGGTATCTGGTATAGTTTGCCATAGCATCGTTATTTTTTTGTGTTTGGAGCATTTGTGAAAAAGTGAAGTTCTCTAGAAAAACAGTAAACGCTGGACTTATCGATGATATCTTAAAATTTAAAGGCGTTACCTTTAAATTTAAAGGCTTTTCCTTTAAATTTTAAGACCTAGGTGAACTCTGATCGTGGACGAAAAACTGCCGGACCAATGATGACTCCTTATTTACCAACGAGATTGTTGGCACTGGTGGGTGACCACAAGAGGCTAACGAAATAGGACCAAGGACTGAAATACAATAAGCAAAGTGAATAAAATGAAAAGAAAGACCAGTGAACAAGCTGAACAGAACGAGGATCATTGATGACTATAGAAAGTGAGAGGAAGTGAGGAACCGGACTGGAGTCAAAGCTAGTTCTGAATCATCTCGATTTCATAAGTGGGTAACCTGAAACTGTTCCATAATAAGTAACAAGCGGAAGGTCCCAGAAACACAATCTCTCGTCTCGGTTCCGCTGCCAGTAAAAAGTAAAGATGTAACCGTGTGTTCGTTTTTATCAACTCCTATGTAATCCATTGTTAAATAGGTTCAAGGAATGTAAACGGAACTACTGAGAATGTATAAGTAACTTTCTATGTAGGCAGGTACATCTAACACATTGATTAAGTTCAGTCAGGGGAACTGTTCAACTAATCTAGTGGAAATAAACCCGAAAGTTTGAATTGCTTTCGTCCATTCTACTGAGTGGTGGTAATAGGGCCGTCTGTTGCCGTCTCAGAATTTGCATCACCCCAAATCTTCCCGCGGGTGTCGTAAGAAGAGACTAAAGGATATCCACCGGGGGCTGCAGCGCGTCCTACAGAACAATTTTACTACCAAACTGCGATCCCAACCCGCATAACCAGCGTGGGGATTATGGGCATTACCCCCAATGTTACAAAAGCCAATAAGGCGTCCTCAGCGGGAGATCCGCATCCAGCAGTGGACCGGTAAATTATGTAGATTCTATTGAGGCAAAAAACAAATTAGGATACTATATTTAAGTTTATTCTTTGCATAAATTAAACTCACATGAAAAACCTAAGCTTGCGTGTCTAAAGTGTCATACATAACCAAGCAAGATTATCTAATACACCTATTTACACACTATGATTATGTGCACATTAATTAGGTATCTACTAATAACGCTTCACCGTACTTTATACTCGTAGTAATGGATTACCCAATAACTTCCGGAAAATGAAAAAGTCAGTAAGACAGGTGATGATTTGTGAGTTGTAAAATAGACTGCGAATATAATGCCTGTCAACGGAACTGCAAGGAAGCAATGAAATTGAATTTCATTGGTGTAAGAAACCTAACCACTTGTGTACCTATATTACCTGGTAAAGTATATTCCTTACTCTTTATGCTTTATATTTTTATCGTGTTCTCCTTCTAGCTGAATTACGGAATGGATCTCTGAATATGAAGCCCTTCGTTCATCACAACACTTATATGTAGATCATTCCCATTAATCACAGACGACAGGAACAAAATACTTGTACTCTCATGAAAGTAGAAGCGAAAATAGAATTTAAAGGTTAGTATTTGGAAGCAGGGTGTGGTAATGATGCATCCTTCAAAAACCAAAAATTGTCTAATGATATTTTTAATTCATTGACACCTTTTATTACGTTACGGTTGGCTCACCTGCTGGCAAGCGATAATGGAGCCAATTCAATTAAATTCATTTATTGATTCAGATTAGCCATAGGTCCACAGGTATCTATTGAGAAACATCTTTTGAGAGAATGCTAAAGACTAAAAAGAAAGTGTTAAATGTTACATACGTAATAATCGACGTGATGATCATCAGCAATGTGGTGCTCGTAACCGATCCTAGGCTGCGCGTGGACCAGGGTCGAAGCAGGCAGCAGATCAGCCTTCAATGGTCGAAGGTAGGTAAACACGCGGGCCTCCACGCACGCCAGCACAGCGATGCTCACGATTATCAGCTGAAAGATGAGAAATTATAGTTCAGTTTCAGCATTGTGGGGACAAACGGAGTCACTGGATCCAGCTGGCTCGAGACCGCCAGGGGTGGGGTGATAATGAAGAGCCCTATAGTTATTCAGCACGGGCAGCAGTGGGTTCAGTAGTGGGTGTTACTGGCTGGTAAGAAAGATTAAGACTCTATCAGTGGGTAGATTAAGACTCATTATCAGTACCTACCTATATTAGTAGATTAAGAATGGTAGTAAAATATAGTAGTAGTATGGTAGATTAAGACTCAACATCAGTGGGATCTTAGCTATGGAGGATCATAATGACGATGATGGTTCAATCTTGGTAGAGACCTGTATTTTACTATAAAAACTTTTATAGTTTGACGAATTCATTATGAATGCAAGCGAGTTAACTACGAACCTAGTTTATATTGGAAGAAAACCAACGTTTCATCCCTGAATCACCCTGATGAAGTTCCACGTTAAGGGATGAAACGTTGGTGTTCTTCCAACACAAACTAAGTTCGTAGTCAACCCGCTTAGATTCATAATGAGACCGGTAATTGTTTTCGAAGAAACTGGTTGCTACCTACTTGATTTCAGTCCACCAGCCAGATGATCTAACGACATTTTAACGTCTATAGCCACCACCATCTCCGCCACCACTGGTGCCCAACGAGAAAAAACCCCCAGTTGCCACCACTGGTGGCCAAAGCCCGTAAAAACCTAATGACATAAAGAGGGGGCCTAATACATCTTAACGGGTAAATGTGGGCTGATGAGATAGCTAAAAACCTAAATAATCATTCGGTAACTGCAAAGTGCATGATGCAGCTGAACAAAAAACCAGATCTAAGAACAAGTGAGGTCAACGTCCCTAAAAACAATAAAATACATTTCCAAACACACATAGATCTTGTTAAGATTTCTCAGACGCATCAAAAAACGTTCAATGTGCATTTGATGACACAAAGGCATGTTTTTTATAGTTTTCTCACATGCTTTCAATATCTTCGTAATGGCTACCTTTGTTTTTGCTACCGCTGTAACTATAGAACTGATATGCACTTTTGTTTTCACTTAGATTATGCAGTAGAGTCGATTGTAAGGCTGGAAAACACTGGTCATCAGGGTCACCTTGATGCAATACCAGAGAATATATAAATAATACTAACACTATAATAACTACTTTACATTCCCAGGTAGGTACTATAAAATAAAGTGTTCGTCCAGTTAGCAGCCCCGCCATGGAAGCGAGATCGTCGTGAAGGGAATTCAGGCGCCCTTTACAAGAATCAACATTACGGGAATCGACTTAGAGGGCATCGATGTGCGAGGAACAATTAACTTCTGTACTCGTGTGTACTTTGAAATGTAGATGTTCAGAGCTAAGTATATTTTAAACCGCAGGAGGTCCATTTCTGAGCTTTGCAGGAGAGCTAGATACCATAAGGCACAGTTAATTGGCATAGTTCATGATTTATATCTCGCTATAGATTCGACGAAATCGGCGGGGCTGCCAGCTTGACGTCAAGATAGCAGCCACATTGAAATGCCTCAATATCTCCTAAAGTACTGGGGCACTATTTATTTTACTTAGGGCATCGGGATCACTATTTCATGACACATTTATTGGCATAGTTGAAACCACCAAATTCCATGGCGGGGCTGCTATCTTGACGGACACAAAATAACAACTTTTCTAGAAAGATTATGGCAAATTTTTGTGTATGGTTCTAGGGGAAAATGTATCTTTTACGCTTGAAATTGATCATTATATTATGTATCCTGAGGAATCTGCTCAATTTGAAATATTATAAATTAAATGATTATCAGGTCTGAAAGTATAATACTTTATGCTGAATGATGAGATTACCAATGATGAACCCGAGATTAAATTTATTGATATAAGTACTTATATTAATGGCTTTGGTTTTTTCACTGACCTTTTATTAAAATACCCACATACTTCAAAGAAAAGCCGTGCTGTGCTTACACGTAGAACATTAAGCCAATTTCATGCACGCGGATTCCGTACAAACGTCTACGGGATCATACATTAATATTATGTTTATGCACGGCACGGACGATTATCGCGTGCATGTGCAAAATACCTTATCTTCGTTGTCGTATAGTTATTGGTTAGTTGACCTGTGGTCTGAACTCGGAACTCACATAAACTGTACAATCGTAAATGACTGTGTAATTTGCTTACAGGCGCTAAATTACCTAACAGGAAGTGTTAGGTGAATACGTTACTCTTCAGGTAAATCTACAAATGCTGTAAAAACTGTAGTATAGCAATTTAAAAATGTGCCAAGTTTAATCAGTTTTAGCGTTCAAAGAAACAGATCATAGTTTCGCTTTTACATCTAATTTCTTTCCGCCCTACAAATAATTCACTGCATTAATTTTATTATTTTATATTTAATTAGATGTATTTTTGGAATTTTGCTGAACAAGAAACAGTTTCCAATAACTTCCTTCCATCTGAAAACAGCCCTCCTATTTGTATAAATTACCATATCAATGTGCTCTAAATAATAAATAAATAATTCTGGACCATTCTCTTACAGCATCATCTAGCCTCAAGCTACTACTACAACTAGATTATACCTGTATACATATAAAAATTAAAAATGATTAGACAAAAACTCGAGAATTAACGGCTGGACCGATTTGGCTAATTTTGGTTTTGAAACGTTTGTAGCAGTTCAAGGCTTAAAAGGTGAGAGCGGTATGAAGTTCACTGGGTTACTCCAGATGGTACAAAAATTTGTCCCCGAGGCGGGAACCAAACCAGCAAAATCCGCGTCAAATAATAAAAGGGTCCCATGTTAGTTAATTAATAAGAAGTAGGTATTATTGGGTTGTAAAGTTTGATTCTGAGTAAACAATTAAGACAGCTTACCTTTATCGTCATTTTCTTGGTCATAAAGTAAACTGATTCGAATTAGGGCACTTCACTCCAATTGGTTCAGGTTATCAAAGAAGCATCGACACCCGTCGATAGCCGTGTTGAAAGTGTGTGAGGAGAAACTCACAGTGGACTTATATGAGTTTGGTAGAGGTGGTGGCGAGTCTCTGAAACACTTGTAAGTACTGGGACTTGTAAGTACTCGCTTTAATATTAGAAGCGTTGTTATGATTTTGGAGTAAAGACACTAGGATCCTTTGGCTATCCGCTGATGGAATATGGTGACACCGTGTGTAAGTAGTATCTTTAATAATATAAACGTTGTAAAAATTTAGGAGTAAAGTCACTAGGATCCTCCAGCTATCCTCTGAGGGATCCTGGTGACAGCGTGAGTTCACCAGGTTCCCTCAGGCCCCTCTGAGGGAACCTAATGATCACTTGAGAGTCATCATAATCACTCACTCAGATTTAGGGATCTCTCTCTCTCTTCCCAGCTAGTTATCCCATATGGTGGTGGGGTCAGCTCTCCTAATATATTTCCTCCACTTCGTTCTATCCTCGACGTCGTCTTCGGAAGCTTGACACTCTCTCATGTCCTTTAACACTATATCCTTCTAACCACTCAGATTTAGGAATATCAGAGATAATGAAGAAACAATAAAATAGTGCGAATTGTTCCTTTCAATAAAGTCCGTATTTTTTATGTGTAGCTTAGATCCTTAAAAAGCTATATATAAACTATCGACCTACAAACAGAATCAATTTACAGTACTTTAGTACTGTTAAGTAAGTAGTAAATGCTAAGTAAGTACCTACCTATCATAAGTTCATCCTAGGTACAAAATAACTTTAGATATTAGAGCGTTTGTAAGTTTGTCCATGAAAGAAAACCCTTTTTGGGATTTCGTCAAAAACACGATTTTTTAGCTATTTTTGCTCTAAGTTTGTCGAGGCTGTACTCTGGAATCATAATAAGTAGACACATGAAACTTTCTTTACGTAACAGTTCAACTTTAACACCAACAAATACTAAAAATTTAAGGGGGTCTCCAAACAATTGGCGTTTTTAGAGTTTCATTTGAGAAATAGATTTGAACGATGGGACGAAACCCTACGTGTGCGAGTATACTTGCACTTGACTGGTGTTTTTTATAAACCGACTTCGAAAAAGGGGAAGCTTCTATGTTAGGCTGCATGCTTTTTTAAGTAAATCCGTCGATTTCTTCGTCATTTAAATACCGATTTGGATGAATCTTTTACAGTTGAATAGCGGATGACCCGAGGGGTCCAACAAAACTTTATACCCGATGAATTTGTATCTATCCCGGAAAAATTGAACAAAAAAACAGTTTAAAAATAAGCGATCGAAGTTGTTTTTAGTTTTTTTAAGACTAGTCAAATTATTTTGCTGCTCTTGCAGTCATTTGCCTAGCAGTAAAGATGAAAAATTACAAAATTTCATCATCATCGCAGCCGCAGACGTTCACCTCTGGACATACTCCTCCCCAAAAGATCTTAGCAATGACTAGTCCTTCATACACAACCTACACTTCTCTACCTAAAGTAATAAGGAGGTTTCGCCACTGAGTTAATATCTTTCAACACAATGGGTGTCGCGTGTAGGGTGATATAACCTCATCAATTTTATTTGATCGAGTATAATAGGTATAGCGGCATTTTTTATTTGTTTATGTGCCGTCTATCCAAATATATAAACTTTGATAGTGCGCGGCGATTTTGAAAAAACAAGAGTGTGGTAGACAATGTTAGGGCCCCCCATTACAAAATCTACAATACTAAAATCTTCTAACCCCTTTGTGACGTCATTAAAATA
This sequence comes from Eupithecia subfuscata, assembly GCA_963564075.1. Classification (NCBI taxonomy): domain Eukaryota; kingdom Metazoa; phylum Arthropoda; class Insecta; order Lepidoptera; family Geometridae; genus Eupithecia; species Eupithecia subfuscata. The sequence continues at coordinate 12,065,139 of OY751103.1, read as the reverse complement.
GAAGAGATGTAGTCATTATATAAAATTGAGTAAAACACAGACAATGAAATTGCTTTTGCCTAAGTTACGTTACGTTCACGGTATTTTCGATAGAATATGTCACTTACCCGTGAGAGTTGCGTAAGCGCAACCAGCCCACTTTCCTTGCTCCGCCTAATTGTGTGACAATGACCAAAATGTAACGTTATTGGAAAATTGTCTCATTATTGTCTAGTCATTTTGGTTTTTATCTTATAAGACGTTTTTTTTCTTTTCTTATTCGGTAGCCTGATTCGTTCCACTGCACTGCTGGGAAAACATTATGTCTACGCAGGAGGTTGCGGGTTCGATTCCCGCCTCGGGACAAATGTTTGTACGATTTTATCCCAGAAAATCACATAAGAAGCCTTGTGCAGACATAAAATAATGCTCTGAAAATTCATATAGCGTCATACAAAAAAGAAAAGTAAGCAGTGCTTGTACAATATAATTCTATTTATTTCTATGTAATAATTTGATTTAATTTTATTAATTTGATCAAATTTAAATTAAATGTTTTAGGTAGACTAAAAATACTAACATTTAATATAACAGATTTTTCTGCTACTAACAATTATGGATCACAGTTAACTGAAATAAATGAATTTTTATTTAATTATCCAAATTATATTGACGACCTCTGTGGCGCGGTGGGCGAAGGTCCGCCTGCGACGCAGGAGGTTGCGGGTTCGATTCCCGCCTCGGGACAAATATTTGTACGATCTGCAGATATTTGTTCAGGGTGTTCTGGTCGTTTTCTATGTAAAATAAAAAATATCTATCTATGTACTCGTATATTATTATGTATATCAGTTATCTAGTACCCATAACACAAGCTCTGCTTATCTTGGGGCTAGATAATGCTGTATGATTTGTCCAGCATTATTTATTTATTATTTATTATTAAATTACCATTACATAGAAAACACCAACGTTGTCCCGTATCTCGAAGACAGCGCAATTGCTTGGCGAGACAAATATATGGCAGTAGTTTCCCAGTTGTAACATTTCACAAAGAGCTCTGATTCTACAATTCATATAGAAACGGCTCTACTAGAAATAATCACCGACAATTACTAAATGTAACACATTACGTTCACCTACCATTAGGTTACGGAGTCATTACACAAGTAGATAATATCTATTGGATATGAACTGAATGAAACACTTCTGCGTTTTTGCATTTAGTCTGGTAGTCATCATCATCATCGACAGCCTATATTAGTCCACTGCTGGACATAGGCCTTCCCCAATGCCTTGTCTTCAGCTTCCCTTGTCTGGTAGTGTTATGGTTAATTTGGCACAGGCATTCTCGGTATGTATACAGCAAAGGTTAATAAATGGGTTTATATAAAACACATAAGTAAGTTAGGTATAATATAGTACGGTTAAGGTACAATGGTATAAATACTAAGCCCACATGGGTAGACTAAATTGAATTTTTTAGGCAAAAGTTGCAAATAAAAGCATATTATTTATAATTAAATCTCCTCAACTCTGCCTACACGATGACAACAAAAACAGCAGAAATGCTCCTGTTTTCTATAGACTGGTAATGCATTATAATAGTGACGGAACCGTGACTTTTTCGTGGTCCCACCAAACACACACTTGACCGTCCACATCCTCCCACCCCCGCAAGCCCGTCCAACCCCCGCAAAGCGGGGGGGGGGGGGGGGGGGTTCGTGGCGATTCTGTGACTGAAAGGGTGTGTATATAGATGTCGTGGCCATATCCTAGAATTGATCACTTCATGATGTGACCGACCATTTCAAGAAATGGTAGAATTTCATGACATGGCCAGCTAAAACTGACTATATCGTTTAAGCATCAACGTTTAATGATATTTCCATCAACGTTTGGCCATATCATTTATGTAGGGATTCCATGACATCGAAAGGTTTATGGCTATGGCGCTCATTACGGGAGGCCTATGTCCAGCAGTGGACTAATATAGGCTGATGATGATGATGAAAAGGTTTAATGAAAAATTCGAATTAGGAAGGAACTTTATATTTAAAAATTGCTTAATGCAGTTGGCTTTCAGTTTAGACGTTATGCTCGTTTTTCGAGTGACTTTTATAAAATTCATGTAGTTTTTTATCGTAACGGTTCCTTACTTCATTTGTGTCTTCTATTTGCACATTATTATTCGCTTTTTTAACTAATTATTTGTCCGCCGACATGATGCATCACAGAACAGAAACAAACAAACACTCAAAAACCACAGATGTCAAAAACAAAACAAAACAATATCAGCGCCTCTAGCGGTGGATAATGTAACTATTTTATGATATTGTTTGACCTTATCATGAAGTACCCGTGCGTTTAGCTTTTCATATCGTTAAACGCTGATTATTCATTGATCTGGCCTGACTACATCATGATATGGCCAGCGCAGCGCGTATTTTCCATTTCATGAAATTCTACCATTTCTTGAAATGGTCGGTCACATCATGAAGTGATCAATTCTAGGATATGGCCACGACATATATAATTGCACAATGGTCAAGTGTGTGCCACGAAAAAGTTTTGTCCCACCAGTGGGACATCGCAGTGGGACCACGGTTCCGGAGTGATTATAATATGTATTACACATAGAATGCATTACAACGTGTGTATTGAATTTAAATCTGTAACTTTCAACTAACATGTTCATAGGCGACGAGTATAACTGTCTCATGTGTATTTTGACCAAACTTGAATCTATTAACTGTAATTTTATTTAGTTTTAATTTGAAATAAAAAAAAACAATTCAGTACCTACTTACCTCTTATATTAGGTTCAATCTCTAAAAATGTAAACGTCTGAAAAATCAACAACTGAGGCGTGACTTAAACCAGTAATTTTCCACTTTGTCCAAGAATACGTAAGAATATTCTTATTGGTCAGATTTAAAACTGTAATTTCCAGTTAGTCGATCCATTTTAATAAATAAACAATTACCATTACCATCCTAGTATCTTCCACAAGATTTAGCTGCCTGATAATTTTCTAAAGCTCTTTTTATAATTTTCTTTTCTTTATCCAAATACACTCTAACTTTATTCGCATCGCACGAATATCCTTTGATATCATTTCGATAAAACGTCTCATAATCAGCAGTAGCTTTCTTTTCATTTTTGAAGTTCATCTTCTTTTTGTACTGGCCTTTATTGGTTTTGCCAGTCGTTTGTTGATCATCTGGTATTTCTATAGTCTGAAAACTACTGGCTTTCCAAAACATTGCTTTCGAAGGGCCATTAATCTTAGAGCTCTTTAGTTCAACTCTGAAATGTGTTACGAAATTGTTAAAAGGCCTAATCTATTTACGAGTCCAATTTTGTCATTCTATTACGACATCCACGGCCGTCCATCCACGACATCCATAAAGGACTCGATTTTTCGCCACGACTGCCATGGCGACTAAGAGGTATCCACCGGGAGCGGGCAGCAGCGCCCCCTGAAGAACAATTCTACCACCGAACTGCGATCCCCAACCCGCATGCCCAGCAGAGGATTATGAGCATAACCCCTCATCAGATAACAGTCAATAAGGCGCTTATCAGGGGGAGGCCTGCGACCAGCAGTGGACCAATATAGGCTGTTGGGGTGGAGGCCATGGACATATCATTTCAGCTTGCTAATTCTGAGAGCTATATCGGAGACTTTTGTTCTTCTACGGATTCCCTGCGATCTATTGGCAATGATTCATTTTAACTTACCCATAGTTGAACTCGTCTGCATAATACTTCACATTAATAGGGTTTCCTTCATCGTCCATATACGAGAACTCTCCTACTACAGTGCCATTGGGGTATCGAGTTTCGTTCCTGGCTTCAAGTGGATCGTTTGTGTTTGTCAAACTTGAATTATTTACTGGATAGCCTTTTAACACATTTATTATTTTAATAAGTCAATGCGCAGTAGATCGTTTATCTACGATTTGATCATTTCAGTAGTTTTAGAGATATTCATGTTCATATTTTGACAAACTTGCCTTGGCAGGGTTATGTAGTTAAGTATCCCTGAGGTAGAAATTTTACTTTATAACATTCTACCTCAGGGATACTTAACTACATAACCCTGCCAAGGCAAGTTTGTCAAAATATGAACATGAACATCTCCAAAACTACTGAATACATCAAAATGAAATATGGAGTAGGTACATGTAGAATCCATGGTATAATAATATAATGGTAGAACCTAATTCAACTAACGATACTATATATTACGTTTTATCCAAATACCTAAATCTTATGATATAATCCAGACAATTTAATGCTCAACATAGTACATAGTTTACTAACGGTACAATCTATCGACAAAATAAAAAGATGTATTTTATCAGGTAGTTATGTAGGTACTTATTATCACGTAGAAAAACACATACCTTTTATCATGTTGAAAACTATTAGGGCGTAAGTCATAATTGTTATAAATAAATGCTTCTGGGAAATCATTTTTCAGTGTTGAATAGTTTTACAGTTTTTCAATGGTTTTACTGAAAATTATTTACGACTTATCGACTTATTATAGTTTACAGTTGGGTGAAGGAAATCACCCTCCTTAGCGTTACATTATTGCTCTATGAATGTCATGGACGAAAGAAGCTTCTTGGTCAACATCAAAAAAGTTGTAATAAGTAAAAAGCAGTCTTTAATAGATTGGCTTGTAAAGATAATAATAAGTTAACTATGTACATTATATTTATCTAAATTACAGAGAACTCGTTAATTTCCAAACTAAGGTTAGTAAATTCAGCTGGAAATAATTGGAAATACACCTTAAAATTGGGTTTAATCCTACAGTTTCACTTGTCATAAGCAACATACTGACTAGGTGTTCCCACTAAGTTATATTTTCTCCTCGTACCCTTCTCAACATCTACTTTATTTGAATCAAATCGGTTCTTATTCTTGTTGGGTCGTTTAGGTCTCGTCCATGTTATCGAAGGTTCGGTTGAAATAACGATTTTGTCAGCTGGTCTAAGTGTTGTCGTTTGATATCCATAAACGAAAGGCTTGAAAAGTGTGTCTCGGAATACCCTGTAATGGATAAAAATAATCAATATTAGCATATAAAAATATATATCTACGTAATGTATTGTATTAAGTATATCAGTCATCAAGTACCCATAACACAAGCTCTGCTTAGCTTGGGGATAGATGATGCTATGTGGATTGTACAGCAATGGTATTTATTTTTATATTTATACATCATGAGTATAAATACAAAGCCTAGAGCTGAGTGCTCAATGTGGCTCCTTTAAGCAAGGGAGGTTTCAGAAGGAAGTTTTTTTAAATAGTCAATGGACCTGGCTGTGTGGTGTCGGCTTAGAATTTGCACCACCCCAACTCTTCCCGTGGGTGTCGTAAGAGGTGACTGAGGGTTATCTATGGGGGCAGGCAGCAGCGCCCCCTCCAGTACAATTCTACCACCGAAACTGTGATCCCCAACCCACATGCCCCGAATGAGAATTATAGGCACTACCTCCATGAGATAAAATCCAATAAGGCGCTTATCAGGGGGAGGCCTGCGTCCGGCAGTGGACCAATACAGGCTGTTGAGGTTGGGGTCGACACCTTAGTTTGACAACAATCCATCACAGCTGCTACTCTTCCTCTGGTAGGTTTCAATAGTCCTCTCTTACGACCTCGACGGGCTGTTTTGAAGGGATCTATACTTACGTCGCGATGCTTTTACTGCCTAGGAAATACTACACAGCAATGACGAAATTTTGCTTGGGCAATTTATAAGGAATCTACACAATTACATAGTGTCACTGTGGTAAAAAACGAATTCATAAAAGTGGTGTGCGTTGAAATCTTTTGTATGCTACGCGGGTACGCCGTAGCGTCGTAGCACTCTCTACGAATTTGCTTGATCGATTGAATGACACGTAGTCGCAATAGGACTCCATAATACCGCTAGTATTATTATAATATATCCTCTGTAGGTATTGCATTGCATATTTAGCAAATTATACCTAGGCGCATGCCTAAATTGCCCAAAGTTGTCGACAGTGCGTCGTAAACAGAAAAAGCTGCTAAAAAGCAGTCCAAGCGTGTGTGGCCTACGAAGTATTGCTCTCATATGAGAGCTTACAAAAAAAGCAATGATAAAATGATGAATAGATGACTAGAGGCCTAATGATAACAGCCAATGAGGCGGAGGCCTACGTGTAGCTGCGGTCTGTGATAATGTGTTTGTTGTGTGTCTGTGATAATGTGTCACAACAAACACATTATCACAGACCGTCATATAGTCGTTCCACTTTACATCAGGCAGACCATCTGTTTATCCCAGAGCATTTGTTTTTCTGTTCCATTTGATTTTTTTTCCTAGAAAAACCCTCCCTATCAAAAATTCATAGCAATCCTACCTGTACCCCGCCTGATCAGCAACGTATCGGAACCGCTGCGGGATACCGAATGCATCGATATAACCGTAGGCGCCGGTGACGGTTCCGTTGGCGAGGCGGTCTTCAGTGCGGTACTGGGTGTTACCAGTTACATCGTCTGCGACGTCGTAGTTGAAGGAGTATACGCCTGGATTGCCTGAAATTAGTTTAAAAGACAGGATCAGTTAAAAGAATACAGTGCAAGTGAGGTCCATATTCACCGTTGCAATTGACCGCGATCAACATACGATAAACTCAGTTCAAGCGAACGAGTTCAGAGCATAGCACACGTTGATCCAGCTCAGAGTAAACTCAGTTCAACAATCGGTGAAATCGCGCCTAAATTGACGAAAGTCGTTTTGTTTTGCGCTAGAGTGAAAAAAACAATCAAAATGTGTGGCGCAGTGCTCGGACATCTGAGACGCTGACGGCAAAAATCGAATCTGCAACCTCTGCGCCACAGACGGACCTTTGCTCGCTTCGCCACTGAGGTCATCCTATGTATAGCGAGCGGCTGCTGGGATACAAAAAATATTTGGATTGATTCTTAAATTAAAATGAAAATGGATATAATAGCTTCTAACCATCAATATTATTGTAGAAGTAGTTTGAAGGCGAGGACTCGGCGACACTTAACCGAGGTATTCTTGCCGAATGCACTTTAGCGTGGCTTACGCAGATCGTCACTAAAATGATCTGAAAACAGATTAAGATCTTCACAGTAGGTACACTTGCAACTTGCTTCATTTGAGGCCATGTAGCTTGCACTAGATCAACTGACATAATATTTTAAAATTGTTACGGAACTAAAGTTAAGGTGAATAGATAAGTTTAAAAGATCCCCTTTTACACAAACTTCTTATTGGTAGATTTTATGGCACTATTTCAACAACTCCAAAGCAAAACTCTCTAATTAAAACTGCAAATCAGACACCAAGCAAAACAAAGTCTAATTAACACAAAGCATACTACCTTAAAACTTCGTAAAGAAGAACTATTAACACTTATAACACAAATTAAACACCAAAAAATATGGCAAATATCCCGTTTTATTTGCTTTTACCCTACCTTAAATAGTAAATCCATTATCACAGATATTGTAGAACTTTCAACGGAAGTGTGTAGAGGCGCGGCGCACGCGTTGTCCTACCGACACATCTCCTTATAGTGCAAGAACAACGCGTTTGAGCCCGTAAACTTATAACTTGGTTTATACAGGGTGTCTTAAATAATAACAAAGTCCAAAAATCAATTCTTTAGAACACAGAACAGCCAGCCAACTTTAATGAGAATGACAATCAGGAATTTTCTATGTAGAGCCATACGATACCGGTCACCATCAGTCGAGAATCACAAAACTTTGCACCTTCGAGCAATGTTTCTTCTGCACGTGTAATGTGCAGTTTTGTTAACCAGTAATTATTTAAATATATAAAAAACCGACAAATGAAGGACATAAACTTGTAATGATGTTTCAAAATAAATAAAATATGAACGCAAGAACCTTCAAATGAATCAATATAATGTTTAGACGATTTTATTATAATTTTATTATAATTTATGAAACTTTAGCTGTTTGCTTGCTAAAAATTGTCCCGGAGAAGCAGAAATTAGCTCTATATTTAAAAAAATGGCAATTAATAATGGGGGAAAGAATCAAAATCAAAAACTCTTTATTTCCTTAGATACCATAAATGTTCACTTAGAAAAGGTCAAATTATAAAACTAAACACGGACACGGAAATAAAGTGATATTTTTGATTTTTCGGTATATAGACTAAAATAAAGAAGCGAAGAAGAAACCTTTAGCCTGTTTTATCTATTTTATCCTCTAGATAATCTGATATTTTATAGTAAGCCTTTTTGCACAGCAAGATTTTGACAAATTATTTGAATTTATTTACGAGTTTTGTTGAAGAAGCGTATAATTGCACTTTAAAACGATACATGAATTTTGTGTAGCCTAGTTGTGGGCACAGAAAATGTGTTGACGCTATTCAGCAGTGGATGTTTGTGGGCTGGTATAGTGATTTATTTATGATAATAAATTTCGTCCCACTGTAAGGGCCTCCCTTCCTTTTTCCACCCTTTTCGACCTTGAGCTGCCTGTGCCATTCAGGTAAAAAAGAATCTAGTTTGTCTTGCCATCTTCTACGGGTCGGCCACGACGTTGTGTTTGCGGAACCCATTTTGTGGTAATGTTTGCCCATAGGTCGTCTGGCTGGGGGGCGACTGGGGGCGACGTAACCTGCGCTGATTGATGATGATGATGAAAGAAAATGAATCACTATAAACCTTTAGCGATCACCCTGTACACATAACAAGTGGGTGAAGGTAATTTCACCCATATCCGCGGCGTGATGTCATGCCATTAGTGCGACAGGATAAGGTATTGCCTTTTGTGATGGCAAGAAAGCTAGAAAACTCTACCTACAAGTAGTGTAAATAAAAATTGGGATTGAAAGTGTCTTGTAGTAAGCGGGTCAGCATAAAATTTTCAATCACAATCTTTATCTACACGACTTCTACTATCTGTTGTGCATAATATGAATGTTCATTTTGTCATAAGTTCATGGATTTCATATTCTTTAAATCAGTACAGAGATGAACGGGATTTAAGTCTGTGTATAAGATTTCATATATTTTTGACTCATAATTTTTTCATAAATTGATAGATTGTTTGCAAAAGTCTGCAGTTATCTCAATTGTTTCAATTGCAAATACCTACATGTTTTAATTTGTTTCTGATATTTAATTGATATAGTATATCTTTGTCAATAAAGTAATAATTTATCTACCTATCTAGATTTAGATTAGATTGAGATTCATAAGAAAAGCTAGTAGGTAATAATACCTACCTAGACGAGGAGGTCTACTTTGAAAAACGAACGAAATTGACGGATGACGTCAATAGCACGAAACTAACCACCTTACCGCAAAGTTGCTTTGGGCGCGTCATCAACTGACACCTTTCGTTTCGGATCTCATCATGGAAAGAACGGATCGACCTTCTGTGCAATCCGACGTCATCCGTCAAGTTCGTTCGTTTTTCAAAGTAGACCTCCCAGTACTTATCTTTCAGAAAAAACACCACTCAATATTATTTAACGATATTTTAGATAACAGTTCTTATATAATATTTGAATTCTGTATATCTATTTGCAATAAAATTGTAAAATAATAGAGTCATAACAACCCATTTATGATAAAACTCGCAATTCAGTTGCATTTACTGCATTTTGATTATTGTTTTACATCTTTTTACCCGCATATAGTTGCGATAAAATTTACATAAAACGCACTGCGAACATCGACTAACGAACCGATGATGTGTCAACGACCATTTTGTCTTCTGTTCACATAAATATCACCTACACATGTCATATTTTCCAACTCGCTATTTAATTTGCTATTCTAACCTAATTTGCAATTTATGCCTATTTAACCCTCAAAAACACCTAACATTATTATATTATGATTTGTAGATTTTGATATAAGTCTATGCTCACTCTTCAATTTTAAGTCCAATGTAGGAAGTTACTGTAAAATTGCTTAAATGATGGCGCATATCGCCCACTAAACTAAGCTCTTTTAGGACTTAGGTAGGATGTGTTTATATTATAGCCTAACTAGCTCCTTCCCGCGGCTACGCATGCTTTTGTCCGGGATAAAAAATAGCCTATGTCCATCCACGGATACTGTCTACCTCCTTGTGAAATTTCATTAAGTTCTGTTCAGCTGTTTGGGCATGAAAGGGTAACAAACAGACAGAATTACTTTCGCATTTATAATAATTAAGTATGGATGGATAAAATAAACCTTTGCATCAGTAGTTTATACATAAATTCAAGTCTAATTTAGTTTGATGACACATGAATGAAACGACGAATGAAAGAAGGCCTACATTGAAACACGAAATACGAAATTTCGGTAGGCGGATCGCACGAAACGAACAACTTTACTGCTGAATGTGACACTAAATGACTCCTTGCAAAATAAAAAACGAATATATCGGTAATCTTTCGGTTTATGCAATACGCCGTCCGTCAACTTTGTAATTCGTTTTTGTAGGTAAATCTCTTGTCGGCCCGTTGCCATGGAAACCATTCGTTAGCAGTGATTGTAAAAATTATCTTAAGATGATGTTTTTACGGAGCACATTATCAATTCCTCGAGAGACAAACTTTTATGAGACCACCTGAAAATCAACCTTTTTACCTACAACAACGACGGAATCATCAAAATCTTTTATTAATTGGCGAAGATATTACCAAAGAACAATGGCAAGAATTATGAGCTATCATGAGGAAAGATCCCACGGGTATCAATCGATAGCTCCGGAAATTCTGAATAAAACTGTATATTTAGTTTTTCCATTATTATTGCAGGAAAAATTAAATTAATTTTTGAAAATGTGGATGAATAGCAATTTGGGCGAAGCTAGGGTGATAAAAACTAGTAGAATCCGCCATTTTGTTTTTGACATTGACAGCACTACCAACTCTGCCTGTCTTTATTATTCTGTGGTCCAATCCGCGCGCTTTTGTAATGTGTTTGTTGACAAAATGATTTTCAAAATAATACTACAGGTGAACCACAATACATAAATATAATTTATCTACTGTGGGTGAACCTTCTATCCTTACCCAATATACCTAGTATTATAATATCTGTGCCCAAGTGTTTGTGAGAGTGATTTCACAAAAAGTTGTAGTAGCAAAGAAACTTGTTTCAAAGAATATATTTTCTTTCTTGGGTGCTAAAGAACTACATAGGTACCTACCCTTCGCCATTGTAAGTTATTGTACATCGAGAGTTTATTTTGTTTTCATTGTTCACCTACCTACCTACTTCGTAAGATTGTCGGTATGTGCCTAGTCTACATAAAATTATGCATACCTAGTAAAAGTTAGTAGTACTTACCTAATACTCCGTAAGTACCTACCATAGAAATCTAAATAACAATTTAGATTTCTATGGTAAGTACCTACATACCTATGTGCAGTGTTTGTATTGTACCTACCTAGCTATCGTTACTAAAATTCTCCCATACATTTTAGTAATAAGTCTTACAAACATTGAACATTCCTTTCCTTTTATAAATAATTAGACGATCGCCTCGCGGTTTCACCCGCGTAGTTCCCGTTCCTGTGGGAATTCCGGGATAAAATATAACCTATGTCACTCCCTGAAAAGTAAACTTCATAGCAATGAAAGAATTTTTCAAATCGGTCCAGTAGTTTCGGAGCCTATTCAATACAAACAAACAAACAATCAAATCTTTCCTCTTTATAATATTATAGTATCGATGTGTTTATTTTTCAGGTATTTAGGTACCATCTAAATGACGATAGAGAGGAAACCGAATAACAATACTTACTCGGTAGCGCTACCTCACAGATAATGGAAAAACTTACTAAGAATTGAAAGAAACTAACCCCAAGAATTGATATACTGTACTTACCTAAGCATTCTTGAAAATGTATAATTTAGCACCAAGATAAAAAATATTTTTCTATGAGTTTGCCTGCGCATATTAATAAAATTATACGATTCCACTGACCAGTTACCTAGTTGGTATGTTTTCTTATCTTATGCATATACACTAGCCAAACTCGATTTAGAATGTTGGTAAACAAACCGCCCATCTAAGGCTGAGCGCAGACTTGAGTCACGACAGTTTTAAGACGGACTTTCCTCACATAGAAAGTCTGCCTTAAAACGGAAACAAAACTGTTTTGTCTTGCATCTTCATACATTTTGTAAAGCAATAGTCTGTCTTTAGTCTGTCTTAAAACTGTCGTGACTCAAGTCTGCGCTCAGCCTTAACCTAAAATTCACTCTGTTGCCGCGTCTTTTTATATAATATAAATTATTAGGTAGGTATTTGATTGCACTTATTTTCTTTGTAAATAAAGTATTTAAAATTAATAAATTATAAGCAATATTTATTGAAGGAAGGATCTCAAATCGGCAGACGTAAGTAAGGATGTAAATTGCGTATAAAAAGACGCAGCAACAGAGTGAAATTAGAACTAGTATTACTTATTGAAACAATTTGGCAACGATTTGGCTAACTGCAGACTGTTGCAAACAATCAATGCAATTTATTATACGTAGGTACCTATCTGAAACTCGACGCCAAGCAGAGCAAGTGAGTTTTAGTTTTTTGTGTAAGCGTTGTGTGTGTGTGTGTTCTTAATGGTTTGCTTATAAACATTCCACATCGAGTTTGGCTAGTTTATAGATAGTATTACCTATTGGTAAAGCTAGAATGGTACGTAACGTAGTAAGGCCAACCACTCGATCCTTCTGGGATATTAGGAATTATTACAAAATTATCTATTTTGGTAGATAGGTACCTACCTAAAAACATTTTTGATTAGGTACTACCTAGGTAGGTAGGTGCTCGTAACTCGTTAAGTTGAAGACTCCAAAACCGTCAAGAGCAATCGCTAAACTACACTTATTGCAAGACAACAGAAGCTGCTCTGTGCTTTGGATTGGAATCTTCATCTGTTCACCGCTATACCTAGGTAAGTAATTTTGGCGATGACTAGGTAGGTAGACCTATGACTTTTATTGAGATAGCGGTTAATTATATGTCTTCACTTCAGGAAGGTACGGTACGTACGATACTCCACGTACCTACCTATAATACAAATAATAGTTGTGCCATGGGTAAGTTAAGAATCGAAAAGCAAACGTGTTCTTGTCTTTAGTGGAGACTGCGACTCGGCAAACGTAGTGTAGGATGCAATTGGTAGGGAGATGCTGGATGCGGCAAGCAGAAGACTGGGCGATATGGCGCTCATACCTAATGAGCGCCATATCGCCCAGTATATCGCCATACCACCTATCAATTTTATTTGAACAGGTAGGCGACACGTTCTTGGAACACATTGTAAAGCCGCGGCAATACACCTGAGCTGGTTTAGGTTAGGCTGGGCTAGGTAGGTATAGGCTAAGGGTACTACCTACATAAAAAGTTAGGAAATCTCTATCCAAAAATGTAGCAGGGCCTAAGACCTAGCTATTTTCGTCCATGGCCGATAAACCTACTCTATTCTACCTACCAACTGAAAAAAGGAGGTTGGTTTTAATCCTGTCCCTAACCTGAAACTAACCTCTAGAATTGAAACCTTTTTTGTCACCCCGCCGCCATTTGCAATGAAGAGATGAACCAAGGATAGGAAATTATTCTGCCAATTTTCAAAAATATATTTAATTTTTTCTGGAATAATCGCGGAAAAACTAAAAATGCAGAGTTCCTTAAAATTTTGAGATGAATCGAATGGTATATTTCTTATCTTTCCTCAAATTTTTGGGACAAACCATAAGGGAAAGTTGCCATTGTTCTTTTTTTAGCTAGTCGTGATTTTACAAACATATGTACATTCATAAAAAAATAAACATACGGACGAATTGAGAACCTTCTTTTTGAAGTCGCTTAAAAATAATACTTTCCTGCTTAGTTTAATAACAACCAAAATAGGTAAACCAATTTACCAGTTGTAAAATGACACATAGTTTTATAACGGTTTGCTTCCAAACTTGTTTATATCCTACGAAAAAGGATTTATAGCGGAAATAATATTATTATAACTCAGAAACTGAATAAAATTATAATGAAGGTGATGAACTGTGCTTTTTCCTTAGAACTTTCCGATGTGGGCAAAACTATAGGTTAATTGGCCTTTAATATTTGTTTATTTTGTACAAACGTTTGTAACAATCTCACTATCTCACATATATTATAAATGCGAAAGTTTGGATGGATGGATGGATAGATGGATGGATGTTTGTTGCCTCTTCACGCCAAAACTACTGAACGGATCAGGCTAAAATTTTGCACACAGGTAAATCTAGTAAGTCTAACCCTGGAATCAAACATAGGCTACTTTTTATCATAAACTAGTTTATTATAATTATGAACAGAAAATCAGATTATTACAAAATAATTATTTTATGTTGAATGTTCATTAATTTCATTCATTACCACACTCAGGTTTGGATTCAATTAAAGGTGTTTCTTGGTACCTAGGTACTCTAAATAAGTGCTAAATAAAACTTAAACATTTAGGTTGTTACCAAAATACCGGTCACTCGACCGAGAAGTTTTAACATTTATCATTTTATCTATTATCATTAACATAATGTCAGTTTGTTAAATTGCCGTCATCAGTCTCTTTCTTATTTGGCGTAGGTCTTTGAACTTTTTAATTGCAAAATTACCGTTTTTATTATTTCGCTGATTTTGTACTATATTTTACGCGCTATAAAATAGGGTCTTCCAACTATTAAAGATTTAATTAAATTAAAATAAATTTATTGATACAAGACATGGAACAATAGTTTTGAAAAACGATGTCATCTGCAGAAGACAGATATTATAGCAAAGTTCTAAAAAAAAAGTGACGGAACTGTAGTCCCACTGCAATGTTTGGTGGGACCACGAAAAAGTTTTGTCCCACCAATGGGACATCGCAGTGGGACCACGGTTCCGGAGTGTAAAAAAAACATTATTCCAAACTACGTGTTTTTATTTCAATCTTTCTTCATTGCGTGAGTTAAGAGCACAAACGATACTGAAATTAACGTTTTACTTGTACTTCAGATGCTTTATTTTTACACAAACATGAATAAGAGAACATCAAAGAAACCTTAGTCGACTTGGCCAATGCCTAGTGCCGCTTGAGTTGGTAACCCTGCCTGTCTTCTACAAAAACTAAGATACTATTTATAAAATTAAAATAACTATAACTAGGTGCTTCATAGACCAACACATCTGTTTTCATATAAATTTACTGAAGTTTTTTACTAAATGAAAAATAATAAGAATAGTAAAACAACTTTTAACAGCTTATTGCGAAATCGTTGGCAAAATGTTTTCCGATTTAAAATTCTGCCTACATTATGATCGTGCAATAAGGGTTAAGTGCAACTTAGAACATTTTGACATAGACGTTGGCAAGAATGTATTGAAAACAAATCTATAAAATGAGGAAATATAAAAATCATTAAAATGTGGTAGGTATGTTGAACGCCCAGAACAACCTACGGGAAAGCGGACGCTTGCAACGAGAGACAGATTTTAGGACACGGCGTTACGTAGTTATCATGCTTGCTGCGAATGATACATACGCCCGTAATAACGGTCAGCACCAGTTTTTAGAGATAAAAACCTACATGTACAGTCGGCTGCAAAAATATGTATACACTCCCAAGTATTCAATTTGACTAAATAGTAAGTGTATAGTAATTGTGATAATTTATGTAGCGCATTATGACGAAGTACGGTGACTACTTTGTACGAATAACGTGTGCATGTCCTTTTATTTGAAAAGTTTCGAGTAAAATAAAAGTTAAACCTTGGAAGTGTATACATGTCTGTGCAGCTGACTGTACTACCTACAACCTACTGTGTTGGTCTTACTAAAACTACGAGTATTATTGCCGGTGGTCTGTATGGCTAGTGGTAGGCGAAATGTGGTGCGATAGCTGCGTAGTGCGCTATAGGCGCTGCTATTACACGGTGTTGAACCTGCGAAAAAGAATTCAGTCAGATGTGCCATGGTTCCTGATAAAAAAAAATAAGATTGTAGACAAGGTTGAAAGTGATGATAATGATAAGACGTTAGCTCGAAGCACCAAATCACCGAGTTCACTAAAAGCTATGAGACATACTAATAAAGATGATAAAGGCATTGAAAAAATGTTCATTATGGTTCTTTAGTAATGCGTGATTATAAGGTTAAAATCGTATACAAAATCAGCTCTAACTCCTAAACCCAAGAAAATCGCAGAACATTTATATCATCACAGTCATATTTATATCACATATCTATTGTATAAAATAAAAATAAATAAACAATGCTGGACAATACAGACAGCATCATCTAGCCCCAAGCTGAGCAGAGCTTGTGTTATGGGTACTAGATGACTGATATAAATAATATAATACATTACATAGATATCTATGTTTTTTTTTTATTATACATAGAAACGACCAGAACACCTGGAACAATTTTTTGTAGATCGTACAAACATTTGTCCCAAGGCGGGAATCGAACCCGCAACCTCCTGCGCCGCAGGCGGACCTTCGCCCACCGCGCCACATCGGTCACCGTATATTATATACAATACACATATCTAATAAATCACATTATGTTCTGCGATTTTTCGTGATTAAAATTGATTAAATCAATGCACGTTGACGACCTCCTCCATACACGATCAAACTTAGTATAGATAAAGCACTCTGTATAACTACATTGCACAATAAAAGGAACCTTATACAGCTTATCTAATGTAAAATTATCGCAGATTTACTCTAATAACTTGTCAAAGGGCTTGTTACAAAACGCGATTTCTCTAAGATTGTAGGAATGCCGCCAGCGACGGTGATCTTGCGCAAACTAATGGTGCAGGCTTATAAGGACATGGGCAAATAAATCACTCAGAATTCCCATGCGAGAGTTCAGAGAAATGGTGAGGCTTGACGGATGCTGACCTTCGACCTTCTGTAGGTATATTTGCAAGAGGAAAAATACTAAAATAAAACATTAAGTGCGTCTGGTCGAAGCAACGCATGACCAGAGCTGGTGAGTATCTGGCACAGCGCATCAGGATTGCAATACAGCGTGGCAATGCAGCCAGCGTCTTGGTGACGCTTCCGACTGGTATTGATATGGATCAGTTGAGCAACCTGTAGACTGTTTGCAACAGTCTGCGGTTGGCTCAGTTTTGTGGTTATATGAGTATAAATTAATATTTGTGAATAAGCGCGAATCGGACTCGCCCACTAAGGGTTCCGTAAGATCTTGTGTCTTGCTAAATTATCATGATTCTAGGTTAACAGGAAGTAGGTACGCTATAGGTTCTGGTACATGGCGAGCATCAAACATTTTTTTTGTGTTTAAAAATATTCAAATTTCAAAATATTCGGGCATAAGCGGTTACAGCTTTTTGTAAAAGTTACAGCTTTTGAGTGCGTTGACTTAGAAGTATTATTTACATCGCGGCTCCAAGTGGTTACGGACTTGAGTATTTGACGTTAATTTCAACTCGATACTTTCACGCGTTCCTGAGAAAAGGGGGTTGACAGACAGAAAGACGGACAACGAAGTGATCTTATAAGGGTTCCTTTTTTCCTTTTGAGGTACGGAACCCTAAAAACTATTTTTAAGCTTATTTATTTTTAGAATCTGTTATAGGTATTCCTGTGGTGAAAGGCCGTAAAAGATGGTGATGGTATTATAAGACCTTAAAAAACAGAAACCTGTTTTATACGGCATTTCAGGAATCGATATGTACAGACAGCGTTCCGAATCAAACCGAAATCAAGCCAAGCTGTTTGAAAACAATTCATATTTGATCTACAACTCTTCTACTACTACGTACACTTTTCTTAAAATTAAGATAAACCAAAACCACCAAAATGAATTTAATGAAGATGGCTTTGAGCATGAACTTGGATGTTAAGTATACTTCCGTCATCATCTATCGATGTCCCTTAGAGTAGATACTGTCAAGTATCAGGTTTTGAAGTGACCACAAAATACTCTCGATGGCCCAAGCCTACGTGACAAACAATCCGCAACGCAACGGTCAATTGTACTACAACCTTGACCGCTAGTTCAGTCTCCGCTCGAGTAGTTCCAAGCCTATTGGTTCTTTCGACACTGATTTCAATAAGTTCAACCAAATGCCACACTTACCTAGTCAAGACAACAGAAATAGGCAATCACACTATCACACTAATCACACTAATATTATAAATGCGAAAGTTTGGATGGATAGATGGATGTTTGTTACGTCTTCACGCCAAAACTACTGAACGGATCGGGCTGAAATTTTGCATACAGCTAAGTCTAACCCTGGAATCAAACATAGGTAACTCAACTCGGCATTTTTATCCCATAAATCAGTTCCCGTGGGATAGAAATCACCTTTAAACGTATCCATAGAAACAACGCGTGCCGCGGGCAGAAGCTAGTTTACAATATATTCCAAATTTCCAAAGATTGTCAGTTTTCTAAAAACAAGAAACTGATTTCGTTTCTGCCATGTAATAAATTAAACTGTCGCTTGAACGTAAGCCGTCACGAAATGTTATATTTCAAAATGATTTGGATTGGAAATTATGATGTGAAATGTATGATGTGATGTCGATCTTGAACCGGAAGACGGAGAGTGATGCTACAGGGCAAGCAAAGCTATTGCCGTCTAGGGTAGAATAGAAAATATGGCATCGTATCTTCATTGAATACATTAAAGAATTAAAATTGATTCCTTCAACTTCAATAATTTACTCATAAAACAATGACTGTGATGCCAGCTTAGAATTTGCACCACCTTAATTCTTCCCGTGGGTGTCGTAAGAGGCGACCTCCATATGATAAAAGCCCTTTCAGGGGGAGATCTGCCTCCACCAGTGGACCAATACAGGCTGTTGAGGTAAGGGAATGCAATGACATTATTTTCTACTCCATTTCTCCTATTCCCATTCTCTTATTTCTATTATTCTTCTCTTCTGTTTCTTTTCTGTTTATCTACCTTAAGCAACAATCGCTTTTCGTGCAATCGTCTACTGGGTGCGGGAAGTTGAGTTTGATGACAGAACGCTATTTACTATGTGTAATTAGAAAGTCTATATCCAGCAGTGGACTTGCATTCGCTGATGATGTTGACACCATGAATATAGAAGATTTTATAAAGGTTCTTACGGGATGCACAGCCTGTGTTTTGTGCACAACCGCGTTGAAGCCAGAGTGGTCATCCGCTGCGTAGTTTACTGTGCGAGTGGAGCCGTCGGGCTCTACTAGTGAGTAGCTGCCTGGAACAGGGAAAACCTTCAGGTTAATCAATAACATAAATTACATAGATTGTTGTCAACAATCTGCAGTTAGTTCAATTGTTTCAATTGTAAATACTATTTCTAATTTATTTCTATTATTTGATTGTAATTTTGTTTGTGAATAAAGTATTCATTATTACATAAATAAAATAAATAAATAATTCCGGGCAAATCACACAGCATCAACGAGCTAAGCAAGCTAAGCAGAGCTTGTTGATGGGATTCCTAATTACCATCATCATCAGCCTATGTTAGTCCACTGCTGGACATAGGCCTCCCCTAATGAGCGCCATAGCGCCCTGTCTTCAGCTTACCGCATCCAACATCTACCTGCAGTCTTTCGCAGGTCGTCATCTCATAATCATCATCGTCGTTCATTATTCGTCATTCGGATGCCATTTCAACTGGTAATTCTTAGAGCTGTGTCGATAACTTTGGTTCTCTGTCGGATGTATTCGTTACGAATTCTATCCTTCAGAGAGACTCCGAGCATAGCTCTTTCCAAAGCTCGCTGAGCGACTTTGAACTGGTGGATGCTCCTGCTGCGCCAGATACCAAATAAATAAATAGCATTGACATAATGCCGGGAGTGACAGGAAAAGCCGATGTTTCTAGCTATTACATACCGTGTTGTACCTATTATGTATTCAGCAAGCAAAAACGATGCAACGGAACAAGACAATGCATTTACAACTTCACAAGTGACGGAAAACAAAAGTCTAGTGTTAAAACTTATGTATTGTTGTTATCGCGAAGTGCCGTGAGAAACTATGTGAATGTACTAATGGAAATAAAGAAGTACCTACGACCGAAATGCGGGTAGTAAAGGAAAGCTACGTAAGCCACGTAACCTTACACACAAACCCACTAAATAGCTCGAAACAATAAACGAATAGAGTAGGTATTGGTACGCGAGGTATATCCGTCCTTTACTAGATATTTTAATAAATTTCTAACATTAATAGGTAATCTACACAGGTCATAGGTATAGTTCATTAAGTTTTTTAATAAATAGTGTAACTTAGTTTGTAAATAAAGAAAAATGTAAATGTAAATTTCAAGTTTGTGTCATAAATAAAAATCTTTTAAAATATTCGTGGTTAGTTATAAACATCGAAAAATCACTTATTGTCGGGGTATTAAAGAGTTATTCGGTGCACGTGCGGTTATTTATCTCTGATCCACAAAAATGACAACAATCGCATCTTTCTGTGCTCACAAACTCAAAAGACGATTTTGGGAAACTCATAAATTACAGAAGTAATCCAATACCAATGATACTCGTATACGTTTTCTGCAAATAATAGAAAAAAATTAGAACTAGTATTTACATTTGAAACTATTGAGCTAACTGCGGACTCTTGGAAACAATCTACAGGTAGTTGAACTGATCCAGTCAATACCATATCAATACCAGTCGGAAGCGTCCCCAAGACGCTGGCTGCATTGCCCCGCTGGCATTGCTATGGCAATGCTGATGCACTTCGCCAGATAGGTATTTACCAGCTCTCGGGTCACACATCGCTTCGACCAGACGCTCAGATAATATTTAAAAAACCCGAATAGTATATTAGAATTTTTTTAATTTCTGGCAAATTATAGAATATAGCAGCCAGTTGCAAACAATCTCTAAGTAGCTCAACTGATCCATATCAGAATATTTCTGGCTATTAACTACCATAAACTAAACTTACCTCTAACGACGTCTCCATCCCTTTCCTCTTGTTGCGACTTGATGTCGCCCGTGTGTGGGTCCTTCACTCCGTAGTTGAAGGCGTACTTTGGATAAGCCTGCAAGAAAACATCACTCTTTTTTTCCATGACTTCTACTTCTTATAAACTCTTACTCTACTACTGCTACTAGTAAGAACTTGAGAATTAAGAATAAGTATTCTTTAACTTTTAAAAACTTGAAAAAGGAAGAGGCTCTTAGTTAAGCTGTCCGTATGTTTCTGTATGGTTCACCGATATCTCTGTCGATTGTGGACCGATTTTAATGATTCCTTTTTAATAATACATCTTTATTCACAAAGAAAATTATACTAGATAAAAAATTTAATTGTTCTTTTTTAATGATTTTATCATTGTCTAGTATAGGAGATGACTCCGAGATGGTCCCATAAACATTTTATTCCAGAGGGATCAGTATTGGTCTCATAATTATCATCATCTCATCTCTCATTTTTGGCCCGTATGTAACACACTATCTAATTTGTATCTGTTTTGTTTTGTTGTTTTTCTTTTCTCTGTAAACCTGTGTTCATTGTATGTATGTACATATGATTGTAATGTGTTGTGTTGTGTATTGTCCAAATACCTAAATGTATTTTCTTTCTTCTTCTTCTTTCATAAATCTTAAAAAACAGTGCAAATTCCTCTATGCAGGCACGACAACGAAATCCGTTATTTGTCTGGCAAGCGGCCAGTTTATGGACGGTATTTATCACATATATAGTTTCATAAATTCTCTACATATCCATAGGTTTGCTGTAAGAAAACTCTTTTAGGGTTAAACTCGCCTTTGAACATGTCCAGTATTTGGTAACTTTTATTAAGAATTAATGTGTGTGATCAATAAAGAATTTAATTTATGTATATTTTTCTATTTATCTCGAGGTTTCAGCAGGTTCACACGCTGTTGTGACAACCTGGCTGGAGTTCTTTAGTTACCACGGTTGCAAAGCGGGCAGTATTATTCAAAACTACCCTCATTTAGTGTTTTGTGTCGCCCGTGTGTAGATGGACATGCCTAGTTCAGAAGAATCTGAACTAGGCATGTCCATCTACACACGGGCGACACAAAACACTAACGGTATCCGATTTATACTCGTTGAATAGTTAAATATAGGAACATAATAAACGATACCAATGAAAGAAAATTACCATGAAATTACAAAGTAACACATTCGGATTTTAAGAACTGCTTAGGAACTTGGCTCCATTCATCTAAGCTCGGGATTCTTGTACTATATAAGTACTCGGTTCTAGAACCCAAGATATTTTTTGTAAATAAAGGTGATATGAAACCGAAAAGATTGAAGTGGAAAATATTTTACGACACTGGTACCATCGAAGCAAATCTAGGAAGGTAGAAACAATTTTTGGTTTGACAGCTTCATTCATCATATTTATTCGTCTCTTGTCAGTTTTTTAACTTGAATTTATCGAGGCAGTATGGCCATAATATGGCTTTAGTCTTATTTATTTATCAATATATAGGACAAATGAAAAAAAGTTACACCATTTTTCGCTAACTGTTGTTGAAGTTTTTGTTTTTGGCGGTAGCATTTATGTTACCTTGTTATTGTTATCAGTTTGAATGAAGCTCTACTTATAAATGTCTAGACGTTTGTTTACCAAAAATATCTTGGATTCTAAAATCGAGTATAGAAACACAACTCACAACAGGTTCCACAGCATGCACCACTGGGGCATGCAACACCGGGGCATGCACCAGCCCACCCAGGTACTGAGGCAGCGGCACCGCCGTGGCTGCGCACACGCACGCTAGCACTAGTAATATCTGCAACACCATATCAGTTATTTTAATATTATCATCGTTGTGTTTCTCTCTTGGCTATAACAACCAATCACAATTAATAAAATTTTACTTATGACTTATCTCGTTTATTTACCTATTTTTCTTTCTCTTTATTTACCTATTCTTCTTTATTTTGATGACTCAAAAAAATCCTACTAATATTATAAAGCCGAAAGTTTGTGAAATCTGAATTTTTGTTACCTAGGATCTCCAAAAATACTGAACAGATTAAGATGAAATTTGGCGTACGTTTAGAACAAAGCCTAACTTAGATAATAGGCTACTTATTATATCGAAAATACGCGTCCGAAGCCGCGGGAAGAAGCTTGTAGGTAGAAGCGATAAATACCCGTAAGTATTTATATTAAAGGCTCATTAGTAATTACGTTACCTACGTAACTTACCCGCATATTGTCCGCGACACACGCAACTCTCGGCTGACCGGCGCCTGCGCACTCTTATAAATATGGGACCCCTCCAGTACTGCCTAGGACCAATACCTGTGCTAGGACACTCGGCAACAAACATTAGCTGAAGGCATGACTTAACACAATACACATTATACATAGAATTAGTAGTAGTAGTATTTAGGATTTTTAAAATAATAACCTTTATTCACTAAGAAAATTATACTATTATTTACAATTGAAACAATTGAGCTAACTGCAGTCTGTTGCATACAGTCTACAGGTAGTTCAACTGATCTATATCAATACCAGTCGGAAGCGTCCCCAAGATTTAGGATTGTATCTTGTAAAAAAATATCGGATCTCATTATTTTCATAAGACCATTCCTAAATGCTTATAAAATTATTTTGACTTCGCCTCTCTTCCAAAAATAAAAGAAATTTCAAAAGAAAATCATTATTTGAGTTATTCCCAACCTACCCATAATACAAGCTCTGCTTAGTTTGGGGCTAGATAATGCTGTGTGAATTGTCCAGCATTATTTATTTATTTATTCAGTATATATTTATTTATTGTAATGTGTACTTTTTGTAAATAGTGAATTATAAACGTACTTAATTTACCTATCTCGGCGAAGATAATTTTATAATGGACATTTGGAGATGACTGTAGGTACAGTAGCTATATTTTCATTGTCTTTATATTAGTAGGTACCTAAATATATCGTTAATTAACTGATGTAAGGATGTAAGGACATAGGATAACTCCCAGGCCAAAAAAAATCCCTGGGAGTGTTTAGAAAGCCTTTATTTTTAAAATGTAAAAAAGACCGATAAAACTGGAAGATTGACCACCAATTTTATGCACACTTCCGATGCGATAATCACAGGCTGGTTTAAACCAAAGGAGCCTATACCTACCTACCCAGCTGTAGATGCTGATATCGGTCTACTCAACCTCACCTCAACAGCCTATATTGGTCCACAGCTGGGCGCAGACCTCCCACTGATAAGGGCCTTATTGACTTTTATCTCATGGGGGTAGTGGCCATAATCCCCACGCTGGGCATGCGGGTTGGGGATCGCAGTTCGGTTTTAGAATTTTTTCTACAGAGGGCGCTGCTGCCCGCTCCCAGTTGATATCCCTTAATCACCTCTTGTGACACCCACGCCGCGGGAAGAATTAGGGTGGTGTAAATTCCAAGCCGGCACCATACAGGTCAGAACTCGGTCTACTTACCTGCATAGTGATGATATTAATGATCAAAATGCTCATTATTAACAATTAACGAATATAAACAAACTAGAACTATGATCAAATTGATCAAATCAAAATCATCGTACTTATACCACAATAAAATAAACTAACCAAGGAACCTGCATGTAGGTTAGGTAGTCAAGTTGAAAGCCGCTGTGTTGCAAGCTGTGAATGATTCATTGATCCTTCCTTAGCTAAACGCATAAACCCAGTTTTACATATAAACACAATTTCTTAAGAATTAAAGTTATTACAAAGACAAATGCCCAATTTCAGTTGCAAGATTTGTCCCACACAATGTACATACTAACAGGGCAAGTTAAATAAAAGAAAACGACGTTATTATTAAATGTATTAAACGAAATATATATAAAGCCTTACTCCTATTGCTAGGCCTATTGCTGGCCTATAATATAAATAAATTAGAATAATAAATAATATATGTAATATAATAAATATAAATAATTCACACATATAATAAAAGTATATAGACTTTTTCCAATAGGAATGGCATTCCCCGCGCTTGCTAGCTGTGTTGCGCTCGTGTTCGTGTGAACGAGCTTATGAACAATACAACTCAATACACAACTGTAGAGACGGTTGCAGCTTCAAACCGTTTTTGTAGAGGATAAAAACGAGCGACACATGGTACGATATGGTCTCATATGCCGTATGCATTTGAAAAGGGCCGAAAAAGACTTTATTTTTCTACGTCACAAGCGGCTCTGTATAATTTTTGAAGGTAAGTGTGAAAGTGTAGGCGGTGCAGTAAGCTTTCGACCACCGAGCGTGCTGATGTTGTACCGAAACCTTACCGAGTATTCAGAAAACGGCTTAGATATACAAAATAAATAAATTATGCTAGACAATCCACACACCATCATCTAGCCCCAAGTTAAGCAGAGCTTGCGTTATGGGTACTAGATGACTGATGTACATAATACGATACATTACATAGATAGATATTTTATTACACTTATAAAATATAAAATACTCAAGACACCAAATTTTTCTGACAAAACAAGCACACATTTAAGTTATCGTTTTCTGAAATTCTGAGCATGTTTTCCTATATCTAAATTTATACGAAAAAAATAAATCTTTACAAAAAAAATCGACGGTTAAAATATTACTAGAGATAAATAATTATTTTATTATTATTATTATTTTTTCTAAAGATAATTTTCCAACTATCTTACTCATGAATTGCACTAAACTGAGAATACTGCAATGATCCATAACTGTTCCACATATTGACCGGTATAAATCAAGCAAAGTAACTAATATACTCTTGCGAAATAATATTACAAGTCCCACGCACGAAGTGTGTGTACACCCTTATTAATTGCTAGTTATCTGGTTATCTAACAATTGCAATATACCTATGGCTAGGTATTCATTGAATTGGGTCAAGCAACAAGCAAGAGGATGTTAGCTACATTTTCTCCATAAAAATAAACTTGTTCTAAGACTTTCTTTTTATCCATTTTCACATAATGATCAGGAATATACGACTAGCAGCCCGTCCCGGCTTCGCACGGGTGGACATTTATTTTTAAACATTTTGGGATAAATGTAGAGTAAATCTTTCTACAGGACATTTTATACTTTTATCCGACTGCCTCGTTGGTCTAGCGGTCGCGTTTTCAACCGCTGATAATGAGGTCCCGGGTTCAAATCCCGGGTCGGGCCAAGATTTGTGTTAATGGGTCTTTTCTAGCAGGAAATATTCACAGTAGCAGTCTGAAGTCAGGAACTTGGCGGTGTTAAACGTCGCGAGCCTCGGGAAAGCACGTTAAGCCGGTGGTCCTGCACTTGACCTCTCATCGGTCGTGTCGGTATATAGATATAGATAAAGAATCGATGAGAATTATCAGGGGAAGTTCGAAAGTGGCGCCAGTGACAGCAAAGATGAGGAATAATAGGCGCTTGTATGCCTCAAACTAGCGTCGCTGCCTTTTCTTTCTTATAATTAAGTTAATCAAAGGAATTTTTAAAAGTCCATTGTACAGTTTATGATACCTATCATAAGCTTAATTTAAATGCCCATATAAAAGTTTTCTTTTATTTCCTTTATGCAGAATAGCGAAGTTGCTTTTGGTGGCCATTGAACTCTGTTTTCGCTTCTCTGTCTAAGTTATACGAAACTAAAAGTTCCCGTTGTCCCCATTGTCGCTTTCCCGATGTGGGGACTACGGGAACTTTTAGTTTAGAAGAAAATTTATGACTTCCCGTCGTCTCTATGGCAGAAAAGGGTCAATGGGGACAACGGGAAGGAATTTTTATGACTTCCCGTTGTTCCCATAATGGTAGTAACTAGTACCATTTGAAACAACGAGCGACAACCTCTGTGATACCCGCCTCGGGACAAATGTTTGCATGATCTGCAGATATTTGTTCAGAATGTTCTGGGTGTTTTCCATGTATTATAAAAATACCTATCTACATAGTATACGTATTAAGTACCTATATCAGTTATCTAGTACCCATAACACACGCTCTGCTTAGCTTGGGGCTAGGTGATGCTGTGTGAATTGTTCAGCATTATTTATTGTTGTGTGTGTCCAGCGCAGACACTGGTGCAGTCCCTATTCTCTCAATCTCTTTATCTGATGAGACAGCAGACCAACACGACCGGAGAGATCTGGTTATATAACATACTTATATAACATCAACCGAAACACAAGACTGATTCAAGATACTTACTAATAAAATCAAATCAAAAATTCTTTATTTCCATAAATACAATAAATGTACACCTATAAAAGGTCAAATTATAAAATTAAACACTGACACTGAAACAAAGTGATATTTTTTATTTCTGTCGCTTCGGTATGTAGACTAAAGTACAGAAGCAACGAAGAAACGTTCAGCCTGTTAGTTGTTATTTTTCGAGTTGGAACAGAAGCCGTCCTAAGCTTTTTATTCCTCTAGATAATCTGATGTTTTATACTTAGTACCTAAGCCTTTTTGCACATGAAGGTTTTTACAATTTGTTCGAATTAATCGTTGATAGGCTCGCGTTAAATCGGCACCACTTATAATTTCATCATCAAGCCTAGTTCCATAAATCCAATATTGCAATCACCTACATCGTATCACATACAAGTACAAGGTAGGGCTGAAACTTGGAACCTGTCCTGGGTCGACAACGCCCTAGAGACAGTCATTCATGTCATGCAATTAACATGACAAACGTTCATAAGATTTTCGACTTAATATGTTTACAATACAATACAAAAGTGCTTTGTTGTACACTATAAAAATAACATTCCAAGGAGACATTACATACGACAAGTACAATGGGCGGCCTTATCGCTTAGAAAAGATCTCTACCAGGCAACCATTGGCAGGAAAAACTCCTTGTCACGAGCTTTGAAAACTGGTAAAGGAGAATAACTGGTAAGGATACTTCTTTTCTAATAGACTCTAGTAATGCATTCCACAACCTTATAATGGCCTGGATGAAGAAGGATTTGTCGTAGAAGAATTGTGGAGGAATTCAAAACGCTCCTTTCAATAGAAGGGAGTGACAGGGTTAAAAAGAATGTTATAAAGAAGAGAAAGGATATGGGAATTTCGGTAAAGACGGACAGGACTGGAAACCATATGAGTTTTGTGCGTAACTCCGATGTATGATCAAATTTACGAAGACCAAACACAATTCGTATACATACGTTTTGCAGCCGTTCAACATTATTAAGCTGCTCCTCACCTAAGTCAAGGTAGCAGGCATCAGCATAATCAAGAATGGAAAGCATGAGAGATTGAGCGAGCACAATTAATTTTAGTGGCCGTGGGCAAGAAGTTATGGATTCATCTCAATGAATCAGCGGAGGCAAATATCTTGCGACTCACCGCATCCATTTGAAGGACCCTTGAAGATTCCCAGGTTTTTCAGCAGGCAGGCCCTACGCGCCGCTGAGAGATAGAATAAATAAACAATGCGAATAAAAGTGGAGATCATACGCCACCGTGCGGGACACCAGCGAAGGTGTTTCTCCAAGACGAGAAAGAGTTGTCACTACGAATAAGCTGCCGGCGCTCCTGCAGATAACTGCGAAACCAGCCGATCGCCGGTGAATAGAGGGCATTATACCACGCAGAATTTTTTTGCTGTAGTCAAGTAGTGTAAGAATGGTTAGATGTCCGATTTCCAATCCCGATCTGATATCATCAGTAATCTTAACAAGAGTAGTAACAGTACTGTGACCGGGACGGAAACTAGACATTATACCTGATAACAGGGAGATATAGATCTCTACGATGTAAAGCAGGTACAAAACATCAGAAAGTCCTGAGTGATTTAACAAATAAGCTTGCATTGAATCAATAGCTTTCAGAGCACTGGTGTAATGTTTGGCTGGGTGTAGCTCTAAATACTTGAGGCAAGTACAGGAGTTCACTATATGACGCAAGCAATGCAACGCAGAAATAAAACACACTTGATTTTATGACTTTATCCAAGTTTCCACATAATATAGGTAGTACTTAATAATGCTTCTGATGCTTCATAAATAGTTAAATAGCTATTACATTGTAGAACACAATTTGTACGATTTAGTATTTCAATGTAAGTTTACATTGGGTAGTTACCCAGTTGTAGGATATCCTCAACAATCACATCTCATATCAGAACAAATGAATATTCTATAACATTGCATATCTTTTAAGATTATCAGATTCACACACAGATGTCCAGTCCAACTCTGGTAATACGTTAACCGTAGGTAGTCACTACATTTCAAAATTTAATAATTGAACTAAATTCACATAGTATAAATTTTCAATACTGCAAAAAACATTACACCTAAGTATATGGGAATAGAGCGATCATAAAATGCGAAATATCTCAATTCTATGTAGGGCAAGTAGGTATGAGAACTTAATAGAGGGCCAACTATATCAGACATGCTAAGAATTTCTTATATTTTCATTTCTAAACACGACGGCTTTTTTCAAAGGTGTATAAACGGTAAAAAATTACCCTTCTGGAACTAAATAAATAATGCTGGACAATAATGAAGTAAGGAAAGTGGTGTGTTGTCGGTTCGAAAACTATTTACCCTAAAAATCTGTCACAATCTTCACACATCGCTTTTATGTTTGCAAAAATATCATAGAATCAGACAGCGCAATCCTAACAAAATCTTAGTCCCGTCAGTTTGTACGGCATTAGCCCAGCGTTTCGAGAACTTTATAAAACTGTATAAAGTGTTTATAATAGGGTTGTCAAACACTGTTGCACAGATTCTAAATCATTATCGGTCGGTCAGCTAATATATTAGGGGAGGCCTATGTCCAGCCGTGGACTAATATAGGCTGATGATGATGATAATGGTGAACTAAAATCTGCTGTTTAAAAGAGGTTACTCTATCGTATGATGAGACAGAAATATTATTGTCAAAAGTCTCCTTACCTATGTATTTTATTTTCCAAATTCATTTTCATTATTATTTTATGTTTCAGTTTTTTACTTAGTTTTATTTGGAATCGTTGTCACCTGAGTCAAAAAATCTTCTCTACTTACTCAGTTATAATTGTAGTACCTAAGATCCCATGTGATAATTATAATTTTGTTGTTAAGTAGCAATAAACATATTTTCATTCTGACGTGACAACGTCCTATAATTCGATAGAGGCGGCTGCACGCACGAAATAACATGACGTCATTAGGCGTTACCTCTGAGGCGTTACTCTGAGGCGTTACTCTGAGGCGTTCCATGTAAGGCTTGAAGTGCAAGCGGGAGCGCTCGACATCCGTCTCTCTCCTACTTGAGTGAGCGATGCGTCTGCGTGGACAGCTGCTATACTATAGTACATTTACATGTTTTGATCGAGTATCAAATGCTACCATTCCATCAGTATTTTCTTAAGACGTTGTCACGTTCAACTATCGTCAGTAAACCGACTTTACAGACAACCAATTTTTTTTAATAAATGTACTAACTATATTAATGTAATACTACCTCTTATATAATGTATGAATAGGTACCTAAATCCAATCATGACATGTCCAAATTCGTTAAAAATAGATAGGTATTTGAGAAATAAAGAATTAGAGAAAATATAGTAGACAAAATAATTATTGGAAAAGGACCCAAAAGTCTAAAATTGGTAATATATAATATTTGGCAGCAGCTTGAGAACTTTGGTGTACGGGAAAGGAGCGGTCATAAGATGCGAAATATCTCAATTCTATGTAGGTACCTACTTTAATAACTTATGTACAATAGGTCGCACTAAAAAATTCGAATTTGAATTTGAATTTGTAGCCTAAAATGAAACTAATAAGATGAGTATAGAAAAAGGATGGTGGTGCCAAGGACAGAAAGTCAAAGGTTAATTTAAAGTCTGACCGGCTCCTCAAAGTTCATACTGCATCCTGCCATCTAAGGCCATTGCTTCGGCAATTCCTTTAGAGGAATATAAATTTATAGGACTACAATGCCTGACCTTTAGAGTATAGTACTATAATATCTCTATGGCACGACCCGTAGAGGAAGCCAACGCGCTACGGAACGTTGGCTGCGGAGGAAGCAAAGTATTCTTGTAGGTACCATCTAAACTCTATGGCCGGAACTTTTCAGACCATAGATGATTTTCCACCATATATGTATTACAATACTTTTCCAAACTTCCTTCGGTTTTTCGAGTTTTTCCCTCTTTTTATAGATCAACTTCTTGTCTGATGGTCTTCAAAGATCGTGAGCATTTGAAGTTTACGACATTCCTTACTGAAACTGGCAGAGTCGTAGCGAAAAGCAAGCGGCACCAATTATAAAGAGGTTGAAGTTAAAAGATCGTGAGCCTCTTTTTCTTTTTGAACGTAGACCGATTTACGTTATATGGCGGCCCACAGACTACACAATAATATTGCGCAATACTTTTTATTGTGCAATATTATTGAAGGTCTGTGGGCCGCCTAACGCGTCGCCGAAAATCTTTGTATGTTTTCTTTTAGGATGAACTGTGTATAACAGTTATTGTATTCTGTTTTCAACTTGTCTTGTAATGTAAATATTGAATGATGGTGATAAGACGATGATAACTACATGCGTGCCTACACGTGAAGATCGAACACATGCCCAGCAAACTAATTTATGCATCACAAATATCTGGACAACAATGTTTGGGAGATCTATCTATCTACATAGATACAAACTGCAACCCAAATCGAAATTTAGTGCTTTCTGAATTCTAATCATTGTTTTAAATCAGTTATCAAGCAGAAATATTTTACAATGGAGAACGGTAATACGGTATTGTAAACATTATGATATTCATAAAATTACTAGCTGCGCTCCGCGGCTTCGCCCGCGTGGATATTTTTTTGGATAGGGACACCCTAGCGGTATGAAATACTACTGCGGTACTTTCCGACCTATTCTCGTAATATACAGGGTGACTGGAACTCAACCCGCCATAGCGAATTCGCAAATAGAGGAGGTCATTTGCTAATTACTACTCTAACACCTTACGGTGTTAGACGGACGGAGCACGGCACGGAGCCGTGCCTCGGAAAGCACATTAAGTCGTCTAACACCGCCAACTTCCTAACTCCGGGCTGCTACTGTGAATATTTCTTGCTAGAAAAGATCCAAAATCTTGACCCGACCCGGGTTTGAACCTGGGACCTCATTATCAGCGGTAAAAACGCGACCGCTAGACCAACGAGGCAGTCGGATAAAAATATAAAATGTCCTGCTTATAGATTAGACATTTACTCTACGTTTATCCCAAAATGATTAAAAATAAATGTCCACCCGTGCGAAGCCGGGACGGGCCGCTAGTAATATATAAAAATAACATGTCACCAAAACTATAAAACTTAAGTTAGATAATTAGCAAAGACCTTCTCTTTTGCGAATTCGCTGTGGCGGGTTGAGTTCCAGTCACCCTGTATAGATTATCCAACCATCCTATTGAGATCCAGTGCATCGAGCGCTTAAATATCGTGTCCTGCAATTTGGAAACTTGCTCCTGCCGAGCTGATAGAGGTGAGCAGTAGGTAACAACAGCGGAATGCGCGAGCGCAACTTTTTTATCGCCGAGATCAACTACCGCCGCCGTATATAAATAATAGCTGCTGAAGCTGATTGTTGTATTACTTACATAAAAAAATATTAAACTTTATTAATAAAATTAGTTTTTATTTGTTAAAATTTTAAGATCGAGATTAACAAAATTAAATTTTTTAGATCGAACAGAGAAAGTCGGGAATTTTTGAAAATTTTCCGATTCTGATAACTTGGTCATAAAATTGATTTTATAACCGAGTCTGAGCCTAAGTTTGGTCCTTACTTTTGTTACAGCCTGTATAGGAATACAAATAAGACCCTGTAATCCTTACCCTGTAAATTGAAATATTTAAGATTGCGAAAAGGGTAAATTCTCATTCATTAAATAAACATAATCCATAGAACCGAAATTATGCATTCCTAAAAATATTACAGCAAAATAACTTCAGGCCCTATCGTGTACTTCATTATCATCATCATCAGCCTGTGTTAGTCCACTGCTGGACATTAGGTCTCCCCTAATAAGCGCCATACCTATATAGTACTTACGCCATCACAATACAAAAGCGTAACTAGTTTAACAAGACAAGACAAGCTTGCAGAAATGCTTCGAATTGTGTGCGCTTTGTGTAAAAGTTACTTGTGAGGCTTTTTATAGGGCATTTATGATGATTCTGAAATTCATGTGTTTTGTGACAGCGAATCCTGGCTCGATGACCTGCATTGAGAAATGTGTGACTCTTCTTTCGTATCTGTTCGTCATCGTCACGTTGCCTTTCTCGTTGTGTGCGTGTTTCAAGGTAGGAAAACCTATCTTACTGTAAGCCTAAGCTTGAAGCAAGCATATTATTATACCATGCTTAAAGCGATAATATTTTTGTTATCTTTTGCATCAATTAGTTTTAGGATAGTCTTTTGTTCAATTTACATATTATGAATGTTTAAACAAAACCAACGCTTTTGCAAGTTTGATTCTGCGTTCCTAACGTAGCGATGTTTTGTCTAGGCTAGAATAAAGAAAATGTTATACATTGCTTAATTTATTCAAGTTGAACGAATAAATTTCAAAATTTTTACGCATTCGATTACAATTCGATGTATGTTTTGTCATTATTTGTCTATTCAACCCTAGACAAGAATCGATGTGCTGTACTTGAACAGTAGAGCACATCCATTATGAATGTAAGCGGGTTAACTACGAACCTATTTTGTGTTGGAAGAACACCAACGTTTCACACCCTCAACGTGTCACCCCCGGCGCCTACAACCCGTGCTCTGCGTGCCCTAGCCCGTAGTGCGCGGAAGGACGCGGTACAAGCGCGACGCGAACCGCACTCACCCTGATGAAGTCCCGGGATGAAACGTTGGTGTTCTTCCAACACAAAATAGGTTCGTAGTTAACCCGCTTACATTCATAATGAATTCGTCAAACTACGAAAGTTTTTATAGTAAAATAAAGTGGAGCACATCGATTCATGTCTAGGGTAAAGCACTTATTGTCGGACTTTACATGGTAGTAAATCCATTTCCAATGGCAATTCAATTCAATTCAAATCATTTATTTACCGTAAATTCACTAGGAACACTTGGTCAAGTCAATCGCTACAAAATAAAGTATTGGTACAGAATAGGAATAATAATCAGAAAACAATGTATAATGGATGTGTAACAATGATTTTGAGACCGCACCTAAGAAAGAAATTCGGTGAATTCTCGTTGCTATTTAACGTTAATATCTTCTTTCAGGTGGTCCAAGAGTTCGAACGCGCCATCATCTTCAGGTTTGGGCGGCTCAAGAAAGGCGGTGCTCAAGGCCCTGGCCTGTTCTTTGTGCTGCCTTGTATCGACGACTACAACAAAGTGGATCTAAGGACTGTGTCGTTTGACGTTCCACCTCAGGAGGTTACCTGTTTAATTTGTGTTTAGTTGAAGTTAATCCTCCTAGATAAAATTAGAATTTAGATAGGTAGATAGACTTTTTATTGAGCTCACACACAAACAGCACAGGAAAAGAATATAAAACAATTGTTTGGAGTGAAAACTAAAAACGACTTCAAATTCCTTATTAATATTCGATTTTGATTTTCGTAGTTCGCGTTATAATTCGTGGGTTTTATTTAACTTCATTGTGATCAACCAAACCTTTTGGAAAACGGCATTGAGTTTGCGAAATCTAGAATTTCTTGATTTTAACAGGACTAACTATAAGTTGGTTAAAATTTAACCAACTAACATCTAGATTTCGCAAACTCAATGCCATTTATTTACTTGTTAACAACTTAACGACTCCCCAGTTCTTGATTCTATGGTCTTCCTCTACTCGTCAGATTTTATTCTTATGACTGACTGACCACTGAGTGGATAAAAATACAGGATGTTTATTCTTATGACTGACTGACCACTGAGTGGATAAAAATACAGGATGATATTTTGGTTATTAGTTTATTTTTATTATTTTTCACCAACGAATTAAATTTGAAGAAAATTATACTAGTATTTACAATTGAATCAATTGAGCTAACTGCCAACTGTTGCAAACAGTCTACAGATAGCTCAACTGATCCATATCAACACCAGTCGGAAGCGTCCCCAAGATTTCTTAGAGATTATTATTATTATTATTATTATTATTCTTATTCTTCAAGAGTTATTAGTGGGTTCGATTACCGGATAAAGCAATTAATTTTTCATAATTCTGTGAATTCAGTTTTACTTAAAAAATGTTTTCTTTCAGTAAAACTTCATATTTCCAATATTTCTGGTACTTGCCCTCCATGTACGTACATGTCCCATGACTGTGTGTACCTGTATAGAGTTTTAATATGAGTTTAGATTTTGTCATCTCCAAGTTAGTCGATCGCGTGTTTGCTAGATTCAAACCATGTGCATTAATTCCAGATTCTAACAAGGGACTCTGTGACGGTTACTGTGGACGCCGTCGTCTACTACAGAATCAAGGACCCTCTCAACTCAATCATCAGGGTCGCTAATGCAGGGTTGGTACGATAATCTTAATCCTTCCACTTACTATCTACTAGCTGTTAACCGCGTGTTTTTAGCCTAGGTACCTACGAGTATGTTATTCTAGAGACAACTGTTATATACAATCAGTTCAAAACACCAATCTGAACCCAGTAATTCATACAAATACGCACTCAGATTCCAGCCATGATCGAAGATGGAGCCTTAGACTAAGCTATTATAACTGTTCTTTGCAGATCATCAACGAAATTCTTAGCAGCCACGACTCTTCGCAACGTGCTGGGCATGCAAAAGCTGGCACAGCTGCTGTCAGACAGGGAAGCTATTAGCCGTACGATGCAATCCACCTTGGATGACGCCACGGAGCCTTGGGGAGTCGAGGTGGAAAGAGTTGAAATGTAAGAATATATTCGTACTTTAGTAGATTCGTCTACGCTGCCCAGACCTTCTCTCGTTCGACTATCTGTCGTTCACATTTAAGACGTACAAAAGTGCCGCCAAACGATTACTTCATAAACCATATACGTGTACCAACCATAATACTTCTTGTGGATGTAAATGCTATTAATGATGATTGGCTTTTTTAGTAATTTCTGGTTTGGAAAAACGACAACAGTTTATAATGATCTACTTACCGGAATCTACAGGAACTCAACATTTTAACCGAGATTTTTGTTCATATAATTCATTAAAATAAACATTGTTGTTATTATAGTGCACTCAGGGTAATAAGGTAAGGTTCTTCGACTCCTACGTCACTTGACCTCGTGGTGTAGTTGGTTAGCACATTCCCGTACTGAGGGAAGGATGCGGGGTCAAGTGCCGTCGAATTCGAAAAAGTTATGGGATGTTATTTGATTTCTTAAAAATAACTTTCAACTTTGATTTGCTTTCCAG
Organism: Eupithecia subfuscata; assembly: GCA_963564075.1. Lineage (NCBI taxonomy): Eukaryota > Metazoa > Arthropoda > Insecta > Lepidoptera > Geometridae > Eupithecia > Eupithecia subfuscata. Next base: position 12,028,772 of record OY751103.1, on the reverse strand, counting down.
TAAAGACGTTCGTCTGCCAATAGAATTGCAACGAGCAATGGCAGCGGAAGCAGAAGCAGACAGGGAAGCAAAAGCCATGATTATTGCTGCAAAGGGGGAGATCAAAGCCTCCCAGGCTCTGAAGGAAGCGTCGTTGGTCTTGGTTGATAACCCTATGGCGCTGCAGGTTGTAAATTTTGTTGATGTTATGTTTAATTTTGAAAATTGAAACAATTAACCATACAGGGTTAATTTTAAAGGATCAGCAACATTCGGTGACCGGGTTCCTAGCATCATCAGCAACAACGGTTGTTCTACGACTTTTGAAATAGCACAATAGGTACATTAATTAGAAATTATTTAAGTTTTTATTAAACTGTTGTGACTTTTGTAGGTCTATGTTGCATTAAGGACGACGCATGCTTGCGCGCACATGCGCTGGCGATAATAATAAATAACACTCAGATAATTATCTACCTACCTAGTTAATATCAATTGCTCGCGGGGCTTATGCCTACACTTTGCGCTGCACATAGAGTTAAAAACAATCGAGCGGATATTTCAAATAATATTTATTTTTGTAAGGAAATAAAAAGTTTATCAAAAGTCGTAGAACAAACGTTGCTGATGTGATGATGATAGGAACCCGGTCACCGAAGGTTGCTGGTTCCTTAAAATTCACCCTGTGTAAGTAAGATATGCTTCCTGTAAGTGAACATTCATCATCATCATCATCCGCAACCCGACTTCACCCACTGCTGGGTATAGGTCTCCAAACTTTTGTGCCACTCCACACGGTCCTGCGCCAATCTCATCCAGGTTCGCCCTGCGGTTCACATAACATTAGCCAACACTAAATTCTTTTATATTATAACTAAGTTTTAGCGGTAGGCAAATTTGCTATGATTTGAGTATTTCTAAAGGTATTTCGGCACAGATGCAGATATCCTCCTTTGTTTGCTGGAACTTTAGAAATCGTCTTCGACTTGTTTTGACCCAGACAGTGTGCGCAAAGCCGAGATAATTTCTGTGAATATGGAACAAGATATTAGTGCAATCGACTTTATGTCATTCTGTAAGTACCTACCTGAAACGAATAAACAATGTTTTTAAAGGATTATCAAATCAACGTGTGTTAATAGGTATTCTCGAATTTATTTCTATTCTTTTAATTTTCTTTGTTAACCCTTACACCAGCTCTCGCCAAAAGTGATTTGCGCTTCTCGCTGCCGAAATACCTACCTAGAAATATAGAAAAACTCAGAACACCTTAGTTACAATGTTCCAATGTAATGACAACAACAATAAATTATATATAGAGTATTGAGTTCCAAAAGCGTTGAGCGGGAGTTGTGCTCTTTTCAGAGTTTCGAGATCGGTTTCAAAACCTTTATGGTCTCGCTCTGTCTTTTCATTTTCCCCTCTAGCAACAGCCGGAGCTATGTATTAACTAGATATTTTAAATAATAACATTTCGTGCGTTTGTACAGATTTAAAGAAAAAAAAATTCACTACATATTGTGATATCAAAACTTTAAAAGAGACCTAAAAGGTCAAGTGGGGTATCAAATGAAGGTTGTTACATTTCAAAATAGTTTTTGAAAGGTTTCATGCTTTTCGTAATAATTGAAAAAAGTTCAAAAAATCCCAGAAAACCAAAGTTTGACATCGCTCAAAAAAATAGCAAACTGAAGTGGCAGTGAGCGGACCATATCGCGAAGAACCGACAACCGCTGGGGTAAACGTGTTATTGAGCGGAGCCCACGACTCGGCAAACGTAGGGTAGGACGCCCTCCGGTCAGGCGGGGTGACGACCTTCGAAAGACTGCAGGCAGACGCTGGACGCAGCAAGCTCAAGACAGGGCGCTATGGCGCTCATTAGGGTAGGTCACTGTCCAGCAGTGGATCTTCCATGAAGACATTTATCCTTGTTCAACATTTTTATCATTATTTTGGTAACTGCTGACAATCACTGTTTCTGTTTTTTGCAGCTTCGCTATTTGCAATCTCTGAACACAATATCAGCGGAGAAGAACTCGACGATTATTTTTCCTTTCCCCATTGACTTCATGAAGACCTTTCTTGGAGTTGGAGCAAACTACCCTGGTCCAGGTCCTGGTCCTAGCAGTGGCCCGGTGCACTCTTGGCCAGTTTAGTTTCAAAGTGTTTATAATATGACATACTTAGATTCAATTGAGGCCAATTTGTTACCTAACTTCAAAAGAAACGGTAGCTGCCCTAAATTCCTGTATACACTGATTAAGACGTTTTTTATCTGAAAAAGGGCATGATAAATTTTGAGATTTTAGTGTGTTACCTACGAATACGTCAGGTTTTTACGTTTTGAACAATGACATGTCATCAAAAATGTTCTTGAAAATTAGTAAAGTTACAGAGAAGCATGGAAACAAACATTATTACGGGTATTTCTAAAGTCCACGCGAATGAAATTGAGGGCGTGTCAGCTAGTTATTTATAAATACCCACATCGTGATTTAGCGATTAAGTCCCACCCCATGTATTTTAAGCATATCATCAATCTGCAAACGCAGTTGATTTCTGGCTGAGTCGTATCCTTATGATACCTTAGTACCTAGTAGAATAACATTGTGGGACCTTGTAAGTATACGTAGGTACTAACTCAATCTTAATAACATGTTTGAAAAACTAAGTTGAAATGGCTAGCCTGGCCACAAACGGCTTGTATGGTTTCAGAAACGCATTTCGTATCAATATTTGACTCTATTACCGAATTCGCGAACGCCGCTGACACAGCCCGGCGGCTTGGATAAGTACCTACTTATTTTGTTCTTTACTCCCCAATAGTTCATACAAATTAACGCACTCAGATTCCAGCCATGATCGAAGACTGGAGCCTAAGATTAAGCTATTGTGCTTTGCAGAACATCAACGAGATTCCTAGCAGCCACGACTCTTCGCAACGTGCTGGACATGCGAAACCTGGCACAGCTGCTGTCAGACAGGAGAGCCATCAGCCAGACGTTACAATCTTCGTTGGATGTGGCCACAGAACCTGTGGTAGTCGAGGTGGAAAGAGTTGAAATGTAGGAATATAATTCGCACTTTCGAGTCATTGACGCTGCCCAGACGTTACTGCGGCTGCATCTGTTGTTCCCATTTAGGCCTAAATTTTAAATGTTTATTTATTATAATGGAGTTTTGTCACAAAGTGACTATACCACACCCGTTAGAGATCGAATCTGTAAAATATAAACATGGCAAAACACACAAACTCAACAAAAAATAAATGACAATAACGTTTACCACTTGACAATGCAGGGCCACCTTCACAAGGAATGTGGATAACACTTATAAACCTCCTTGGTTTATAAGTATGTTGCGATTCTGATGACAGAGACTAAAAGAGGTGGGTTCCTACCCACCTCTCCTAGTAGTAGGAGGGAGGAGAAGGTAGGTTAAACCTATCTTAGTCTTCGTGATCACAATCGGTAAGAAGGATTGTAAACTACGTTTCTGCTGACAATCACTGTTTCCGTTTCTTGCAGCTTCGCTATCTGTAATGCTTGGACACAACATCGGCGCGGAGAAAAACTCTATGATTATTTTTCCATTCCCCATTGACTTCATGAAGGCCCTTCTTGGAGCTGGAGCAAACTACCCCTGGTCCTAGTCCAAACACTGGCTCAGTGCCGCTTTTGCAAGTTTAATTTTAAAGTGCATCGTAGGATACCTAGTCAAGACCTTGGAAATTAATTAAATCATTTTTTAAATCAAAGTTTTTTTGTCTAGTAGTGTGATGTGATGTGCTTTTATAATACCTTTGATACCAAATTTCTAAGAAATCAATCGCAATATCGCAAAAAATTTAGACTTCGACGGGACTTGAACCTGCATGATCGAAATTAGCCAGAGTGCGAGGCTTACGCATTATAATAACAAAAACCTTTGATACCGTTAGAGAAGGTCAGCGTTTTATTCCGAATTTTGTGTCCGTCAAGTTAGCAGCCCCGCCGTGGAATTTGGTGGTTTCAGCTATGCCTAGGGATTGCAATCCGGATATTCGGATATCCGAATTATCCGGATATCCGCTAATTTTCATTTCCGGATAATGGGAGCTCCTTTATCCGGATAATACGAATAATACGGATAGGTACCTACAGTAGATTTTTCTAATTCAGGACACAACACTACACCGCATCAGTATTTTAGAAATGTTATATTTAATGCATACTTTGCATGCTTTGTGTTGTTAAAAATTATACATGTATTAATTCGTGCGTGTTTCTGAATCTGAAGCTATAAACAAGCAAGACCTACACTAGCGGTAGCGCGTAAACGCATCACTAGCGTTGACACTGGTTGGTCAGTGATTCGCCGACGCCGACACAGACCGATCTCCGCGCACGTAGCACAGCTACCCCACACACACTACTATAACATAGGTAACTGTATGTGTACATTCGTAAGTTTGATCTCGTGACTGTGTTGGTTCTTTGTTAAAATCATTTTAGAGTAGGTACCTATTAAAATAGGAAGTTGATTTACGTTCGTTACGTTACGGAGGAAGGAATTGTATTTATGTTAAAAATAAGTTCGATGGAAAGAAGAAAACTGTTTTCATATAATAGATATTTTAGTTTTCCAACCCATTTGATCGAAACTCTTATTTTTAATTTTATTTATTTATTTAGGGGAAAACCAAAGGCTTAAAAATTAACAGAATTACATATTAGTAAGTACCAGAAAGCTTATTGATGGTTTTCACGGATAGTGGTGGAATAGTACAATGAAAAAGACTATGAACATGATGTGACAAAACATAGTTAGATTAGGACAATACAAAAAATTTAGACTTAATATTTATCATCATCATTGGCACCAAAAAACTCTCCGTTGAGCCGCCGCCTGGCCGAGCTGACACTTGTGCAGAATAAATCCAGGTCAAATTGCTTACTTAATTTGTTAAAATTATTACTCGCTCGCCACAAGAAGGAATTTTGTCGGTAGTTAGTATGACGTAGATAGGGGGGTTAAATCTGATTAATTTTTTGAAGCAAATTGGGACAGTTAATATTATTCGACATGATTTTAAGTATAAAAGATAAGTCGGCGATCTCACGCCGCTTGGAAAGAGGGAGAATGTGAAATTGCTTACATAAATCGAGGTAATTGGCTGAACTGTATGGTATTCTTAAATGGAAACAAAGGTACTTCATAAACTTAATTTGAATGCGGTCGATTCTTTTATTATAAACATCATAACAAGGGTTCCAAATCTGTGATGCATATTCTAAGACGCTTCTAACAAACGTACAGTAAAGAATTTTAAATCTCTATGTTGTTCAGTTTCTATGCGAATTCTATTTTTATTTTATTAGAACTTTAATGTAACGTTTTTTGAACATAAATTAATAAATTCTTATACTTTAAAAACCCATTTTCCTTGATTTAATTTAATTTTTATGTATATTTTTCAATTATTATCCGTATTATCCGAAATATCCGAATATCCGAATAGTAAGGCTCACTACTATCCGAATTATCCGGATACGAAAATTTTACGGATAATGCAACCCCTAGCTATGCCAATAAATGTGTCATGAAATAATGCCCGCGATGCCCTAAGTAAAATAAATAGTGCCCCAGTACTTTAGGAGATATTTAGGTAGGTATTTCAATGTGGCTGCTATCTTGACGTCAAGCTGGCAGCCCCGCTGATTTCGACGAATCTATAGCGTGATATGAATCATGAACTATGCCAATTAACTCTGCCTTACGGTATCTATCTAGTTCTGCAAAGCTCAGAAATAGACCTCCTGCGGCTTAAGAGATATTTGATTCTGAACATCTACATACATAAAGTACAGACGAGTACAGAAGTGAATTATTCCTCGCACGTCGATTCCCGTAACGTCGATTTTTGTAAAGGCGACGGCGCTTAAATTCCCTTCACTGCGATCTCGCTTTTTTCGTGGTGTAATGTCGGCTGCGGCGGCGTAGAGAAAATGAATAAAAACTTTATATGCCTGATAAAATCCATAACCTATGTTTTTTATTATTTACATGTTTACATACTTACATGTCAACCTCACCCTCTTCTGTTGCTCGAGTTACAAATGAATGTTCACATTATTCACAACGTCTTATGATGTGTACTTTTTGTAAATAAGTAGTCAATTAATAGGCTGGTGAGTATTTGGCGCAGCGCATCAGCATTGCCATACAGCAGCGGGGCAATGCAGCCAGCGCGTCTTGGGGACCCTTCCGACTGGTATTGATTATGGATCAGTTGAGCTACCTGTAGATTGTTCGCCACTTTCTGCAGTTAGCTCAATTGTTTCAATTGTAAATACTAGTTCTAATTTATTTCTATTAGTTGATAGTAATTTTCTTTTTAAATTAAGAAGTTCTTAGTACTTTAGTATAAAAAAATGTCAATTAATATCGTACATAATCGTATATCGTATATCATGGGCCATCATATACGATATACGATAATATAAATTCCCTTCGCCATGATTCATGGCGAAGGGAATTTATCCTGAACATTTGGAGATGACAATAGGTATGTAACTTAAAGTAAATACCTACTGAGCGAACTTTATATCAGCTTCTTTATAAACAATGGCTTACAAAGCACTAGTCGGTAATGGACTAATCGTAGAACAAATTTTCACATTAGGAGTAACTACCTACCTATTTGTTACTTGCCCCAATAATTTGGGCACAGGATATTAAAGCTACGTGCAAATCAGCGACATTCGATTTTATGCAATTTTCTACTTAATATCCATACCCAACCTATGCTGCCCAAGTTCCTATGCTTCTTATGTAGGTGCTTCCTATTAAGGACATTTTATAGCACACTATATTTTGTACGATTTATTAGTTGGATGATACTTTTGAGTAGTTGTAGGATGGTCTCAAAAATCACATCTCACATCAGAACAAGTCAACATTCTGTAACTTTGCTTTTCATTAGTTATAAGGTGGCTTAAGGTTGCCTGGAAGAAATTGCTTTAAGCAATAAGACCGCCCATTGTATGTTTTTATTTTATTTAGATAAAAGTTATTTTTTTTAGGTTTTTTTTTCAGTTGAGCTATCTGTAGACTGTTTGCAACAGTCGGCAGTTAGCTCAATTGTTTCAATTGTAAATACTAGTATAATTTTCTTTGTGAATAAATTTATTATTGTTTAAAAAAAAGTTCTTTTATGTATTTTAAACAATACAGTGTTCATTCATTCATTCATTTTAAGGTTATCTCCCTCACATACAAATGTCGAGTCGAACTAAGGTAATCCATAAACCATAGGTACATTCCAAAATGGAATAGTTGAACTACGTTGAACTAGATTCACATAAGTTTCCAATGCTGCAAAAGCTGTATGGGAAAATAGCGATCATAAAATGTGAAATATCTCAATTCAATGTTGGGCAAATAGGTACGAGAACTACTATGACCTACTATATCAGTCATGTAAACACACAAATAAAACTTTTTAAAACAAGATAGTTTTAAAAACCCGCCGAAGCCGAAGGCTGAAAAGATTTTCATGAAACATGGCTAAGAACACTTGGGATAAAATTATTTATGACACAAAAAAAATTAAACGAAAATCGGTTCATCCGTTTGGGAGCTACGATACCACAGACAGATACACAGATACACAGACAGACACGTTAAACTTATAATAATTATAATAATGGTACGCGATAAGTATCCGATAAATAATCATTAGTTATAATCACACGAATGGTCTAAAGACGAAAATTTGTCTGTCTAAGTATGTGTATAAATGTTTGTTACTCCTTCACACGTATACAGCTAAACGAATTTGTATGAAATTTAGTACCAGGATATATTATGCATTTGTGTACCATTGATCCCGAAAAAGGGCAATTTTCCCGTGGGATGACCAAATATTTTAATATGTTTGTTACTTAATTTATTATTAACCCATATAACCGCGGGTAACATCGCATGGCGCAGCCAGTTTGTTATACAGACCAGGGTTGTTGCGATTATCAGCATGTAAGTAGTAAGTTCGCGTCTTTTGTCAGTAGTGTTGTGTTGTGGTGCGAATGCAAAGTTTTGATCATGTCACCACCTCTAAAAAGTAAAGAACCGGTACCTAACCTACCTAGTTACACTTATTATGAGTGAAGGTCCAGCCGTAGGAGGTTGCGGTTTACGAGTAAGACACGCACTTAGCCAAAATCAGAATCAGCATCCGCTGATGTGTATAAAAACTGCTTCAGCAACAACCCTGATACAGACACAGCGTTTTTTTGAGGTTTAAAAAGTACCCACTTGGGAAATACTATAAATACTAATAAAAAAGTGAGAAATGAATCCATTTTCCGATCATGATAATTCCAAGTTCTTTATTAATAAGGAATTTTGCAACTTAATCGACTCAAAGTTATAGTAACATTTGTACACTATTAGGTATAATGTGTTTTTGATGTGCGTGCTTGCGCGCAGATATACGGGGCAATAAATATGGCGCGTTTCAAATGTGGCGCTACTTTTGTCGTAATACAAGTTTTTGTCTGGTGTCCGGCTTCAAGTCCAAAATTGTGGGTATACCAGTGGCATCAAAACTTAGGAAGGTATGTGGGAAAGGAACTAAAAATTCATTAATAGTTTATATAAACCCAAAGGGACTGTTAGGCCAAGGACAGAAAGGCAAAGGTTAAAATTGTGGTTTGACCGGTTCTTTAAAGTTCAAACTGCATCCTGCCATCTAGGGCTAATGCTTTGGCCATTCCTTTACAGGAATATAAAGTTATAGGTCTCCAATGTGCCTGACCTTTTTAGACAATCGATGATTTTCCCCCCTGTTCCACATATCCCTACTGCTCTATTTCTACTGGTAGGGAAGAAAGGATTTTTTTTCCACATTTAGCTACTAGGGGGGACTACTTTTCCGCTTATCTCTACTGATAAAATAATTCAGGAAAGTGGTATCTTCACAATCAAAATGCTTAAGTGCTTCTATAAGTGTTTATTGTAATCATTCTATTTTAAAACTATGCAAACTCCTTCATTACGAGCTGTGTAGAATCTTTTTTCATTGTGAAGTCTAAGAAAATGTCATGTTGTGTCATGTCATTTGTTAAAAATATAACTGAAAATCGAAAAAATATAACTGAAATAATTTTATTTCAATAACTAAATATGAGTGAACCTATTTTTTTAACCAGAGGCCGAGGATCTGTTTTACTTTACGACGGTTACCAATATCACAGAAAAAAGGTATATGCTAATGGACAAGAGTATTGGAAGTGTGCTATTACTAAGAAGAACAAGTGCATTGGATCTCTCACAATCAGAGTATGTACCGATGCATATTAAATTATTAATATCGCTATTTTTCATAACGTTGTCAAGCCCTGGTGGAAATCCATGGCGGGAGGCCTATATGTTTCGCAGTGGAAGTCTTGTGGCTAATATGATGATAATGATGACGATGTCCCGGAATTATCAGAATTTATGGTATGGTACATGTAACGATGGCACGCTCATTAGTGTATAATGGCGGACTTAATCCCGTAGGTATTTTTTGTCAGTCAACCTTAGGGTGAAGTTATGGTGGTATTGTTTATTATTACAGGATAGAAGTATTATTGAGAAAACAGTGAGCCATTCGGAATGTTGTTTACGTGATATAGCCAAAAACGAAATTGATATGCGGCTGAATGATTGCAAACGAAAAGTTATTGCTGACCCTACACTTCCGATTCCCAAAATTTACGAAGAAACGCTTGATGGAATATACAACGATGGTTTGGATTTGATAGCAGCAACACCAAATTTTAGAAATGTTAAGACTGCCTTATACAACTCAAGAAACAAAGAGGCAGGAACGAGTAAAATGTTTTACACAGATTTAGAACAGGTGGAGGTGCCATCGAATTATCAGAAATTTCTTTTCGCTGACTATAGATATAATGGTGGTCGTATTTTAATATTTGGTGATGAATGGTCCAAAAATAAGTTAATCGATGGGAAAGTTTTATTTATAGATGGTACTTTTAACATTTGTCCAAAACCTTTCACTCAGCTAGTTACAATTCATTGCGACATTGGAAGTACCATAGAGTGTACGAATATAATCCCAGTGCTTTACGCACTTCTCCCAGACAAAAAGACTGAAACTTACGTTACATTGTTCCGACTCATTAAATCACAAATAAAACAGAGCGCTCATAAAAAGTGGGATCCCGATTACATTATGGCTGATTTTGAAGCAGCCATTGCTAAAGCTATGAGAATCGTATTACCAAAAACTGAAAAGGGAGGGTGTTACTATCACTTCCATAAAGCGATATGGAAAAAAGGGAGACAACTGAAGCTAACGAAAAACAGAGACACGAGAAGAATACTAGCATTAATCGCAACGTTACCTTTGTTGCCATTGGATAAAATACAAGAAGGATGGTCATTCATTGAGAGTCAGATTTTAGACGAGTTTAAAATGGATGCATTTAGTAAATATTTTGTAAGAACATGGCTAAAAAATAAACAATTTCAGGAACAGTGGTGCGTGTTTGGAAAGAGGCACAGAACTAACAATTTCGCAGAAGCCTGGCATTTTAAAATTAATAACAAGAGTAACAGAAAAAACAGTTTGTATGCTTTATTAAAATTATTATACAACCAATCAACGGTTATGAAAAATCGGATGAAGTCCATCAAGAATCCGCCAAAAAAGAGGGCGCAAATATATGTGATCCGTGACCGCGTCATTCAAAATGCACAACTGCATTTAATCACAGGAGATATAACGGTGGGTCATTTTTTAGATATGCTAAGATAATTATTATTTATTTGTTGATTTCAAAGAAGTTTAATTGTTAAATTTAGTACCGATATAATATAAGAATGTTTTTTTAAGGTACATACCTTACTACCTACAATAAATGAATTTTCCATCTGATTGTACTTTTCCTTAGTAGAAATATGTGGAAGTGAAATATCATTGTATCCCCCCTAGTAGCTAAATGTGGAAAAAAAATCCTTTCTTCCCTACCAGTAGAAATAGAGCAGTAGGGATATGTGGAACAGGCGGATTTTCCTAACGTCTTAAGATGTTGAAAAATTAAATAAAAGAGTTCCCTCTTATTAATTATTTTCTTTTATTAATTAATTTTTCTTTTATATTTTATATTATTTAATATTTCTTTTAAACTTTTATGTTAATATGATGATGTTGATGAAGTTAATATGAAATATATAATATGATATATATTTCATTGCAATGTAAAAAATGGTGATAAAAACAATCATAACTACATGCGTAAACGTGAAGATAAAACACATGCCCACCAAACTAACAATGTTTGGGAAATCATTCTATCTATAGATACCGACAATCTTGGATCAAAGACGTCGAATCTAGACCCAAACTGCGACCCAAATCGAGATTTACTGCTTTCTGAATTAATATTCTTGTTGCCAAATTACCGCATCAAAATTTCTATTGCTTGTAGTCATTTGTAGCAGTTACGACTGGCTATGAAAATACTCGATAAGTTCGTTTGAGGAGAAATTCTTCAAGCCTCGTTGGTATTACTGATTCGAATTCCAGAGGTTAGTTCTTTGTTTACAACTTTACGCCCACTATCATGATTCAACTGTAAGAAAGCTAATAAAATCCGTTAATTTACCTATCTTGTTAGTAAATGAGAAAATTTTTCATCCGGTTTTCAAGTTTCTTCTGCAGTATTTAATTTTTCTCAACCACGCTCTGCTATCAACATGGTAGCAGAGCGTGGTTGAGAAAAATTAAATACTGCAGAAGAAACTTGAAAACCGGCAAAAGTTTATTTTATCAGTCACTTATATTTTTGAGACGTTTTTGAGGCGGCGCGGCCCGGCGTCGTGTGCTCGGTCACATACTGATAAAACTGAATGGTACGCTAAGAAGATGTCGAATCCAGGTCACAATCCATTTCATATTGAGAGACTCGTTGGCCGAGAAAACTATGCGAGTTGGAAATTCGCTGTACAAGCGTATTTGGAATTGGAAGAATTGTCTGTGTGAATGTGTCTGTGTCACTGGTACAAACACGGATGAGAAGAAAGATATCAAGGCAAAATCTAAGCTTATACTATTGCTAAACCCGATCAACTATATACATGTACAAAGCGCGAAGAAATGTAAGGAAGTTTGGGAGTCTTTTAGAACAAGCGTTTGATGACGGTGGGTTATACAGAAGAGTTGCCTTGCTACGAGATCTCATAACAACTACCCTGGACTCTTCTCGGAACAATAGTGTATAATAGATAATTATGTGAGTAAAATAATGTCGACCGCTCACAAGCTCAGGAATATAAAGTTTGATATAATTGATGAATGGCTCGGAACACTGATGTTAGCTGGCTTACCTGAAACATATAAACCAATGATAATGGGATTAGAGAGCTCAGGTATCAAAATCAGTGCAGATTTTATTAAAACCAAACTCCTGCAGGAAGTTCAATGCTCTGAGAGCACAGCATTCTTCACTAGGAAAAAGGCCATTCAAGGAAGTCAAAGCTCTAATAAGGTCAACAAAGGACCCAGATGTTATAATTTGTAATAAGCATGAACATTTTGCTAAGAACTGTCGTGCTCCGAAGAAAGCTCCGAAGATTCAGAAGAAAATAAAAGTTTTGCTGCAGCTTTTTCAGCTTTTTCACAGAAAATGAATCCGGACCTGTGGTATGTGGACTCAGGCGTCTCCATGCACATGACCAATAAATGTGACTGGATGTATGATGTGACAAGTCCTCCGGTACCCACCATAACTGTTGCCAGTAAGACACCGTTACCTGTGGAAAGTATAGGAAAGGTTAATTAATTGATGGATAGCAATGAAGACAATAAAATTCAGGTAAAACAAGTTTTATACATAGGTACCTAAGCTTGCTGCAAACCTCCTATCAGTGAGTGCAATGGTGAAAAATGGCTGCAAGGTAAATTTTAGAGACAAAGGCTGTGATATTTACGATAAAAATGACAAACTCTTGTGTTCAGCTTCATTATAGAACAATTTGTACCTGCTAAATACCCATAGAGAAGTATTTTCGAACCTGTCATGTACAGATAATTTACGCAATGCTGTCCTTTGGCATAGACGCATGGGACATCTGAATTATTCAGATGTTAACAAGCTGCCAGAGTGTGCTGAGGGAGTGAACTTATTTGATAAGCAGAAAGGTCCTATTACATGCACCACCTGTCTCATGGGAAAACAGACCAGACTACCCTTCGACAATGTTGGTTCGAGAGCATCACAACAATTGCAAGTTATCCATACTGATTTATGCGGACCTATGGAAAAAGAGTCACTGGGAGGTATGAAATATTTTATTACCTTCATAGACGATTATACAAGAAGAGTTCATGTTTATTTTTTGAAAAACAAGCTGAATGTCCTAGAAATTTTCAAAGACTACAAAAATAGAGTGGAAAATGAAACTGAAAAGAAGATCAAAGTTATTCGCTCAGATAATGGAAAAGAGTACTGCAATAAAGACTTTGATAACTTCTTAAGCAGGCACGGGATAGAGCATCAAACAAGCACTCCGTACTCACCCCAGCAGAACGGTCTTGCCGAGAGAATGAACAGGACCCTGGTAGAAAGAGCTAAGTGTATGTTACTTGATGCTAAATTGAAAAAGCAGTTGTGGGCAGAAACTATAGCTACAGCAGCCTACGTCATAAACAGGTCACCCACAAAATCAATTCAGGGTAAAACACCCATGGAGATGTGGTCTGGTGAGAAACCTAATCTCTCAAATGTCAAAGTATTTGGTTCTGAAGTTATGACACAAGTATCTAAAGAAAAACGCCAAAAATGGGACCCTAAATCCAGAAAATTGATATTTGTTGGATACTGTGAATCTACAAAAGGATACAGGGTGCTTGACTCAGAAACTAATAAAATAGTCAAAACCAGAGATGTAACCTTTCTGGAAAATGTTGAAAGGTATGGCCATAATACATACATACCTTGTGTATCCAACAGCAATCATGAGACGCAGCCACCAGAGGAACCCTGCGAAGAGGAATTAGAGATTGTCACAGATCATTCCTTGAGTGATGATTATCTCTCTGGTGACAACAATGACCCATCCTACATACCAGAAGAAACAATTGATTGCGATACACCAGCACGTAATTTTAATTTACGTCCACGCAAAGCTGTTCAGTATGCAGAAACGGATGGGCACGATCTGAGTTACTATTGTCCTGTACTGGACTTAAATGAACCTCAGACTCTGGATGAAGCCCTTTCATCTCCTCATGCAGACCAGTGAAAGAAGGCAATGCAGGAGGAATATGATTCTTTGATTAAGAATAAAACCTGGTCACTGGTTGATTTGCCATCCGGTAAAAGATTCTTACCTAATAAATGGGTCTTCAAGACAAAAACCAATGAGAAAGGAGAGATTATTCGCTTCAAAGCGAGATTGGTTATAAAAGGTTACGCTCAGAGGAAGGGAACCGATTACAATGAGGTATATGCTCCAGTAGTACGATACACCTCAATCCGGTTTTTGATTGCACTGGCTGCTAAGTACGAGTTAGAGATGGCTCAGATGGATGCGATAAGTGCATTCCTGCAAGGTGACATAGACACAGAGATTTACATGTCTCCACCAAAACCATTTGTAGAAAGTTCTCAAGTATGTCATCTACATAAATCAATCTATGGACTTAAGCAAGCTAGCCGGCAACGGAACCTTAAATTGAACGATATCCTACTTAAAATTGGACTGAAGAGATCAAAAATTGATCCATGCATTTACTATTTGGTAAATAAATCAACAATGATAATTCACTGCAGTGTGGGTAGATGATTTTCTAATCTTTACAAATGATAAAAACACAATTGAAGAAATCAAGGATAAACTGAAGAAGGAACTTGATATGAAGGATCTGGGTGAATTAAGGCAGTGCATTGGCATAAATATAAATAGAAATCGTGAGGCAGGTGTCATCACGCTGGACCAAGAAAAATACATTAACCTTATATTGGAACGTTTTGATATGTCCGAATGCAAACCAGTTCGCACACCGATAGAAGTGAATGCGAAATTTGATAAGAATTCTGAAGACCGAGATGAAAACATCCCATATAGGGAAGCGGTAGGATGTCTCATATATCTGGCACATGTGACACGACCTGATATTGCTTTTGCAGTCAGTAAATTAAGTCAATATTGTAATAATCCAGGAAATAAACACTGGAATGGAGTAAAAAGAGTCATGAGATATCTTCAAGGAACCAAGAACCTAAAGTTGTGTTATGTCAAAGAAAACTCAAGAGAGATAACTGGATATTGTGATGCAGACTGGGCCAGCGATCCATTGAATAGAAGGTCGTGCACGGGTTACACTTTTCTGTTTCAGAATGGAGCTATTTCATGGAATTCATGTAAATAGCAGACTGTGGCGCTCTCTACAGCCGAGGCCGAGTACATGGCTATGGCGTCAGCAACCCAAGAGGCTCTATGGACTCAGCAACTGCAAGTTGAGCTCGGGCAATCGATGGACAGTGCTCTAGTTATATACTGTGATAACCAAAGTGCTATAAAACTAGCATCAACGGAGTGTTATAGGCCAAAAACTAAGCATATAGATATTCGTTTACATTTTCTTAGAGAAAATATTGTTAATTCTAAAATTAAGTTCTTTGGTGCGTATAGTTCTGCGTGCGTTAACAAATTATAGAAATTAATTGCAAAACTGATACGCGGCGGTTTTCCTCAAAAGTTGAGGGTCGCTGGTTCGTTGGAAAAACCTAAAAATGCGTGGTCTGACATTAGACAGTTAAAATCCTGTAAGTACTTGGGAAGGCTTACCTGTCTGGACGTCTACGATCAGCTCCAATCGTTCACTGCAATCCAAAATCCAGTTGACAGTTCATGCATTAGGTAAAGTTTACAGGTCCACAATGTTATTCCTGCGAAGGATCGCTAGGTCACGACCCGCGGGGTGATATGTAACGAATATGGTATTCTCTCGACAACAATAACTTAGTTGGAGATGCGATGCGTACACAAAAAGTATAATATGTATATGCTTGAAAAATGCTCAACCGTCCGTCGTGAGCGGCGAAGACAGACAGCCGCCATTACAAGCGACATGAATGCAGGTGCAAGAAGCGACCAATTGGAGCTAAAAATTCATATTGGTCGCGGGCGCCGGGATAGATTTGCAGAGCAAACCTCAAGGAGCGATTGCATAACTTTCCAAAAGAGTAAACCAACCCTTTAAAGTACCTAGATAGATAATAACCATCCAATGTCACACATTATAATATAAGTTAATTAAGCGCAAACGCACTGTTAGCGTAACCATTCTTATCTGTGAATGGTATTAACATGGTAGCGGATAATTTAACTAAAGGCACCACTTATGAAAAACATTTTTATTGTTTAAATAAAATGGGTTTGCGTTCTGCAGGGAGTGCTATTAAATGAGATCGCAACCATATTTATTTAGTGTGTTGGCATCACCTTTGTTGTGATGTTGGCTAAACTGATCTGTCTATCAACCGTAGACTTTTTATGTCACTTGATAATAAAACCCCGTTTTGCATTTTCAATCAGTCTTCTTATTTATTTCCCAACACAAATTATCAACATATCTAATCATTGCTTTAAATCAGTTAACAAGCAGAAGTATTTTCACAATGGAGCACGGTAATTACGGTATTGTAAACAATAAGTTATTCATGAAATTATTATCCAAACATCCTGTTGAGATCCAGTGCATCGAGCGCTAAAGTACCTACTCAGTCCAGCAATTTGGAAGCACGCGCCCGCCGAGCGCCCGCGCCGGTCGCCGACATGTCCGAAAGTGCGTTATTTATTTATTTTTACCATCATGCTCTTCCGCGCATCTCCTCACTCACCTTAGTCCACTAGACACCGCTTTGAAGACACGACCACTTTACATAAAAAGCATTGACAAAACCCAGTCAATGGTATTAAAATACCGCGAACTCTTTTCCGTCATGGATTGCGGTTGCCTCGACAAGGAGTCTGGGGAGGTGGAGTGCTACCTCGAAATACGTAAATACCTATTTGACTGAACAGCTTTATTGTGGAACATCGCATTGTAATATATTTTTAGGATTCAGTGTAGTTTTTTGGGTCGTGTAAACAGCTGGACTCTTTCTGACAGTCAGTCTGTTTGTCAGAGCAGTCCGTGAATGTTGGATTAGATACTTCTATCGTTTGTGATTCGGCTATCGCATTTGTTATAATCCTATTCTAATTTATAATTGTATTCTTTCAATATGCTGCGTACGGAATTGCAAACGCGATCAGCTAGTACTAGGCGTGACAACGTCCCGAGTCGTGAGTACTTGAAGTAATGCTTAAAAGTTCTGTGAAAAATGACGAAGATTCTGTTATCCTAATCCTGTAAATTTAAATATTTAAATTGCGATACGGGTACCTCTTGCGCTATCACGATACAAATGCGTAAGTAGTTTGATAATACAAGCTTGCAGAAGGCTTCGAATTATGTGCGCTTTGTGTAAAAGTTACTTGTAAGGTTTCTATAAAGCACTTATTGATGATGATTCTGAAATTGGTGTGTTTCGTGACAGCGAATCCTGACTCGGTGACCTGTGTGGAGAGATGTGTGACTCTTCTGTCGTATCTGCTGGTCATCATCACTTTCCCTTTCTCATTGTTTGAGTGTTTCAAGGTAAAAAAACATTATCTTACAGTCTGCTGTTAGCGCAATTGTTTCAATTGTAAATACTAGTCCTAATGTTATTAACTAGTTCTATCCTTACTAAGCTTGTAAAATTAATTTACTTTTTATTTATAATAGTCAACATATAAAAAAAATGGCCCATATTATGTTAGTATTGTCTTATCGTATGTTAGTGGGTTCTTATGCTGGACGCAAAGATAGTTGTGAACGTAGTAATAGGATCTTTGGCTTGACGCGACATTGTTTTCAACCGACGAAAAACGGAGGAGGCTCTCAAGTCGACGCGTATTTTTTTTTATACGCATAAGTTTTTACAGAGTAGTCCGATTTCAATAATTTTTATTGGAAAGGGTATGAGTACCCCGAAGTTGGTCCCATTTAAATTTGGAATAAAAAATCCAATCCTAAGGGTAGGGAAATAGAGAAAAAACAAATTGATTGTTCACTCACTGATTGTAATGTATGACCACGCATAACTTTTTACAGAGTAGTCTGATTTTGATAATTCTTTTTTTATTGGATAGGGTATACCCCGAAGTTGGTCCCATTTACCAAGATTTACCTATTGCAAGGTTGATCATCATTAACATTTTTGTCTTTGACTTTACATTGTAGGTACCATTTCCAACGATAAAATCATTTGTATTAAAATTACCTAAATCAGACATTGCTAGCGCCATAGTAAAATTATCTTTTAATTCCATGAATCAATCAGCGGATTCTTGTTGCGCTTTAACTTGCATTCTTCTTTCAGGTGGTCCAAGAGTTCGAACGCGCCGTCATCTTCAGGTTGGGGCGGCTCAGGAAAGGCGGTGCTCGAGGCCCTGGCCTGTTCTTTGTGCTGCCTTGTATCGACAGCTACAGGAAAGTCGATCTGAGGACTGTGTCGTTTGATGTGCCGCCACAGGAGGTAACCCTTAATTCCACCACAATTATTAATACTATAGTCTTTTTTCAACGGGATATTTACCATGATTTGAGTTTTTTTAAAACGGACTAGCTGCATTCTTACTATCCGTTGTCCTATTACCGTTTACCCGTAGGAATGAAGCATTTTCCCGCGGTAAAAAGTAGCCTACGTTCATCAGGAATAATGTGGGCTTCTACTGGTAAAAGAATTTTTCAAATCAGCCCAGTAGTTTCGGAGCCTATTCAATACAAACAAACAATCAAATCTTTCCTCTTTATAATATTAGTATAGATATCTAATCACGGTAAATATCCCATTGGTATTGGCTATAGGAGATAACTTAAAACTTTAATTTGTCTTACATTTACGCCCCTAATAAGTAAGAAAAAATATAGACTGGAGATTTTACTTTATTTCTTGTTGTTTTTATCCACGATATCTAGACAATAATAATCATCATGCAAGTTATTGGCACATATTAGGTACCTAGGTACTAACTGATATTTTCTTAAATCTTTTTTTTCTCGTATTAATTTAAGTATATTAACTTGTTTACATTTTTGATCAGTGATTGAGATTTTCGTCTTTTCTTAAACCGATTTTTCTTCGGATAAAAACAAATCCCTATTATTAGCTTCCCATACCCCAGACAATGGGGAACATGAAACGATTGTTTAGTATCTCGTAAAACTTTGATTGATAGTTTACAGCCACATCAATTAATCAGGTTTGAATGGCGGAAAACAAGCTTTGTGTGTAGACTTGTATGGAATCCGGCTTTGAATATCGGTACACAGATTTTCCGGCCCAAGTCCGGCTTTTACACCATACTCAGGCACCATACAAGTACCTACTTAAATACATATTTATTTATATTGCTCTATAGTGTTACTTTAGTGCACCTTTACCAATATTTTCGGGAAATTGGAGGATTATAGAGAAAGGAAACACAACAAAATAAAAGAAAACATAAATATACTCGTAATAGTATAGAGAATGCACTTTTGCGCACACACTTCTGCACTACAATATTATTTAACATCAAGTCCGCCCTTTATATTTTCTATTTTTCTAAGCATTTTGTCATTATTATTTTCTGTGTTTTTGCGGTATAATAAAGTGTTTTGTATCTATCTTTACTCTTCAAAAATGTAGTGTGTATTTTCTAAAAATTCCCGGATTTTACTTTTCTTTTACGCCTTAGCCCAACATTAGCTTCCAAGAAATAATTGAAACTGGGTTAACAGTTTTCAATAGCAATGCCACAGGCACCAAAAATGCTTAACCACATGGTAGGTACGTGACTAAATACTAAAGTTTACTTCTATTTACGTTGGCAAATGAGCGTGCAATACGATCTTAAACTTACCCACGATCGCCTATTTCCGAGTGAAACATAAAGGATTTATAATAAATTTTACACAGCATCACCTAGTTATAGAGTACCTAAGCAGAGTTTGTGTAATTGGTACAAGAGGGCTAAAACTACAAGTTTCTTGACTCACTGTGCCAACTAGGATTATACAACCAAAGCAATTCCGATTTTTTTCAAAAAAACTAAAATGCTGTTGTGCATGACAGCGTTACCGGGCTTGGGAATTACGAAACCTGATCGATGTTCATTTTATCTCTATCCTCAACTACCAAATGATTAATGTACCTACCTACCTATCTTCCTTCTTTACCAGTGACAAATATTTGGGGTTATTCCCTGCGTCTAACAAAAAGTTTTCCCAACGTATCAGGTGAGATGTTATTCCTAGTCTCACAAAGACAAAGAGCATCTCAGTACAATCTACAACATCTATTGATCAAGTTTTTCAATAACGGGCTTCATACAAAAATTTGTTCCGTTACGAAAATCAAACCCACAACTTTCTGCGTCATCTAAACTGTACTTTTGCAGTTAGATATTTATTTCATAGGTAGGTCCAAAACGCTTCAAATTCAGGTCAGTCTGCAAGCTATCTGTTCACAACTACTGAACATTGGACACGTTAATATAAACTTTGCACGGTTATGATATTGACCATGTATTCAGGGACTTCTTATTATAGATCACCTACCTATTGAACTCGAATAGGTACTTAAGAAAAGGAGAGTTTTAAAAACTGAAAATCTAGAGTCCTATTGAGGAAAAAGAAAAGTACATGTTAAATGATCATTTCAATTTGTTTATTACATCTCGATCGGGCCTTTTTATTTATTTTAGGAACACAAACATCATAATATATTTTTTAACTGATACAATTATTATAGTAATTATTTCGTACTTTTTTATACGGTTGTTGTCGGTTTTCCCATGTTAGTCGAAAACGATATCAGATTTTTTGATGGGAAAAGTGTTTCCGGGTGGGCACGCGGGGGCCACAGCACGGCGAGCGAAAACACACATTATGACAATTTTTTTGTGTACAAACATACTTTTGGTAGAGTGCGCGCGCATAAAAATAAAAATTTAAAACTTAAGAAATTAATGTCAAAATAGGTAAGTAGGTAACTAGTAAAAAAAATAAAAGTGAAATAATAGTAGAAAATTAAATAATAAGTAGGTTCATTGATACTTAATAGAAGCGCTGTAATGATTTATCAAGACTTTTTCCACACAAGTACCTTCGATAAGATTTTATGTACGTGCTAAAAATATTGCATCGCCTCATTTTTATTTGGATTGGTATACATGGCGTCCCACGGCCATGCCACATGGAGGGGAAGTATCTTAAATATTGTAGATAGAATATTTTACTGAAAGAAGACTTCATTTTGATTTTAAACACAATTTAAACTGCATACAAAGATTTTTAAATTTTTAAATAATCGCCTGTCCTAAACCGGGAATCGAACCCGTGAAATTGTAAAAATTAAACACCCGTTATTTTACGATACCGATCAAAAGGCTACATAAGGATTATTTTTTTCCAAATAACATATCATCATAATAAAAGGAAGAATCGTAATATGAGACAATCTACAATAAACTTCCCCTCCATGTGGCATGGCCGTGGGACACCCTGTATACAAACGTACCATATACGTAGTTCTTTTTGTTTGTACACAG
This sequence comes from Eupithecia subfuscata, assembly GCA_963564075.1. NCBI lineage: Eukaryota > Metazoa > Arthropoda > Insecta > Lepidoptera > Geometridae > Eupithecia > Eupithecia subfuscata. Next base: position 12,007,112 of record OY751103.1, on the reverse strand, counting down.
ATGACTCGTTGGTTATTTTGAGCCTCATGTTTTGATCATTTAAAACGGAATTAAGAGCAATTGGTCAGAGGCATAATCTGTTGAATCCATTCTTTATTATTATTGCAAGAGTTCATTCCCACTGCAAAAATAATTAAAATGGAAATTTAATATATATAGATAGGTATGGCTCTACAGTTACTCGGGGGTGTTCCTATTTATTGTATTTATTAGTGGCTTCGCTTACCATAACACCCCCTGGGGTATCTTTCAGGGATGCCATGGGTCCGGAATAGTATAAAATAGTATTAATAGCCTATGTCAAGTTAAAGAAGTTTAGAAATAGGACCAGTAGTTCCGGAGATTACTTGCTACTTGTTATATTGGTGTAGATTGGAACCAAATAGACTCAGTTTTGAGAGACCCATCGAATGGATTTTTTTATATTTTTATATATTTATTATTATTCGATGGGTCTCTCAAAACCGCGTCTATTTGGGTCTGACATTTTTTTTCCTAAGCTTATAGTTTCGGAGTAAATCACTAAAAACTGATATCTGCCTACGGGCCTACGGGCGGCGACCGAGCCAGTGACGTCACACTCACCCGCGGCGGTCACTCAGTGAACTTCGCTAGTAATTTAGTCATAACTTCGTACGTAATGGTCCGATTTGGATAATTTAAAAAGATATATCATTCTTATGTCATAAATAATAACGTGGATAGTTCTATTGAAATTTCTATAACGTTACGGATTCTCATTGGGTGGATAGTAAACTAAACGTGATTTATTTCCAGGTTCTAACAAGGGACTCTGTGACAGTTGCCGTGGACGCTGTCGTCTACTACAGAATCAAGGAACCTCTCAACGCCATCGTCAGGGTTGCTGATGCAGGGTTGGTACGACAATCTTAATCCTTCCACTTACTAACTACAGCTGTTAACTGTGACTTTGTCCGTATTTATTAATTATTAGCCTATTTATTCTCTTTGATAATAATGTATCTTTTTGTCAAGTCGTTCGTTCAGTCTTAAAAACATATCAAACATCATTGTTTTTTCATCATTTGTGTATTTTAATTAATGCCCATTGAGAAAATCTTTGTAGATATCTTTCTGCGATGCTGTCGAATAATTTTAGTAGGTACATAATACGGCTAATAAATTCTTCATGATGGGAATGCATTTAGGTTCATAAAATTCAAATGCATTCCTGATTGATGGGCTATTATTGATAAAATACATCTTGATTTATCGATAAAGTCCATATTTTAAGCATATCATCAATCTGCAAAGTCAGTTGATTTCTGACTGATTCGTTTCCTTAAGATACCTTAGGCCTTAGAATAGCTAATACCTAAGTAGGTATGTATACTTGCTTGATCTCACCATAGAAAGACAATATGGAAATGGCAATCCATGATACTAGCACAGATACTAGGGTCAGAGAATATTATGTAATAATACTGTTAGGGTTGCCATCGAAATCAAAAATCAAGGTCAAAAAAAAGGAGGCTTATAATGATGTATGACTATGATGATGAAGAATTAATTTGAAATGGCTGGCCACATAGGTACTTACGTTTTAGAAACCCATTTCGTAAAGATCAATTGTGCACTATAAAGACCAAACTCGGAACGCCGTCGCCGACGACGCAGCCCGGTAGGTTGGATACTCATGTTCTTTTGCTCTCCAATAGATCATTGAAATGAACGCATTTAGATGCGAGCCATGATTGGATCTCGGAAAAAGACTGAAGCTTACCACTAAGTTTAAGAAATCCCAAAATCCATTCCTAATTTAACTATAAATTCGAAAGTAATACAGTCTGTCTGTCTGTTACGTTTTCGATGAAACTGCTAAACGGATCTCGATGAAACTTCACAGGGAGTTAATTAATATCATGGAAGATGACAGAGGCTTACTAATTTTTATCCTGGAAAAGTGCTTGGGAACCCGCGGGCAGAAACTAGTTTTCTAATATAAGAACGAAATGGCTTGTTGGCTTAGTGTCGACTTAAATTAAAATAAAAGCATCAGTTGTTCATTGCAGAGCATCAACCAGACTTCTGGCAGCGACGACCCTTCGCAACGTGCTGGGCATGCGGGACCTGGCACAGTTGCTGTCAGACAGGGAAGCCATCAGCCATATGATGCAATCCAACTTGGACGAGGCGACGGACCCTTGGGGGGTCGAAGTGGAAAGAGTTGAAATGTAAGAATCTACCTACACCAAAATTGGAACTTTCAACTGGTACCTACTCTACATTTTCACAATTGTTCCAAACCTCTCTACTTTTAACCTTAGGACGGTTATCTATAAATCGTTATTGATAAATTTCTTAGAAGATTTTCTTCGGATATTTATTTATTAATAGGACTTCCAGCAAAGGATCACCAAGCCTGAACATTTTACAAACAGAATATGTCTTAAATCTTAGTGTCCTATCAGTATTAGAGGGGGTCACAACGTGATAAATTTTAATCGACTTAGCTAAAGAATAATATTTATTAATACACTTGCGAGCTTTAAAATGGAATCGCTTCATCGCGCGAGTTGATCAAAACAAATTTTTTACAATTTATGTACAATGAACTATAGATTGTGGTATATTATTTGAAAGGTAATTTTGTTACCTTTCAAGTGACATCAAGAAGATTTAAAATTAATTAAATTGGCTACCTAAATTTTGGGAATTATTGCAATAGGTCGAAGTTGCATCTATCGGCTTCTATCGGCGCCGGAGCTGGATGAGCTGGATTTCTCCCTCGTATCCGCTGTTTTAGCTCGTCCCACATATGCCAGATTGGGTTCAAGTCAGGAATAAGGGCTGGCCAGTCTAGTGTGGGAATGCCGACATGGAAGACGTCTGTCGGTACTGTCTAGTCACTGCTGCGGTGTGGCAGCGGACATTATCGTGCATTAAATCAAAATTTATCGTCGCCAATAAATCCTGCGTAAGGGAAAACATAACTTAACTCATAGTTCACTGCAAAGAAATTGTAAAAATTAGTCTTGAACAACCCTTCAAGCGATTCCAGTTTAAAGCTCGCAAGTGTAGTTTTGCAGAGTGTTTAAAATTCTTTAGGCATTTCAATAGGAAGCTCTTATGTACCTAAACTCATACCTACTTTACACATAGGTAATTCTGTTATTTAATTAATGTATCCTCTAAAATCTAGCTAAACACTTACCTACTTAGATAATTTCATTCATATTGTATCCACTAAAATGGTTTAGTTTCTCAGTTTAACGTTGGATTAACGATTTCCAGTAAAGACGTCCGTCTCCCAGTACAATTGCAACGGGCAATGGCAGCGGAAGCAGAAGCAGACAGGGAAGCAAGAGCCAAGATTATTGCTGCAAAGGGGGAGATCAAAGCCTCCCAGGCTCTGAAGGAAGCATCGTTGGTCATGGTTGATAACCCCATGGCCTTACAGGTAAGCGCTTTTATACCCCGTTTTAACACACCACAGTTCTCAGGATTACCAATTACGATACGTGATGAGTGTACTCACGCATCGTAGTTTTCGGGAATCTTGACAACTTCGTTTGGCAACCTACTTTGGCTACAAAAAGACACCCGATAGAAGACATCTTAGTGGCTAATCCATACGTCCAATCCTTACATGAGGTCACGTTACGGCTCTTTTGCATTCAACATTATCTTGGTTTTTGTTATTATGGCCCTCACACTCGGGGTAATTTCTAAGAAAGCGGTTTCAAGATTTTTGTATGGAGGATGGATTTTTTTTTAATTCGCCGTGCTCAACAGATTATGTATTTTGATAGAGGACACTAAAACAAATAAAACAAATCTTATAAAATAACTTTATTTATTATCTTATAAAATAATATCCTAAAACGTCAGTTTCCTGACGAGACATTGACACTATTTACAGATGAAAATAACTATATTTTTTCTTCATATGTGATCATCTCAGAAACTTGACGCTTTATATAAATTCATAAATATATTCATAAAGCGTCAGGTTTCTGGCACACAATTCAAACAACTGAAAAATATTCTACAACGTAATATCTTTTAGTACGTATGGGGCTAGATAATGCTGTGTGAATTGTCCAGCATTATTTATTTATTATTATTATTTATTTTATGTTAAAGAATATGTTTTTTAGTGGCTTCAAATCAAATTTATATTTATAACTTTTATTGTGCTCCGCGATTCAGAAGAAAAAAGAAAATAAAATGGTGACCTTTGTTAGGGCCAAAATCTCAAACCCCTATAATGAAATCCCAAAAAAATTTCGACTTCGACGGGACAACATTCTCTTATTTATCCTTGGGTACCAAACTTTCAATATCGCAGGTTTATCTTGTTGTTCTGGTCATTCTGCTTAGTTTTGGACTAAGATGATGCTGTGTGGATTGTCCAGCATTATTAATAGCTTACTATAATTCTGTTTCTGTTTCTTGCAGCTTCGCTATCTGCAATCCTTGAACACAATATCGGCGGAGAAAAACTCAACGATCATCTTTCCCTTCCCCATGGACTTCCTGAAGACCTTTCTTGGGGCTGGAGCAACCTACGCCGGTCCTGGTCCTAGCAGTAGCCCAGTGCCTTCTTTACAAGTTTAGTTATAATGTACATCATAGGATACCTAGTCAAGACTATTTAGACTTTAAGGAAATCATTATTTTAATCAGTAAACAAGTTCTTTTTCTAATGTGTAGTGGTTGGAACCTTCGGATAATACCTATTATGCCATCTGACTCAATTTTCTTAGAGCTTTATAATGTTCAGCACTTCTCACTTCTAGAACTAAAATCACAGGGTGCTAAAAATAAGGTCCATCTTCAATTAGTAGGTATCCTACGGATCGAGTCCTTGCAAAGTTCAAAGCTTGAATCAAAAACTTTTTGAAAGAAAGAGACTAATGGACTAAACTACACTTGCGAGCTTTAAACTGGAATCGCTTCAAGGGTTGTTCAAGACTAATTTTTACAATTTCTTTGCAGTGAACTATGAGTTAAGTTATGTTTTCCCTTACGCAGGATTTATTGGCGACGATAAATTTTGATTTCATGCATGATAATGTCCGCTGCCACACCGCAGCAGTGACTAGACAGTACCGACAGACGTCTTCCATGTCGGCATTCCCACACTAGACTGGCCAGCCCTTATTCCTGACTTGAACCCAATCTGGCATATGTGGGACGAGCTAAAACAGCAAACAACTTCCAGGCACTTGTTGTTACAAATGAAACCTAGGTTTTAAAAAATGATTTTAGTTACTTTTCGTAACGTAGTTAACCAAAGATCCTATGACTAGGTAGGTACACAACTATCGTTGTAGTTGACCAGCTCCGAAGATTACTCGTCAATAAACATGGTTGAGACCACGAGAAGAGACCTTTGACTATGAAGTTGGCAAATTACCTACTCGAAAGTTTTGAGAATGAGAATATTTTATTCATAACTATTGAGTTATGAGTTATGGAGTTCGTGGATTGCCACGCAAACATTAGTTTTTGTTTTCGTTTAAATTTACAATTTAAAAACTTTAAATTAAAGATCATTTTCTGTCGAGTCACGAAGGTAATACCTAAAATGGCTGACTTGGCTCTTCTCCTGATCTTACACTTTTACAGCGGAAGTACATTTTTTTTACATTATTGCTTTTGTTCGGATATATTACTACTTTACTACTTTATTATGGAAGTCTTCTTCTTCTTTTATTTTTGTCTCTGCATCATTCAGGTCATTGCTATCAGTTTATTTTAGACGTGAGGTTTCTTCTGCCAAATGCTGCCAAATCAAGCAACAAAACCAAAACAAAATTGATTTCAAAATTATCTAACAAAAGTAATTAGCAATCAATACTACGTTACATCTTGAAGGGTCAAGAGCAGCCCAGAAGTTTACAATCTGTTGTGCAGATAGAGTAGAGCCGACTCTACCGATCTGGTCTCCAGAACTTTCACTTACAGCATGGAAGAGCCAAAGGCAGCAACTTCGAAAATGCACCTCACAGGTACCCATTATGTAGCTATTTACCTACTCATCCATATCTTATCAAAGTATTGAAGTTTTTCAATAGTATTTTATGATATTTTGGCTAAGGACTAATAATTTATGTTGCTTTGTTTTAGTGATTCCAAAGCAAACTTTCCTAGAGACGATGTTAACAGTAATTGCGATAATAATGATAATTTTGTTCCCATTGGTTCTATTGCTGTGTTTTAAGGTGAGAACTTTTATCATTATTATTACCTAATAGAGTTGCAAGTTCTTTGTTTGCTGCTCGCTAAGTCGTTGGACAATTTAACTCTTGAACCAAACAGCGAACACTGTGTGGTGCCAGCTTAGAATTTGCACCTCCACTCTTCCCGTGGGTGTCGTAAGAGGCGACTAAGGGATATTAACCGGGGGGCAGCAGCGTCCCCTACAGAACCACTCTACCACCCAACTGCGATCCCCAACCCTCATGCCCAGCATGGGGATTATGGGCATTAATAATGAATCTCCGGGCATTCAAACCTGTTTTTATTTCGGAGAACTTGACACCTAAAGCCAAGGAACTCTTTTACCTGGCTCGTGAGTTTCCTAAGGCTAACGACTTTCAGTTCTGCTGGACATCGAAAGGGAAAATCTTTATGCGAAAACGAGAAAAGGCTCCGCTTTTCCGCGTGGAAAAGGAATCCGACTTATCTAACATACTAGTTAATATGTGACTAACCGTCCTTTTTTCTATAAATTGTAGTCCTTGTTTTATAACTGTAATCGTTTTGTTTCTAGTTTTAAATCTGTTTACTGTTACTCAGAATTCTGGCAAATCACAAGCACGCACACACAATCACTCACCTTATTACACTCAAAAATACTCACACTCTCCTAAAAAAGGTTATTTATTTATTATCATCTATTTTTTTTTTTTCAGTCTAAAGACATTTATTCACAAAGAAAATTATACTAGTATTTACAATTGAAACAATTGAGCTAACTGCCGACTGTTGCAAACAGTCTACAGATAGCTCAACTGATCCATATCAACACAAGTCGGAAGCGTCCCCAAGACACTGGCTGCATCATCTATTAAAACATACCATGTGTCTATCGCTGGCTGTTGGTAGCAGAAAAAATAAAATAATATACATCTGTTCTTGCTCACTCGTAAATCTTAACAATTATTATGGATGACATAATAAAAATCACTAATGACATCGAAAATCTAAAAATAAATGACTCCTTTATCTGCTCGCCTGAAGAAATTGGTCAACAAAATACGGCAAAACCGCTCATAAACTACTACACTTGAATATAAGGAGTATCAATTGTAATTTTGACCAACCTTTACTACCTACTACTGCACAGGATTGACATCAGTATAGATATTATCGTTCTTTCTGAATGCTGTCTGAGCAAGTGCCCCTCTCTACCGTCTCTCCCTGGTTATAATAGTTTTGCAACAAGCTTTGAAAATCAAAATGATGGCGTGGTTGCCTATGTTAGATCAGGGCTTATTTGTAACGTCGTAACTCCAACATTCGTTGATGCAAATTGTCTCTTACTAAATATTACCGATAAGATTTCTATTATTGCACTCTACCGATCCACAGCTATCAAGAACACCGAAGGATTTCTCTGTGATCTGGATGCTATACTTAACGGATTGGCTTCCTGTCCAACCATAGTGATAATTGGAGACATTAATATTAATATTTTACCAAACTCTAATGACGCTAGGTCAGACGACTACTTAAATTTAACAGCATCCCATGCTATGCTCCCTGCTCACGTAATACCTACTAGACTTAGTGCCTGTCTCGATCATGTCTTCTTAAAGTCCCAATTCCCAGCAACAACCCTAGTTTTAGACTCATTAGTCACTGACCACGCCCCTGTCTTATTTTGTCTTGGTTCGTCGATTCTTTCAAACTCCCAAAAATCGCCAGTCCGAAAGCTTAATATCCGTCTTATTGTTAAAGAAATTGAAAAAACTGACTTTTCCCCAATCTTATCAATCACCGACCCTAACTATGCTGCCCAATCCCTTGTGAATAACTTGACTTCAATCATTAACATCTATTCCTATAGTACTTACGCGCCCAATAAGAAAAAAAATTTGAAAACCTGTATGACCCCCAGCCTCCTGAAGTGCATTCGCCATAAGGATAAGCTTTTTAAAAAGTATAAAAAGGACATGAAGAATGAAATACTGAGACTAACCTTTATCCACTACCGCACTTTTTGTAATAACCTTAAAAAGAAAGTCAAGTCTGAATTTGATCATGCCGAGCTTCAGAAGGCTAGGAACAATCCGAAAGCAGCATGGAACATCGTGAAACAAATAGCCCATATAGATATTAAGCGCTCTACTTCTGAAGAGTTGCTTAAATTGTCTGACACCCCGGAATCTTCTGCTAACTTAGCAAATACATTCTTTGCTAGAGTAGGTGCAACCCTAGCTTCAAATATAAAACCTCAAGACACTTTTTCTTCTTCTCTCGCTTCCACTTGCTGCCCTCCTATAGCACTGTCCTCTCACTCTCCTCCCGTTGACTCCATGTGCCTCCTGCCAACAGATTGTAATGAGATAGAGCTTGTCATTCTTAGCCTTAAGGATTGCGCTGTGGGTTATGATGGCATTCCGACCTCTTCTGTTATCAAAGGTGCCAGACATGCTTTGATTCCTATCTTGAATTACATTTTCAACCTATGTTTTGAAATCGGAATTTTTCCAGACGTCTTGAAGAAAGCCTTAGTTCACCCAATCCATAAATCCGGGGACAAGAAAGACAAATAACTACAGGCCTATTTCAGTAGTGACCGTTCTGTCAAAGATATTAGAAAAAATCATCAACAGCAGACTTATAAACTTCCTTGATGAGAGCAGAACTCTTTCTTACCATCAATTCGGATTTAGACGCGGCAAGTCTACCGAGGACGCAGTCGTCGGACTTTCAACAAGTATTGCAAAGAACTTCGCTTTAAATTTAAGATCAGTCGGCATTTTTCTGGACCTTGCGAAGGCGTTTGACACTGTCTCTATCCCTATTCTTTAAAGTAAACTTGAATAAATTGGTATAAGAGGCAGTGTCAATCAATTATTCAAAAGTTACATATCCGACCGAAGGCAGACAGTAAGATTGATAACGTAACTAGTGATGAAGAGGTTATAATATTCGGGGTCCCGCAGGAAAGTGTCCTTGGTCCAACACTTTTCCTTGTTTACATTAATGAATTATGCAAACTCTCTCTCCCTAATTGCAGTATCTTCAACTATGCAGATGACACCGCCCTCGTCGTAAGTGGGAAGAATTGGAGCAAAATAAAGCAATCTGCTGAAATGGCCCTACAAATAGTACTAAATATTGGCTTTCTTTAAACTTTCTGACCTTAAATGTAAGCAAAACAAAATTTGTTACTTTTTCCCCTTCCAGTGGAACCCAGCCTTCCTCTTTCTGTCTCCGTGCACATAACTGTAGCGACACCAATATCTGTAAATGCCAGTCTTTAGAACGAACAACTTCCATTAATACCTCAAAGTTTACTTAGACAACACTCATTCATGGACCCATCATACTAACTCTACAATGTCTAAAGTACGTAAGCTCATTTTCATCTTCAAAAGACTAAGGAATGTAGCTGACTCAAAATGTCTAAACATGGTTTACTTTGCTCTTGCGCAATCAGTTCTATCTATTGGGGTGGAGCAATAAAAACACAAGTTTTAAGAGTAGAACGAGCCCAAAGAGCGATACTGAAAGTGATGCATTCCAAGCCTAGACAATTTCCCACAGATCAACTCTACTCACTAAGTGAAGTGCTTACTGTTCGGCAACTGTTTGTCCAATCAACGCTATTGCGCAAACACTCTGAGCTTCAGTATGACCCCTGCCTACAAGAATCAAAGCGACACTCTGATATTTTCTGCAGAGGGGAGCCATGGAAGGTGGTTGCAGCAGGTCGTCAATATCATTTCATGAGTCCATCTTTATATAACCATGTTAACAGAATCCTAAACATATATCCACTGCCACTGTATAGATGTAAAATTAAATGCTGCACTTGGCTCCTTTCTTTGACTTATGAGGAAACCGAGGAACTCCTCGTTACCCTAAAATAGTCCATTTGGTTTTCTTTTTCTTCAGCTGCAACATTTCTCCTGTTGCCCAGACTCTCTCGAGACTGGTGCTTCAGGAGAATCCAAGTCCAATTTTGCCACAACCACTCATACAGACACACACACGCACACACTCAAACCATATAACGTTTAATTTGAATTTGTAATAACCAGTAACAAAAACCATAAGTAGATTAATAAATAAGTAGCTTTAAATATTATTTAGTAATTAGAGTAACTATTCAGAAATCTAGGAGATGGGCGTTGACACTACCACACAGTTTGAAAAGCTTCGGTAGTGTCATCGTTTCAATACGTATTTATGATCCTTGATGTAAAATTGTTCTGAATAAAGATTTATTATTATTATGTTTCAAGGACAGCATAGCAGACATCCAGCATCTCTACCACACAGCACAAATAAGCATTCAAATGTGGACATAAACTCGTAATAATTAGCTGCATTTTACAGTCACAAAATGGCTTACCCCAAATTTCAAGTGTGCCCGTTTCTGTTACCCGATGACGTCTATAGAAAATCACACAATCACACGCTCACTATCTTGCACAATGGATCGCCATCAGATTCTGTCCTGCGCCGCCCCCATCCAGTCCAGCATATAGACTTGAAGTAATCGAAGTTCCTTCTCCACTTCGTCCTTCCACCTGGATCGCCCGACTTAACTGGTCCTCGACCGGCCAAGGAAAGCCCGTTTTGCAGCTCGATCTTCCTCCATTAGTACAACTGGCCGAGCCAGCGCAGCGTATGAGCTCTTGTTTCCCCCAATGATGTTGGGCTCGCCACTAAGCTAAGCGATCTCCCAGTTCTTCCGGTTTTATTCCGGTTCATTTCTGTTTTTTATTTTTATTTTCTTGACACCTTTTATTATACACAATCGGGGTCCAGACCCTGTAGCATATTTATTTATATATTGAGCTAGTTCTGTTATGATACTAGCGGTGTCATCATCATCATTCGTGTGTTCTACTATCCCATGGAAACTGATTTATGAGAAAGAAAGTACCCTCTGTTTTATTTGAGGTCTAAGGCAACACCTACCCAAAATATCATCTCAATCCGTTCAGTGGTTTTGGCGTGGCGAAGTAACAAACATCTATCCATCCAAACATTCGCATTTATAATGTTAATGTGTATTGCAGCTTCTCAACAAAGATGATATCAGTGGCTTTGCTGCGGAACGTCATCGGCCAACATACGTTGTCGAATCTGCTAACAGACCGCGATTCAATCAGCCGTTTCACCAAGAGCGAGATTGAGAAAGTCACAAGCGCTTGGGGTGTGCAATTGGAACGTCTTGAAATGTTTGTGCTAGTTATTTTACTTCCTGTAGTATTTAAAAAAAATAAGGGATCTACCGCCCTCCAAAATCAAAAATCAAAATCAAAAACTCATTATTTCCATAAATACAATGAATGGACACTTAGAAAAAGTCAAATTATAAAACTAAACACTGACACGGAAATAAAGTGATATTTTAATTTCTGTCGCCTCGGTATGTAGACTAAAGTAAAGAAGCGACAAAGAAACCTTTAGCCTGTTAGTTGTTATTTTTTGAGTTGGAGCAAAACCCGTCCCAAGATTGTTTATCCTCTAGCTAGATAATCTGATATTTTGTAGTAAGCCTTTTTGCACAGCAAGGTTTTGACAATTTGTTTGAATTTATTTACTGATAATTTTTGCAGTTTTGTTGTAAAAGCGTATGCATTACCCTTTAAAAGTTACGTACATCCATCTTGGCTATCCGGCGGTGACTTTGAACTCGTAATTTAAAATTCTCCTGCTATCGAAAACAAAACTAAAATCGTGTAACGCCACTTAGGCCATTAGAGAATATCCTACCTTATCAACATCAATGCCATCATCAAACGATCATCTAAAAATAAGTATAAGCCCCGCAAGTTGATATTGCGATGGAACCTTGTCACAATAACAGCTGCGTGACGTCATCCGTCGCAAAAAAGTACAGATAGCAAAAAAATGAAATAAAAAGTAAATAAGCTAGGGTTATGGGATATTTGTATTTAAACCGGGCCACACGTTCCGTGACTTTGGTAGAATTTTGCAAAATATTCAAAATGTCTATTACTAGTTGCTTCGACATTAAAATATCCTCAGTAGTCTTCGAAGCACTTTTTAAGGCACAGTTTATATTTTGGATAACTAACTTAGAGTCTTCTTTCTCTTTTAAAAAATAATTGTCCACTTTAATTATCATTCCACGAGCACCACTGTTAATTAATTTCTTACTCATTTTAACGGGTAACAGGTAACAAAACTAAACAACAAAACTCAAAAATAACAATAAAACAGGATAACAAAAAGCTATAACAAGTACTCGATGCGCGTAAGCACGTAAGCGCGGGCTGACTTTGGGAACGGTACTGACGGTGCGACGTCGACTACGTCACCAAGATGGCTGCCAATCGCAATATCAACTTGCGGGGCTTATACGATTAAAATATTAAGTATATTGTATTTTACCTTTTGGATGCAGAAAAGGGGTTCTTCTACCAGTTGAGCTTCAGAAAGCGATGGCGACAGAAGCTGAAGGAACGCGTATAGCTAAAGCAAAAATTATTGAAGCCAAAGGTGAAATTAGAACAGCAGAAAGCTTAAAAGACGCAGCAAGAATTATTGTGGATAATCCACAAGTTATGCTTGTAAGTGTCCATCATCTAAAATAATATTTAATAGCATCACATATTGTCAGTTCCTTTACACAACAGTTTCCTTATTTTAAATTCCTTTGCCAGCGAAAATCTTTTCTCCTCGCTTGCTGGAGGCAAGCGAGGAGAAGAAGAAGAAGAAGTTTGTTTCATTGTGCGTCGCAAACCGACCTAGACTATGGATAGTACTACAGAATAAGCAAGAAATATTTACGGGCGTTGAAATCATAGCTATTAATAGCTTCTATTTTTCAGCTGAGGTATCTTCAAACATTGAACCAAATTGCAGCTTAGCAGTCAACGTCAATACTCTTTCCATTTTCTACAGAAATTCCGGATACCATGACGCAATTTCAACAAGGTTGACCTTTTTTGGTAAGAATACTCATGCAAGACAAAATGACAAATGTCATTTTGCATTCTAAGTCAGAATCCTCTCTGTTAGATAAAAAAATATTACATTTTAGCTATTTTATACTTATTATTATTATCTTGCTGAATCTATTTGTATAAGAACTGTGCCTAAATTTTAAATGAATATAAAACAAGTAGTGCCCACATTATTATTCGAATTGAACCATCAAAACTTGGCTGATTCGTATGTTTGAACGGATATAACTATAAAAATGACAAAAGAAGAAAATGAAACAGACCCACAAAAAAATACTAAAGCGGAAGGTGGAACAACTCCTGAACAAAATGATACAGTTGAATCTAGTGAAAGTAGTCCACCTGCTCCAACACAACCCGAATCTACGGAAGATAATACAGCACCTTCTGAACAAGAGAATAAAGTTCAAGATACAAAAGGTAGTACAGCACCTTCTGGACAAGAGAATAAAGTTAAAGCTACGGAAGGTAGTACAGCACCTGCCGAACAAAAGAATAAAGTTACAGCTACGGTAGAGAGTACATCACCTTCCAAACAAGAAAATAAAGATAAAGTTATGGAAGTTCGTACAGCGATTTCCGAACAGAAGAAAAAAGTTACAGCTACGGAAGGGAGTACAGCACCGTCCGAACAAGACAATAAAGTAAAACCTACTGAAGGTAGTACAGTACCTTCTAAACGAGAGAATAAAGTTCAAAGTACGGAAGGAACTATAGCACCATCTGAACAAGAGAAAAAAGTTACAGCTACGGAAGGTAGTACTAAACAAGAGATTAAAGATATAGCTGGTAATGACAGTAAAGACATAGCATCTCGACAGTCTGATGAAAATGCGCAAAAACAGAGTGATATCGCTCCAAAAATAGTAATAACAGTTCGTCCTTCAAAACCGGACGCAAAACAGAGCAGTTCTGGTAAGCAATCAGTATTAAAATAAAAGAAAACGTCAAGTGCGAGTCGGACTCGCGCACTAAGGGTTCCGTATAATTGTAAGACCTTGTGTCTTGCCAAATATCATGATTCTAGGTCAACGGGAAGTAGGTTCTCTGTAGATTTTGGTCCATAGCGAGAATCAATATTTTTTTGTGAATAAACTACAAAATCTTGGTTTTCGAATTTTTTCCTTCATTTGTGCTATAAGACCTGGCTTCTTACCAAATTTTATGATTTCAGGTCAACGGGAAATACCCTATAGGTTTTGTGTGCATGTAATTCTCGTGGAAATTTTGAAATATTCGGACATAAACGGTTCCAACTTTTGATTGCGTTGACTTAAAAGTTAGAATTTTTCACTGCTCTAAGAACTTGCGAATTTGGGTATTCGATGCTAATTTCAACTCGATACCATCACACGTTCCTGAGCAAAGGGGGTTGACAGACGGGCAGACAGACATACACACAGACGAACAACAAAGTGATACGATAAGGGTTCCGTTTTCCTTTTGAGGTACGGAACCCTAAAAAATAAGGAATCTTAAAACAAACGTTAATAAGTACTAGTTAGGTAAGCATTTCATAGCAGTGTTGATTTTTATCAAAAATATCCAGACTTCTATTACAAAATTTAAGAACAAACTTAAACTTACTAAAATCACCCTGTGATTTATGTACCTACACCCAACAGACATAAGACAATGAGCACTTGAATGGATTGATTATGATATGTATACAAATAAAACGTCAAGGGCGAGTCGGACTCGGGCACCAAGGGTTTCGTATAATTGCAAGACCATGCTACTTGTCAAATTTTATGATTCTTGGTCAACGGGAAGTACCCTAGTATAGGTAGGTTTTGTGTGCATGTGATTCTCTTGGAAATTTAAAATATTCGGACATAAACTACATCATCATACGTCCACTACAGTGTGGAGACCAAGGCTGTGGAGGAGTACCTAAAAATGAAGACTGGACTCTCGATGCGCGTCGAGAAGATGGACGCTCGCCATAATGTCAGCTTCAATTCATTTGTGGTGAGAGTTCCAACTCAACATCTATCGACCTACTTAAGCGCAGAGTTTTGGCCGAAGGGTGTCAAGTTCCGAAGGTTCACTGGTCGCCTGCAAGGGGACACCGCCGTGCACCGTCGTCAGCTGACACCCTGATTGCGTCATCTACACGTCGACGCCGTAATCACAATGTGTTATTAATAAGTTTTTTATATTTTATGTCTGTTCGTTTTAAGTTATATATTACTATGGACCGTAGAATAAGTTAAATAAGATCTATAACTTTTCTATAGTCTGAAATAAATGTATTAATAACAATAATAATAATAAACGGCCGTAAATTTTGATTGCGCTGATTTAATAGTGTTATTTATATTACTGCTCCAAGAGGTTACGAGTACAGACTTGACCATTTGATGTTAGTTTCAACTCGATACCTCCACGCATTCCTGAGAAACGGGGATTGACAGACAGACGGCCAACAAAGTGATGTACAAAACCCTAAAAATTGTAGTCAGTCCTCGATTTTCAAGTTTTTAAAATTTTTGTGTTTTTCAGATGCAGAATCAGAGGACTACTGTGATTGTGCAGAGGTACCTATGGTTATGACAGTGACCAAGAGGATCTCTAAGAAAGACAACACTAGTAAAGATAACAAAACTTTAGAATCAAAGGTTCAAGAAGTAATGAATCCGCCAACGCCGAAAGTGGAAAAAACCTTAGAATCAAAGGTTGAAGAAGTAATGAATCCGCCATCGCCGAAAGTGGAACCATCCAAAGAAACTAAGGAAGAAAAACATCATGACTAAGGAAACGAGTCGGACTCGCGCGCTGAGGATTCCGTATACTTAAAAGACCTTATTTCTTGCCAAATTTCATGTCTTTAGGTCAACGGGAAGTACTATAATAGGTCCCTAGCGAGAATTACATGTGACTTTTTTGTAAAGTATCTATAAATTTGTTATTAATTTACCGTTTTCGGATTTTTCCCTTTACTTATGCTATAAGAGCTTGCCTTGTATCAAATTTCATGATTCTAAGTCAACGGGAAGTACCCAATAGGTTTTGTGTGCTTGCGAATAACCCTTGCAAATGACAAAATAATTTTGTGGGCATAAGCGGTTGTATCTTTTGATTGCGTTGACTTAGAAATTTGAATTTTCACGGCTCCAAGAAGTTGCCGAATTGGGAATTTGATGCTAATTTCAACTCGATACCTTCACACGTTCCTGGGAAAAGAGGGTTGAGAAATGGACAACAAGGTGATCCTTTAAGGATTCCTTTTTTTCATTCTGAGATACGGAACCCTAAAAAGCGTTGGAAGAGAGGCCATCCAAGAAAATTGAAGAAGAGCCAACTGACAAGACTGATCAAAAACCTCAGGAAGAAAAACCATTGGAAGTTAAGCCTCCCAAGAAAACTCAGGAAGCAAATCGGAGCAAATCGGAGAAGGGACCTACCAAGTAGGCTTAGTAAGAAAAAGCGGAAGTGTGCCTTCCAATGTGGCTGCGGACGAAGAGTGCGGGCCAATCCGAGAGGAGAAGGAAAACGGTCGGTAAAATAGAAATCTTAAAAATAACCCGGATCTCTATGCTTACTAGATTACACACCTCTCTTGACAACTTTTAGCTCATCATCTGGATATACTGGATATACATCTGCTACATCTTTTAGCTCATCATCTGAATATACTGGATATACATCTGATGCCAAATTCTAGAGAGTTTATAATAAAAGTTCTACGCTGCGTGAAGGCACAGTGTTGTTTTATCTTCATGCTCTTTTATAACAGTTTGATAGTTCCGTGGAAACAATTACGGCGTGTCAGCCTGTGCTCCAACCTTGACGACTCTACCAACTAAAACTAAAGGTCCGATTAATTCCAATCCGGGCCTCTAGTTATGTAAGTATTAGTATTATATTCTCTGCTTAGTCTTCTTTATATAAGATTTGCTTTATTTAGCACTATGTCGATGTTTGTATTACACAAGCTTGTACTACACAAACTTGTAGATTTTCTTTAACTCATGCTCGGGTTTACCTTTTTGGATCATTTGTTTCTTATCGTGAGAATTTAATAGTTTAATTTAATATCTTTTGAGTAAAGTTTTTTTCTATTTAGGTAGGTATCCCAAATTATTTGTCATTTATTTTTGTTTAGATCTGTATAGGCGTAGGTACGATAAGTATGTATTATTATTCTCAATTTCAAGTTAATAGCTGCGGTAGTTTAAACTTCTATACTAATATTATAAAAAGGAAAGATTTGATTGTTTATTTGTTTGTTTGTTTGTATTGAATAGGCTCCGAAACTACTGGACCGATTTGAAAAATTATTTTAGCAAATAGAAAGGAATTCTGTTAGGATGCTTACTTTTCAGGGAGTGACATAGGCTATATTTTATCCCGGAATACCCACGGGAACGGGAACTACGCGGGTGAAACCGCGAGGCGATCGTCTAGTCGTTAATATATTATAGAGGGGAAAAAGACAAACAAAGCGAGGGTCACGAAACCGATCTCGAAACCCTAAAAAACTGGAAGTCATATTGAATTTTGGGATTCTCTCAAAAAGTTCTTCAACTTCCAAAGCTACATGACATAACAAATTATTTATTAGCTGGTCAAACTAAGAAATACTAGTCTGCTAGGTTCATGACTGAGCATTATACTTTTTATGTTTTGTTCTTCTGAGTGAAATTAAATCACATTGAAAAAATACAGCACCTATTTTATGGCATTACAACCTATACCATATTATTTTCAAATTCTGCAAATCATGTAAACAAAGAAATGTCACCTTCCAAGTGATATGACTTACTCCTAAATACTCAAACGCAACTCAGATTTAAGCACGTCTCAAATGACGAATTTTTGACACATTTTCATTGAAAACTGCCAAAAGTTCGTCATTTGAGGTTACGTTTGAGTATTTGGGCGAGAGTGGTACAAAACCGGATTCTTGCCCGTGGCTTTGCTTGAGCAGGAAATTTTCGTATTCAAAGCCGCAATTATCTGGACGCACCGGTTTTATTATATCTACGTAAAGACGTAGGTAGGTATTCATATGAGATGATGATAGCAGTTAGGCCATTCCAGCGAAGACAACACCTCAGAAGGGGTATTTTGATTCATCTGAAAGGTCGTCGGATTCGATACCGGAAACTTTTTACGAAGAAAAACGTTTCCGATATCGAATCCGACGGCCTTTCCGACGAATAAAAATACCCTTGCAGGTCAAATAATTAAATAACATAATTTGTAGTTGAATCTGTGATTACAAAAAAACCAACGAATTGATAACGAGGCTCTTCAGGTTTTCAAAAAACTATCTGAGCGTCTGGTCGAAGCGACGCGTGACCCGAGAGCTGGTGAATATCTGGCACAGCGTATCAGCATTGCCATACAGCGTGGCAATGCAGCCAGCGTCTTGGGGACGCTTCCGACTGGTGTTGATATGAATCAGTTGAGCTACCTGTAGACTGTTTGCAACAGTCAGCAGTTAGCTCAATTGTTTCAATTGTAAATACTAGTATAATTTTCTTTGTGAATAAAGATGTTTCTCATTTATAACTACGAATTGATGCAACAGGAATCTACCAAATTTTCAAATATTTTTATGATTTTCGTCATTTTTAGGTTTTCATACCCGAACGGTGCAAACAAAACCCTAAGCTTACCTAACACTAACTAAGCTTCCGCTGTCTGTCCGTCCGTCTGTCAGAGGCCTCTATCTCATGAACCGTAATGGGCCTGCCACACACTCGACGAGTGGCGTGGGAAGTAGCGAGGAAAGTAGGCAGAGACGTAGTGTGGCAACGTTACTCGTCATGCCACTCGTCATGCTCCTCGTCCTGCCCATCGCTCCCTATTTTGTCGGTTTTTGGACCGCGAGTCAAAGGACCGGCAATACGAGCGCGAGTGACTGTCCACATACTCGCGCGAGTCGCGAATGATGTCATCGCGATGAATAGATGTCATCCACCATCTCCGTTGGCGAGGACGCCGACGACGTCGACGATGTATATTGCTTTGTAGCATAACATTGATATAATTAGCTATACTACAAATACACGCACTCGCTGCCACCACAGTTTCAACGTCCATTGTGTAGCAACGACGAATAGACAAGTGCGGCGCATAGCGATTAATTGCGCGAGTAGAGCAGTGTGTGGACAGACAGGGCAACATCGCGGCAGCGATGCGGCAGCGCGAGGAGCATGACGAGGAGCATAGTGTGGCGGGCGCATAAGAGCTAGACAGTTGAAGCTTTCACAGAATGTGTATTTCTCTTGCCACTATAACAACAATAATATAAAAATAAATAAATAAATAATAAATAAATAAATAATTTAAATAGATAGATAGATAGATAGATAGATAAAAGATTTATTTGACACTGCAGCACATAATATAAAACGATTACAATAATTAAGGCACATCTTAAAATAACACAGAGAATATTAATTTTTTGATGGTACATAACTTGAGAATAGTAAATAATAGTAAATAATTTAAGAAATAGGTACATTTTTTAGAAATTGTGTGTGTGCTGCAGCCTGTCAAAAAGGCAATAGCTCAGCGAAAAGCTTTGCTCGAAGAGCAAAACACTGATTTTCAGTATTACCCTTAGAGGCGACCAGAAGAACGAAACACTAATAAAACATAATGTGTGATTGCATGCATTATTATGTATTTAAGTAATGTTGGATCTTGACTGATGCAGTGTTTAAGCACATGATAGTAAATAAGGGTTTGGTGTTTTTGAGGCGGTATAATTTGTCGTAGGTATACTGTACTTTGGCTGGAATTAGGAACCATTAAATAAGTAGAAGTAGCAGCCCCAGTGTTTCCTATCTCTGGAAAACGAAGCGTTTCGGAATACCCTCGTTTTGTTTCTGTAACAGTAAAAGCTTGAGATGTAATTTGAAAGTGAATTTAGTGTTGAGATTACGTAAGGGTGGAGGTATATTGTTCCAACACTTCGTTGCCAGATATCGAAAACTACCTTTAAACGCTGCTGTTTTATGGCTATGATACAGGAGTGCTGATTTAATTGACCGCAGGCCTCGAGTCGTATTTGTGAATTTTAGCTTAGAGTGCAGGTATTCAGGTTTATTGAATTTGACAATATCAAAAACCAACCCCCCAAGGTGCAACTCTCTACGCGATTCCATGTTGAGCATAGACATTTTGTTCAAATAAGGAGTAATGTGACTCCGAGGCGGGATAGTGAAACAAAAACGGCAACATGCGTTTTGCACACGCTGTATAACTTGCTGAGTCCGCGCCAGCAATCGTGGACCATACACTACGTCACCATAATTTAACCTAGATAGAATCAATGCTTCGCAGAGAGCTACGCGAGAAGCCTCTGAGAGCTGATTGCGGATGTTATAGAGCACTTTTAGACGATAAAAACAATTTTTCACTAAACTAAGTACGTGATTCTCGAACCTAAGCTGGCTATCGAAGATAACGCCCAAGTTCCGCGCCTCATCCACTCGCTCTACCGAGACTCCTTGGATCTTTACATCTGGGCTACAACGTATTTTAGCAATTTGTTTCTTTGTGCCCAAAACCATATACTTTGACTTTACGGGGTTTAGCACTAGAGCGTTACGCATGGACCAGTCCGCAATTGCATCCAAGTCTTCATTTAATAAAGAAACGGATAGTGGTAGCTGGTCTGGTGAATCAGACACATAAACCTGGACGTCATCCGCGTAACAGTGGAACATACAGTTTTTGATGACTTTAGGAAGATCCGCACTGTAGATAATAAAAAGAAGAGGACCCAGTATGGAGCCCTGCGGGACGCCCCGATCGACAAGCGTAGGACGCGAGCACAAAACGGAACCGTCATCTCTGACCAGTTTGACAGACTGTGTGCGGCCACCCAGGTAACTTTCGAACCATCTGACTGACCCCTCGCTTAGACCATAGTAAGACAACTTGGCAAGGAGAAGAGAGATGTTAAGACAATCGAAGGCACGTGAATAATCTAACAGAGTCAGGACTGTACTATGACCTCTATCCTGTCCCGCTAACACATTATCAGTAACGTCCAGGAGAGCTGTCGCCGTACCACGGCCTTTCCGAAATCCTGACTTACATGACAATATTAATCTAGAGATATCTGTTGAGGTAATTGGCCCGAGCTCTAAGAACGCGGGTGAATATTTATTTTGCGTAAAGAAAGACATTTCAGTATCAGGCACAGCATTACTTCCTGGCACCTTCAAAAAATGATCATTTAATTTATTGGGGTCATTAAAATGCGATGGTAAAGATTTATCTTTGCTGGGGTCTACTAATATTTTACTCTTTAAGTTTTTCCAAAGGGATTTACTGTCTTTTAGTTTAGAGTTTACTAAGTTGTCAAAATAGGCACGTTTCTCACTAGCAATACTACGGGTTACAAGACTTTTTAGTTCCTTGTAATAATTTTCATCCTGCTCAGAACGTGATTTGCGGAACGCATCATGAGCCTTATTACGTTCGTCGATCATGATCTTGCACACATCGGTAACCCAGGGCAATGAATGATTGTTCCTAACTAAAATTGTTTTGACTGGAGCGTGTCTGTCAAAAAGAGAAATAATTTCTAAATTAAACTTAGCAACCATTAAGTCCACAGAAGGTAATGCTTTTATTTCATCCCAATTAATTGAGTACAAATCATTATTGAAGTCGCTAAGGTTTATACGATTGATAGGCCTGAAAGTAAAAGTCCGTGGTTTAGCTTTAGGTTTCTTTAGGGACAAGGTGATATTTATCATAGCGTGGCCATTGCCACCAGTTATGTTATTTACTGAGATATCATGCACAGGGGCGTTTGTACATATCACATCTAATAACTTCTCGCTATGTGACGTGAAATGCGTCGGTTGAGAAACGCACTGTGAAAGATTCATATAGTCAAGAAACTGAGTGAATTTAATTGTATTTGTTTCGTTTTTTTCAAGCATGTTAATATTGATATCGCCCAGAAGTACAAGATAGTCAGAGTTGTAAAAACTATTAATTGAATCGGATATAGCCTCAATAAACGTATCCACCCTCACCCATTCAGGCCTGTATGCGGTGCCTATAACCACCCGATACCCGTTAACACGAGTTGACAACCACATCTGCTCAATGGTATCATTTGGTCTGGTTAAATATCGAACATTTATACCGGTTTTTATATAAAAGCCTAATCCGCCTCCACATCCATTACGCATGTGAAGCGGGCGCGGGGTGAGGCGTAACCGATAGCCGGGCACGGAAGGCGCGCGCGCAGCCTGCCCGTCTTTTATCCAGGTTTCGTTAATAGCGACAATATCAGCACAGTAACGTACCATGGCTATAGTGAGACTATCGTGTCCAGTACCGAGCGAACCCGCATTGTATAGAGCTAATTGTAATAGCTTTGATTTACGATCCATATTGCTGACGAAAATGACCTAAACTAACATAACAAACAAAAACTATGCAGACTTTATGGGGGTAGGTGTGTATATAATGTGTAAGTGACGCGCGGGTGTGGATTATAAAAGGCGTCTGTTGGTGTGTATTGTTGTGTGCTATCTCGCCCTCATCGCTTATTACTGCAACACACACACAAGGTAAACAAAATATTAGACACAAGCTTGAATGCATAAAAACAACATAATAACATTTAACGTGAATAACGGGTTCGCAATGATTACACAAACTACCAATTAGGCATGGAAGATTTCACGCATCACTGGTTATATCACTAGTGACAACATAAATCACGTGCCACACCAGTTACATGCATCGAAACCGTGAGTTACTTATAACGCGAGCGTGATTTTTCACGTGGGCTAAGCTACATTACAATTCGCAGAATTCTATCGTGCGAGAGAGACAAAGCTACAGCATGCGACTGTAGCGACACCGTGCCACTAGCGAGAAGAGAGAATTCGTTTAAGTGAAATTGCATCTTATTCTCAACACCATTAGGCTTTAATTTATCTGGAGTATTTTTAAAACTTGCTTACTGCTTCGATAAATAACGCTCCGTTACAAAAACTTCATATGAAAATGAGTCTTATTTTAAAGACGTTAAGGTGCTCATTTAATGTAGGTACATGTAGGTACTTGAAATTTATAATACCAGTGATATCACGTTGTGAGAGTTTGACTTCATTTCACTCACTTGTAATCTTTACTTGTTGCTGCTGCAAGTGCATGCCGCGTTTTGAGTCGCGTGTTATTTTAAACTAAGCTCACCTGAGATTGTCTTTTAATACAGAAATAAAGTTGTCGTCCTAGTGTTTTGTAATTAAGTACTTAAACATTGACAGTCCCAAGCCTGTCGAAGTATGAGGGAAAGTTCATTGAAGAAAACACGTTTTATTGTCAAAAAAAAACATCGCCGATTAGCTAAGCGATAAGTTCTGAATCATATCACTATCACTGCAACATGTAACAGGCGGAAAAAATGCACCCACTGTGATAATAATCATCACTAATGAAATATAACGACCGTGATTTATCACCCGTGATATAACCGTGACAGAAAAAAATAACTTCGCGACGTGATAGTGAAATAAAAGTAGCTATAACTTCCATGCCTACTACCAATAGTCCGTTCATAAGCAACTGTCCGAGGGACAAAACTAATAAAAACATACAAAAAAGTTCGTGCAAATAAGGTGTAGAAAAAAAGAGAATAGCGTGCAGTAATTGTGCTAATAAACCAAAAATGATGTGTTTCGCATAAAAAATTATAAATTACATAAGTTTGTACAAATATAAGACAAGAACGCGCTTCGACAAAATTAATTATTAAAAGAGATATTAGTGCTAACGGCGGCGGCTCCAAAAACCCGACGCAGGTCATCCTCGGTGCGAATACGGTGGCGTGTGAAGTTCAGGCCTGGCTCTTTACGGGCAAAGATCTTTCCATCCCTAGTCCAGACGAACTTCCAGCCCATTCTGTTTCCCAATTCCCGTGCCCGTCGGAATAGCTGTCGATTCAGTTTAGTTAGCCTCTCATTAACATAAAACCGGCGAGGCGGGTCGGGCAGGCCGGTCGCTTCGGTAGTGATGCCGCGGCGGACGCGCGCTGCCTGCATCAGCTGGTCGCGGGTGGCACGCCGCGCCAGGCGCACGACGATGGGCCGCGGGCGGGGGTGGGGGGACGACTCAGATGGCTCCATGCTCCTTCCGACACGAGTGGCGCTCACTAATTCGTGATCAGTAAGTGTTACTCCCAGTTTTATACTCAGAGTTCTCACTATCTGTTCCAGAGATTCCCCTTTTTGTTCAGGTATGCAACTGATTTCAAGGTCATTACAAAGAATTTCTTGATCGCGATCATTGAGTTCTCCCTTAAGCTGCTCTATAGTCTCCAACAAAGGGCCACAAGTCGTTCCATCAACCATGCGAGCCTCCAGGCTAGCCACGCGCGTGTCCATGTTGGTGATTTTCCGGTCACAGTCGTCCATTCTAAGAATAAGGCCTGAGATCGTGCTATTAAGGGTTTCCATTTGAAAGCGGGTGGCTCTTAATTCCTCCTTAAAAAGACGCATTTCCATCGTGAGCATTTGCATATCCGATAACTCGACCGTCTCATTATGAGCTATGGTGAGACTATCGTTCAGTAGTTCCTTAAAGCTCGTATTACATGCTCCTCCGCGGGTGGTGTTTACGTGAATATTGGACGCACGTGCAGGGGTATTAGAGTTGTCACCTCTAGGCCGCTTGCTCATACACATAGCACACTTCCAGGCCGCTCTGTATTCTGCTGTCAAGGATGACTCATTTATGTTACCACACTCTAGATCTTATGGCTCCCCACACTGTGTGCACTTTATCAAATTGCCCAAAATGGGTTTTCTGCACCCAGCACATTCTTCGTTAGCAGACATGTCAATTTATTTAAAAAATAAAAAGATGTGCAAAAACAAGGTAATTTGGAGAGATTCGAACCATGAACCGTCGTCCTCAATGCCGATGATCGGTAACGCTCGACCAAAGCGTCTCTTACGATAGTGTTGAAATTAAGCTAAATGTAACACAAGCCAAGTAAAAATGATTGCAGTTGGAACCGGTTGGCTTGAGTCGCGTCGCTCGCGACCGAGCCTCAAGGTCAAAATGCCACGATTCAATTTGTAAAAAACAGCTGATTTACGATAATTACGCCAAGATTATGCCACAGTCACTTAGTATCCAGGGTTGACACTTGCACCAATCGATAGGAAATTTCACAAGGAAAACACTAATGTTAGGTTTAGTTTAAAACGATCGATTTAAATGCACTTGTAGAATATTTTTAACCGGTTAAAGTTAACTAACGTGCGGTTAGTGCCTCGTTCGACTTGTCATGTATACACCTACGCAAACACGGGTTTTCAAATATTCAAATTATAGGGGGCTCCCATACGGAAACATGTTATTTTATCTAAATTTGTTCTAAGATTGTTGAGGCAGTATCTCTTGAACCATAATAGAACATATGAATATATTTAGAGATAAATAATATAGATTCAGGCGTTACTTTGCGGAAATCCATTGTATAATATTAGGATAACAATATTGAGCTAACTGCAGACTGTTTGCAACAGTCTGCAGTTAGCTCTATTGTTTCTATCATCAAACAGATCATCAATCAGCAACATGATGTACGAGGATATGAAGTGCATTGCTCGTGAGTGGGGGATCCAAATCATCAAAGTTGAACTGTAAGTGGTAATTTGGTAGAACAAAAATAGCTGAACAGGCTGTTTTTGAAAATTAACGATCCAAAACACCATATAGGATGCATAAGGGTCCGGCGACGGATGAATTTTCCATACAAACGTAGTACAAAAATGATTTGAAATTTGAGAATATTTTACCATGGTTTGCTATTATTTGTATTAGAATAGTATTTATTTAGGTTTCTGCCAGGCAAGAACTTAAATTAATAATAAGCAGGCTGACACAAGCTTTTTTCAAAATACTTATCTACAAAAATAATAAGACGACATTCATTCCTTGATGTAAAAATGCGATTCGGTTTAATTTCATTTCAAAAAGGTATTTTGAAAAAAAATTGGTCAGGAACCTAGATAAATACTATTGTAATATAAATAATAGCAGACCATGGTGAAAATATACTTAAATTACAAATCATTTTGGTACTACGTTTGTATGGGAAATTCATCCTCCGCCGGACCCTTAATACAATATTATCACCGATAAAATGATATCAGGTCTCATGAAGAGAAGAAGAAACCGCTACGAGACCCAACTCTACCAACTCTTACACATTATATTAAAGGATGAGTTGAGGTACCTAGATTTGAATGATTAATATGATTATGCAAGATTTTTGTATTCTAGTAAAGACATAAGCCTGCCCGGACCACTCCAAAAAGCGATGGCTGCTGAAGCAGAGTCCACGAGTAACAGGAAGGTATCACATATTTAAATGATCATTATTGTATTTTTATAAAGACTGACCTGTTTTAAGTTTAGTTCTTATAGTATTTTAACAATTACTTTTAAAGTAGGCAAGTACTCACAGGTATCTACTTTTAACTGTAACTTTTACTTATAATTTCAAGTTTGTGACCTAGCACTTTTTACGTAAACTAAAATTATCTATACATAAGTTTGTTGAATAAAGTTTAAAAATAAATAACAATCCGTTTATTTAGCTTAGTAACAAATAAATTATTTAACAAATTTATTCTACTCTCTAGGTACAAGGTATTTTACAAGACTAGTTAATAATCCCTGGATTGGTTGTCGTCTTCTTTGGGGCGTCCGTAATGGACAGGCTGCTGCTGCGCTTGACCTCCTCCTTTCTTGGTGACTGTTGCCTGTAAATTGCATTTTTTCAGTAAGTGGGTATTATTTATCTATTACTAGCTCCTACCCGCGGCTTCGCACGCGTATTTTCGGTGTTATAAGTAGCCTGTTGTCTAAGTTAGGCTTTTCTCTAAACGTACGCCAAATTTCATCTTGATCTGTTTTGTAGTTTTGGAGATTTTGAACTTTCGGCTTTATGATATTTGTAGGATATTAGTAAGATTAGGATTCTTATGGCAGATTCGACTCCGTATGTTTTTTTTTGTGTGTGAACAGATAAAGAGTTGTTGCGTTGTCCTCCTACGTGTCTCTATTCGTAGAGATTAAAAGTAAAAGATAGAAGATTGAAAGAACGTTCTTGGTCTAGCTCTTTGTACGTAAGAGCTGGTAGGTAATGGTTACGGAGAATGAGCAGGAGAAAGGTTTGTACAAACAAGACAAAATTAAAATTTTATAAAACTTGCCAACGCTTAGTGGCTGTACAGATTTTCATGAAACATGGCTAAGAACACTCGGGATAAAATTATCTATGACACAAAAAAAACTAAACTAAAATCGGTTCATTCGTTTGGGAGCTACGATACCACACCACAGACAGATACACAGAAACACAGACAGACACTTTAAACTTTTTAAGCCCCCACCACTCTGCTTGCGTCGGGGGTTAAAAAGGAAGTAAAATGAATTCTAAAAAACCCGAGAGAGTTCTCTAATGCTGCAGTTTTTGACAGGGTTGTCAAGCAGCTAGAGTATTTTGATCATTTCTATTTCAACTATTGATTTTTTTTTTATTATTATATTAGTATAAATTATTATAAATTATTATTTTTGTATAAATTATTATAAAACGAAGTGTTCTTACCTTTAGTGTTTTTACACCCTTAATGGAACTAGTGATAACAAAGTTCAAAATTAGTTCCATTATTTACAGAATCTCTTAAGAACCAGTGATTAAAAAAAAACATCGGTAGTTCCATCATCAAACTGTTAATGATACTAGTGGCAACGAACCCTTCCACCTACACCCAGTTGTTATCGGAGTTATTAATAAAATATGAGATCCAAATGTAGTAGATGATGTTCTATAGATCAGCATTGAAACAACCGTTGAAATGGAAGTAAAACTAACCTGGAAACCATTCTTGGGGTCAGCAGTGTATCTCACAACGCGCAGAGAGCCGTCAGGCTCTACCAGTGAGTACTCGCCATGGACAACATCGCCGTCCCGGTGTTCCTTGTGGTTCTGTTGGTTGCCAGTGTGGGGGTCTTCTACTCCGTAGGCGTAGGTGTAGTCCGGCTTAGCCTAGGAACAGATTTAAAATAGGTCATCAGGTGAGATTGTGGCAAAATTAACGACTCTAAAGACCCTAGATCCCTAAGTAGGTATTTCTATAGGGTATTTCGCTATAAGTCCCGGTCTCTCACATTATCTTCTTTTTCGCTGCGACTTTTTCACACGTTCTTGGAAATTGCACACTTTTGTTAAAAAGGGGTAGGTAATTTCTAACTTTATACACTTTAAGAACCTGAGCAAGGCTGGTATAGTCTAATTAAGGTTTCTTCAGGAGCAATTGGCAATTGACTTTTAGCGAATTATTCTCGTCTCTCACCACATAGTCCACAGTCTTCAAATGTGCATATCTAGCGGTATCAGGATGGATCTTCCCTGAGTTGTGGTCATAGCCATAGTCCGCGTGCTGCTGCGCCGCGATCCCCTGGGCAGCTGGCACCTGGACCTCCACGATTTGTCCGCTGACAGGTCCGCTGAAGCGGTTGTAGGAGTAACCTCCGTGTTTGCTGCAGGTGACGCTGGCTAATGTTAGGGGGATCAGAATCTGGAACAAATTTGAGTTTAACGATGGCTGTGCCCTTCCTTAGTGAGAAGAAGGATAGTTATTACTTATAGGCGAAGACTTAAGATTACAGTTGATGTTCCGAATGTTCCCATGGTCCGATAAATCAAAGTTTCCTACATAGGCGCCTAATGTAGTAGTCGTAATTTTAAATGGCCGCTTGCATAAATACATTAAGCATTTTATGGACCTAAAATTAAGCCCAGTGTGTCGTTGTCGTTGGTCTTTACCACAGAGATATCTTTGAAATGAAAAATCCTCTCCACCATTCATTCAACTTTCAAGTTCATCTTTTATCAATAGTTTGAAACTTTTATTTTCTTTGGCACAAAAACCACTGACCTTCACGGTCCATGGTCAAGTGCCTACTTGGTAGCATTACTCAACAACTGCGTGACAATAAAAAGCTGCAAAGAAAGTGTGCCTGTAGTCAGAGTTATTTATGAAGGTAATAAGTGAGTAATGAATTAGGTAATGAATTAACTTTTTGTGCTAAGTACTCGCCTAACCTACATACTATAGGTACACACATGAGTCAAGTCACAAAACGAATGCAGAAATCAGTACGTTACCTACTCATAATACATTTGCTAATTACATTTAATAAATAATAAAACTTTTCAAGCTTTCGCGATTTGTTATCAAGACTTAATTAATGATAATTTATCGGGTATATATCGCGTACCTTTTTGTTTTTATTTCCCCTACGTTTCGTCGTGGTCACGGGGCGACTGGATGTACTCGCAGTTACAGCCGAGAATTGACGGCAGTATCCACGACTACCCTTAATAAAATTCGTCTTCAGAATCAGAGGAATGTCCAAGTTCACATTATGACACACTACACTGACCGTGTCAGACAGTCGGGTTGCGTCGTAACACTGGTACCTACTTATACTGTCTCTCCTAGGCAACAGCGTGTACCTTCTAAAATCTGAAGCCTAGAAAAAACAATAGAATAGAAAAGAGGCCCCATAATTAGCCTTGCGGTACCCCATGAGTTACCTACTGAGCTAATTATTAATTTGAGTATGCGTTGTAACTTGTAGGTAACGAAGATCGTTTTCGTATAGATTCGGAACATGCATAATGTACCATATAGCGTAGCACAAAAAGAGATCAGGAATAGGGGCATACTGGAGCGCCGTAAAATTCAAACGTTTTCGAAACACATACTTTTGAATTGCGAAACTTAAAGGAAAAAAAAATTATATTTCGTTTTGTTCACAAGAGCAAAAAATACGATGTATTTTGCAGTGCCCCAACTGGGCTCATGTTGGTAGTTGTAATCTATTCTTAAGATCTTTGTACAACATGAAAGCAAAAAAACACTTGAAACTTGAAATTACGGAAAAGTCTCATCTCACGAGTCCTTTCTCTAACAACAGTGAATGATGAAAAACTAGTGTTGTTCCATCCAACGCAAACTAGGTTCGTAGGTAGCCCGCTAACTTTCAATAAGAATTCGTTAAACTAAGATAGTTTGTATAACCATTCTACAATATCCTTGTTTTCCTACCTTGTACAGGACTGCCATTTTAGATAATGTCACAAGCTTGCAGCCAAGTTCAATGATCCTGAGAAACTGACAATGGTTTCTGTGAGTTGTGGTTTTATACTGATTACTAACCCAAAGAATAAATGCAATCGTGAGACCGGTGTTGCAGCATTATGAATCAATATTTTCAATATTTAGGCGCCGGGCTTGGTACGCAGGTTGCGTAGATAGATAAATTGAATTTCCATTTCAATGGATTGTGTATTTTGTAAATAATTCAAGGGCGCTGCTTTTGTGTAGGCAAGACTAGCTTATTGATTATTTCGACCGGTTTCAGAAGACTTAACATTACCTGTGACATTACTATGATAAAAGTAGGCAAGTGGAGTACCTACACTATGTAGGTACCTACCTAAAGAGCTTATTAGACCATCCTGAATATCGGATCCGATATTTAGTCCGAGTCGATATCCTGAATTCAGAGAAGTTAAATCGCATTTAGGAAGGTAGCATCCGATTTAGGACAAGAATGGCTTCCGACGTTCTAAATCTATTTAGGATACTAAATCGGAGGAGTGTTATCACAGTTAGGACGCTCAGTCGCCGCTGGCCTACCGTCGGTCGTCGCGAGCGCACGTAGGTACGTCATTGTTTAATTTCTGAAGTCATCTGGTTCTAAGACCCTCATAATGTTCATGCTTGCTAGCTTTTGATCGCAATAATAAATAATCTTTCACCCATCTCGTTCTATTTCTCTGATTAATTTGTATGGAGCCAACAGCTAGGACTACGAAAATAATTTTTTTTGGGTGTTTTGATAGTGTAGGGGCCATTTCGTCACATTTCTTTTCAATATAATTTATATACTAGGTACACGTCCGTCACTTGTCTTGTCACTCACTCGTCCTTAGCGTCTGCTTAGAGTCCTGAATCAGTGAACGACGTGAACGTGTAATCAGGAGCTCCGGCACAGTAGATAAATATATATTATCTATTGTGGCTCCGGCGACTAAATTTCTTGTCCTAAATCGGACACTGAATATCGGATCCGATATTTAGGATGGTCTAATAAGCTCTTTACACATCCAGCACAAATGCTGTCTGATTTCTGAAGGTAAATTGTAGTACTCGTCCAGATCTACATTTCGGATGACAGCTGTCAAACTTCAAATCATGATATCTCGGGAACTTAAACATAATAAATAAATAAATAACCTAGGTATGTTTTCACCTATCATTAATACAGTCGGGTATGTTTTGTAAAACCAGTGTTTTATAAATTCGTGCACATCATGGATGCAGTTGACTACGAAAAACAAAAAAAAAACGAACAATAGTAGCGAAAATAATGTGAATTTTATTTTAATTAACGCCACTATGCGTAATGCAGACCTCGGACCTCACCACCACCTCGGACGAAGGAAATCACCTTCCCGTTACATGTCGTGACTTCATTGAAGTTGACAATTCATACTGCTAGTACTTTGACAGCATAATAATTTGACAATTGACACTTTGAGCTTACATTCACTCACTCATTCATTCAATGAGTGAGAAATGAACTAAATAAATAAATTAGCCCAAACTCACGCAAACTCACGCAAACGCACGCTAGCGTGCGTTTGCGTGAGTTTGCTTGCGTGCGTTAATAGTGTAATCAGCTTACCAGAGTACTATATTTCATAAGGTGACTTCAACTTCTACAAAGATGGAGCATTTCCAAAGTTTAAAAATTTACGTTAATAATATTTTATTGTAACTACAAGTTCTGTTAGTCTTCCTGGAAAACTTAATACAGGGTGTCCCATTGCGAGTGTTTAAACTTGTAGGTTCTAACATAAAAAAACTGATATATACAAACCTCTTAATTTATTTTATCCGAATTGCTCTGTGCAAAAGAAGGGGGAGGGGGGAGGCAAATCTCAAAAAGTCGGAAATTTTTCTAGGTCCCATGGAGCTCCCCTCTACATTTCCGCAAAATAAAACATACCTCCCCATCCACCATCAGGGAGAACAATTCTGTCAGTCAGTTAGTGGTAATCCGTCTTTATTTAAACACACACTTTGTGATAGCAAACAAATCACCTAAAATTTCAAAGATTGGTAGTTAACAAGAAGACCGTGTCACCTCTTTACTGTGTACTACCACAGTATAAGTAAAACATACAGTAGGCTGACGCCTTTGATCTTGCGGTAAATCCCGACAAATCACACGACAGCGTATTAGGGCCAGGGTTGTCACAAGTATAGAATATCTATTCACTTAATTATTTATTTGAGATCAACATCATCATCAACGTTATGTGTGACCTATTAAATTAATTATTAATAAATATAAAATATATAAATTAAAGTTAATAATTAATAGCAAAAATAGCTTTTAGAAAAAAACGAGCATGTTTTATGAAGCTAGGTACTTATGTAATGTAGGTGCATAATAATATGTTATTAATGTTGTCAAAGAATTAGCAAGCCGAACTGGCAGTGGGCCGGTCATATCTCGCGAAGAATCGACAACCGTTGGGGTAAGCGTGTTCTTGAGTGGAGACCACGACTCGGCAAACGTAGCGAAGGACGCCCTCCGGTCAGGTGGGATGACGATCTGCGATAGACTGCAGGCAGATGCTGGATGCGGCAAGCTGAAGACAGGGCGCTATGGGGATCATTAGGGGAGGCCTATGTCCAGCCGTGGACTAATATAGGCTGATGATCAATGTTGTTAATGTTTTCTTCGATAATTTCTTCTCGTACTTTTCCTATTTCAAAATGCAAACTTCAAATGTATGATTTTTTTAGGCTTTTGCAAGTTCTTCCAACTAAATCAGGTCTTCTACAAGCTACAATACAAAATTTGCATCTGGAAATTATAAAAACGTTTTTCGCATGCAGCATGCAGTGTAATGTTCAAGCAGCTCGCAGGATCTACATTCATCCTAGAAGTATGAATCCCGCCTACAAACTTTAAAATTTCCCCTATTTTGGTCAGACGATACTCATTAGTAAACTTAAAAAAAAAACATCGGCCTTGGATTTGATAAAAAATCCCATATTCATAATTGGCACCCTCAAATTAGTCGAAAACGATACCCATGAGTAAAATATGAAATAAATAAATATCCACCATCTTGGATTTGAAAATAACCCCATATTCGTAATTGGCACCCTCAAGTTAGTCGCAAACGAAACCCATGAGTAAAATATAAAATAAATAAGTATCCGCCATCTTGGATTTGAAAAATAACCCCATATTCGTAATTGACGCCCTCAAGTTAGTCGAAAACGATACCCATGAGTAAAATCAGAAATCAATAAATATCCGCCATTTTGGATTTGAAAAATAGCCCCATATTCGCAATTGGCACCCTCAAGTTAGTCGAAAACGATACCCATGAGTAAAATACGAAATTAATAGGTATCCGCCATTTTGGATTTGAAAAATAATCCCATAGCCGTAATTGACGGCCTCAAGTTAGTCGAAAACGATACCCATTGTTCTATCAAATTAATAAATAAATAAATAATGCTGGACCATTCACACAGCCTTAGCTAGCCCCAAGCTAAGCAGAGCTTGTGTTATGGTTACTAGATAACTGATATACTTAATAAAATACACTTCATAGATAGTTTTTTTATTATACATAGAAAACATCCAGAACGCCCTGAACAAATATCTGCAGATCGTACAAACATTTGTCCCGAGGCGGGAATCGAACCCGCAAGCTCGTGCGTCGCAGGCGGACTTTTGCCCGCTGCGCCACAGAAGTCGTCAAAATTTAACAATATTATTGTTACAAATGTAGTTAGTCGTAAACAGTACCCATCTAATAAAAGTCATCACCCCAAATAATCGTAAAATAGACCAAATAGCACAAATCTACAAAATCACAAAAATGAAACTCCCTTATAGGTAAGACGGTCGTCCGCCATTTTGTTGACACAAGCAATTGGGCACGCCATGCATGACGATGAAGATGTGACAAATTGTAAAATATTATAAAACACTAATTAATTTACCTTTGTTCCGCATGTGGAAATTGGTGAAAACGTAAATCTTTGTTGATATTATGATGATGATGTGCAATCTCTCACGGCACAACTTGTATGAACCATTTTTAAAAATAACAATAAAAGCAATAAAATTATGCGTCAGCCCTGAAAAATAGCACCCGAGTAGAGAGGTACACGGTATAGTCTACTCGGGTGAGCCCTTTCCCCGTCTCGTCCCTTGCCCCCCGCACGATAGCCCTGTCAAAACGCCTTCGTCGAACGACTGTATGCATATAGGTAGGCTGTGGTACTACTGACAGCTCTGAATGGCTCACAGACTACACAGACATGAATACGTGAAGCCTAGTTAGTCAGCTATACCGCCAATTCACCCGTAGCTACGATGCTACGATGCCGATGGTCTACGAACTAACATTTTGCCGTAGTAAGGAGGTGTGTGCGCGTTGAAGTGTTTTGTATGCTACGCCAATCCCTCGTAGTATCGTAGAACGTGCTACGAAGGTCTACTATAAAGTATGTTTCTCGTTATGGGGAACGAAGTGGGAGAGGTAGGGGAAAGTGAAATATATCACAAGAAAGAGAGCAAAATTACCTACACAGTGGTGAAATCCGCAACTCTCTGCGACGACGATTTCAAGAGATATTATTAGTTTTGTGATTCCTTCCCACGTCACTTGACCTCGTAGTGTAGTTGGTTAGCACATTCCTGTACTGAAGGAAGGATGCGGGTTCAAGTCCCGTCGAAGTCGAAAATTCTTGCGAGAGTATTTGATTTCTTAAAAATTATCCTGAGTGTGGGTTACGCACTATAATAACAAAAAACGTTAGAATTAAGCAACGTGACACCTCTCTCGTCAAACGAACTAAATGTAACTTTAGTCTTTGAACAGGCTTGGATAAACTTCAATGTTTCTCCTGTAGGTGGAGCTAACGGCGCTAGAGACCACGGAATTAAAGTAAGGGGAAATGGTAAGTGGGCGTGGCACGCGTGCTACAAGTACACGCTGGTATGCTTACTCGACCCCAGTCGGGTTCTAACATCGCGTGGAGTTGCTAGTCTCGCAACCAATTCATTTTTTCCGTAATCATGCCGTATTGTTCGATTTTAGAGTGTAAAAATGATAGTAGGAAAAAAAATCTTCAAAATGGAGGTGTCTCGTACCATCGGGGAGAACGGTTTTTATTGTTTTGTAATAAAATCTTATTTTATTTCAATTTGTCAATAATTTAATAGAAGGGTTAGTCAAAATCAACCTTATGCAATTAAGATAAATTTGATTTTGGATTGATTCTATTCTTCGCTACTCAATTAGTGATGTAGTCAAGTCGGATGTTGATTTTGTCGATTGATATCGATACAAGAAATTCAATGTTAATTTCTAATTTTAATGTTAATGTTAAATAAGTGATTAGTATTATTATGTAAATTAATTATTTATTTAGTATTTAGATTACAAGTCACTAAATTGACATCATTAGGTCCTCTAACCTTTATCTTAAATATTTGTAGGTTTCCCAAAGATACAAACGTCAAAGAGAAATGGATAGATGCAACGGGTAGAGTTAATTGGATGCCCACAAATCAAGCACGATATGCTCTGAACACTTTTTGGCAGTCGATTTCAAAATATCAAATTAAAGATATAGATATACAATTACGAAACATACAGCGCTTGTATCACTGAAAATCGTTAAGTTTAAATATATAAATGTTCACATCTATCATTCATTCATTTACTAAAATTAAACATAAAACTTTCCAAACACCAGTTTCCTAATAAATACGTTTTATTTCAGGGGCATAAAAAACATACATTTATTTTTACCTGCCTGTCTGTGTCTATTTATAAATGGTTTAAAATATACAGCTCTTTGTGTGCCAAGTAAGTAAATAAACTACCAACAAGTTAAATTTTTTGCGAATTGAAAAAAAAATCGGGTATCTTATCTATCGATATCGACAATGTACTTCAATGTGCTACCTGGTGCAGCTCTAATCGAGTAGCAGTCGATGGTCGACCTATCACGCGAATGTCAATCTTAAGTCTGAGGAAATTAAGTTTATAATTGCGACCACTGAAAATACCGCCATCTATGGTCAAGTAGCGGAATTAACTTGTCAATCGAATGTTTGGTTACTATAGACCGTAAATACGTTCTGATGCTAAAGTAAAATAAATCTTATCTGTAGAAGTCAAGGTTTATTTCCAAATCAGTGACGTTGGCTAGTTTTGACTAAACTTAAACTACCAATCAAACGAATTGTTTCTTTGTAATGCATTATATGATTACTGGTTTATTTGTGTGAGTGTGGCGACACCGGTGCCCTTAGTAATTTTGTTGCATTGTCCTTCCACTCTAACTTCCATTTCCGTGCTAGAGACCGTAGGAAGTCGCAAAAATTTTCTACTCCCACGTCACTTGACCTTGTGGTGTAGTTGGTCAGCACATTCCTGTACTGAAGGATGGATGCGGGTTCAAGTCGCCTCGAAGTAGAAAATGATTGCAATATTTTTTTTGATTTTTTTTGTGATTTTTCGCGCAAGTGTCCATTCGAACAAAATATGTCCATTCGCTCAAATGTCCATTCGCGCAAGTGTCCACTCGCGCAAACGTCCTTCGCGCTAGTGTCCATTCGCGCAAGTGTCCATTCGCGCAAGAGTCCATTCGCGAAAATGTCCTTCGCGCAGGTGTCTTTCGCGAAAGTGTCCTGATACCGCGATGTTCTATAGGCTTCTCTCTCTACGGTTTTGTTTCATGGACATCCTACACCATGTCGCAACGTAGTACGTGGTAGTACTACATAAGGACCAACTACTATCTCTTTCACTCGGCTCGTTTTTCTACTCTGAAATGTCACAAAGAAAAATGAGCCTTAACGTTATATAGTTACAGGGAACTTTTGAAGGAATGAAAAATGTTCGTGCGCGATCCAGTTTCAACTTCAACTTCTTGTTTGATGGCTTCTGCGTCAGGTTTGACACAATTTTTGGTCTCATTATCTCATGACAGCATCGCAAGCTTTATGGAATGAACAATATAAACCTATATGTATTATACAGTATTTACAAAAAAAGGAAAAACCCACAAAACTCAACACTGCGCGATTATTGAATTCACATTAAATAAACACTTAATGAAAATATCCTACTACTACTACTACTAATTACAACTTTATATCATTATTATATATGAATTTACACAAGGCATAGTTAACTTTAGGAGAAAAGCAGAGAGATAAAATACATTTCATAGAAGTTGGAAGAGGAACCTCAGGGGGAAGGGAGTCGTATACAGGCGCGGTCCCAGGGGGGGGGGGGTCACGGGGTCATGACCCCCCCCAAAATCTTAGTTTAGGTACTTAAAAAATTGCAACCCACAGCTTGATGATTATATTATCCTATTTACTTCCGTTACATTGATTATTGTTACCAACTGTAGCAATAAAATAAATCGCGGCTCGCTCCGCTCGCCGATATTACTGTTCTTTGTGCTCTATGTTTTGATTAGCACAGAAGCAACGTTCCCAATTTTATTGGTCTGGCTGGTCCGCTATTGTCAGTTTGTATCAATCCAACCACCACAATAAAAAGCACAAAATATAACAAATAATCTGCGAGGTCACTTTGTCAACCAGTACAAGAAATTAGTAGACAACAAAATTTTCGCGTTTTGGTCTGGTCGCTGATAACATTCCACCCGGCCCGCTTTAGGTCACTTTGCCAAATTTTCTAAAAAGTTGCCCAAAATCTAACAAAAACCAAAAATTGTCGCAGCTCGCTCAACTTGCCGGCAACTTTTTACTGTCTGCCTCTTGTCATGGGCTCATCCCTCGTTTGAGGTCAGTTTTCCAAACACTCCAAAAATCTAAGTTCAGGACTCCTTCTCCGTTTCAGGCGAGTTTGCAACTGCAAAATATCTAATACCAAACAACTCACACGTACAGCCAGATTATAAAAATTTTCGCGACTCGCTTCGCTCGCCGTTGATTATATATGATGTCTAGTCTGTTGTCCGCATATTTGGTTGTTATTCGTGAAACTTTAAAATTGTTCTTCACACTAATATTATAAATGCGAAAGTTTGTATGGATAGATAGATGGATGGATGGATCGATGTTTGTTACGTCTTCACACCAAAACTTCTGAACAGACTGAGCAAAAATTTTGCATCGGAGTAGCTCTAAGCCTGGAATCAAACATAGGCTACTATTTATCCCATAAATCAGTTCCCATGGGATAGAAATTACCTTTGAACGTTTCCATAGAAAAAACGCGTGCGAAGCCGCGGGCAGAAGCTCATAATTTAGCTTCCTTGTCTTGCATGGACGCTACCTCACCAATTTCAAAAAAGGCTGCGGCTCATTCAGAGCTCGCTCCACTCGCTGTTATTTATTTTCTGAACCAGTTGGTGACAACCCGAAAAAGGGAACAAAAATTTCGGTGGCTCGCTCCGCTCGCCGCTACATCTTTTTCGATGTCTTTTTAGTATTTCTAATTTTTTGTTAATCTCCTTTGCTCCGCTCGCCCCGATTTATATTCATAGCTTTATATCTACCACCGCAAACTTTTTAAAATTTTCGGGGCAGGTTTCGCCCACTTTATTTTGTCATAGGCTCTGGCTTACTTTTCCCCAAACATCAGAAAAAATCTCCAACATTTTTGAGGCTCGTTTCGCTCGCCATTACTTATACTTCCTATTGTTGGGTTGGGAGTTGGGGGAAGGGATGTCATGTTTGCGGTCAATATGCAAAACACTGCATTTTGCGGCTCGCTCCGCTAGCCGATAGTATTTTGTCCTTCTCTGTATTTGGTCCAGTGCTTGACACTTGTTTAACATCATTTTGCTCGGGTAGTTACCCGAAAAAGTAACAAAAATTTCGGCGGCTCGCTCCGCTCGCCGTTACATTTTTTCCGTGTCTTTTTTGAATTTAAATCTTTTGTTGATGCCCTTGCTCCGCTCGCCCCTATTTATATTCATAGCTTTATATCAACTACCGCAGGTCTCTAAGATTTTCGGGGCTTGCTACGCTCGCTATCATTTATTTTTTTATAGATACCTATCAACAACAAAATAAATGATGCGGGCGAGAGTAAGCAAGTGGACCTACTCTTGCTTACTTTTGCCCAAACTTCAGAAATTTAAAAAAAATTCCAAACTTCAAAAATTTCGAGGCTCGCTTCGCTCGCTATAACTTATACCTACTATTGTTGGGAGTTGAGTATAAATTTTCCGCGGCTCGCTCCGCTCGCCGATAAAGTTTAGTGGTTTTCAGTGGGTTCTGCAACCGCCTACAAGTACATTTTGGTGCTACGGCCCGCACCAAGTGTGACCCCCCCCCCCAAAGTCTTGGGCTGCGACCGCGCCTGGTCGTATAATGAGAGAGAAACAATAGGGCAGCTGAAAAAAATGTGATCCACGTGACCTTCATCTAAGCCACACTCACATATGGAATGGTCCCTGATCCGAAGTCTCGCAAGGAAGACAGGAGTGCAAGAGTGACCCAGCCATAGCCTACAGACGGTCGAAGACGTAGTTTTATTGAATTTTCGAAACTTAAAAAACCACGATCCAGTTTACTCTAAAGATTCATGATAGATGACACATGACACTGACACAGACACTGGCAGAGTCGTAGCGAAAAGCAAGCAAGCAAGCAGCGCTATTATGAAAGAAGTTGAATTTACCTTTGTCTTGTTTTCAGTCCGTTGTTCCCCGCATAATTTTGTTTTGTTTTGATTCTGTAATTACCGGAGCGCGAAGTAGGTAGAGCTTTTGAATTTGAAGAATTTTGATTGTTTTCATTGAGAAATTTGCGAGAAGCTAATTAACAATGAGTCCGAAGAAAAAGAAAGCAAAACTAACAGACGATAAAAGTGAATCTTCGTCACTGAAAAGATCAAACGAAAATGATACCGGGTCAGCAAGCAAACGCTCAAAATCTATAAAAAATCCAGAGGACGATATTAGAGCTAGAAGAAGGAAAAACTTTATCATAGCATGCGAGCAAGTGTCCTACAAATCCTATTTCGATCACAGAGCTCGACTTCTGTTGTTGTATTTACCATCTTGCATGAAAAATAGCGTTTGCAAGCATCACGATAGCAATACAGTAAGTTGGTACAATTTCATCAAATCGTACAATCAATTTAGACCAATCATAACGGATCTTATCTCTCCAAATTTTTGTATTTTGTATTATCAACAGATAAGTCTACATTCTTATAAGCGGCGCTAGAAACAATAAAACAACTCGAATAAAGTTCTGTAGTTTAGGTTGCTATGTTTACCTACACTCAAACGAACTTGAATTCGACTTGGACCCTAAATTAAGACGTATAATTTGACTCCATGTCATAGTTTGTTTAGTATTGTTAATGATCTGATAAACAGAGTTTATGTTTTGAGCCATAAAAAAAATCTATTTTGAAATGGTGTACTTACCCATTTCAAAATTGAATTTTTTTTATGGTAAGTATTGATTTTTTTTAAGATCTAAACTGTGCAAAAAAGAGCTGGTATCTTAAAGTTTTTATTCGGTCTGCCTGTATGAAAATTAAGTT
Organism: Eupithecia subfuscata; assembly: GCA_963564075.1. Lineage (NCBI taxonomy): Eukaryota > Metazoa > Arthropoda > Insecta > Lepidoptera > Geometridae > Eupithecia > Eupithecia subfuscata. Next base: position 11,966,285 of record OY751103.1, on the reverse strand, counting down.
GAATAGTAGTATAAAAGCATGAAAAATAATGTAAAGACAAATTTGATGCTTTACAATAGCACAGATATGCAGCTAAAAGCAGACTGCAATTTGCCCCTCAAGACTAAAAATTTTATAGGTAATTCCAGATCTCTAAGAATCAACTTTTGTCAGAAAAAAACTTCCTGTAATTTAATGATAACAATAGTAAATGTTGATTTGTCCTTATCATATCAGCATCAGAGCAACCCACTGCTGGGTATACTTTCAAATTTTTTTCACTCTTTTCCATGCATATTGCATCCAGGTATGCCCCTTATTCCCTGGGGCCCAGTTATCATATGAAGTGGCTAATTGTAGTGTTGACAATACTGACACAAATGTATTTGTTTGCAAATAAATAACATACCCCCATAATGATTTCAGAGTAATGTAAAAGAAATGTCATCGAAGGCTGAAGAGGCGTTCATGATAGATGCCAGAACCAATATGTGGTCGGAAGCTTTAGAAGTTTGCAGCATAAGCATCACCCCTGACCAATATTTATCAGCAAAAGTTTTGAAGGAAATTGTGGAAATTATGCTGGTAGGTACCTAATCATTCACAAGCCCAAATCTTGGATTTTATTCTGTTAATGTTTGAAATTAAATTTAAAAGTTTATTTAGCATGGCACATTGCTTACACAAAACTTTATAGGAACTTTCATCAAATAAAAAGAAAAATGTGAAAATAATAAAATAAAATTTTCTTTCTGCATTGTATACAAGCTTATAGGCTTTTATATTTTTTATTGTATTTTTCAGAATGCCCATGAGGACGAGTATGCAGGGCACTCTATGCCAGAGCTGATGGACAAATGCCAACAAATCCTGATGCAAAACTTCAGCACCCACCCACCTTGCCTCTCAAAAACCCTGAAAAAGTGCTACACCACCTTTCTAACATCGCCGCTAGATTTGAAAGAAAAGACTTTTACAAACAGAAAAACATTTGAGCATGACAAGGGCATTGTAAAATACTGTATGAATAGACTTGAGTATGAGCTCAGTGCAGAGAGCAAAGATGAAAGCATGGTGGACATGTTCGAGAACATTCCAGAAGATATGAAGCAGAGTGTCAAAGGGATGCATTGGCAGAAGGAAAAGTTTGAAATTTATGAGTGTCTTGTGAGGAGAGAAAGGATAAATAGACTGATGGCTGTTTTGGAAAGCCTCATTGAACTGTTGCAGTTCGATTTGGCTATCTGGCATTCCAGGTAATTTTGTACTAAAGTACTGTATAATGTATTGTTAAAATTATTTAGTTGTCTTGAGGTAGTAACCAGCTTCAGCACGCAGTAACCTACCACATTCTCTGACACAATTATACTTAAGTCTTCCTTTGTGTCCCTATGGTTTAGTTAATGCCACTACAAAGCCTACTACAATACAGTGATACACAAATTCAGTGTCGGCCAAAAATTATCTTTATAACAGAATTCTCAGATATGGTTTCATGAAAAAAAATTAAAATACCTACCTACTCACTATAAAGTTGCAATATAATTTTTTCAGATACACCAACAATTTGGGAACCCACATCATGAGATCCCATAAGCCTCTGATGGCTCATATCCTGTGGTCCAATAACATACTGTACACAGGCGCTGTGAATGGCAACTGTAGGCAGATACTCAAGCTGTTCGTGTATTTAATACATTTGAGGTACCCAGAGGCACATATTAAAACAATGACAGTAAGTTGATTATTTTTATGATTATGTTACATACTTAAGGCGAATAGTAGGGGTGATAGTGGCGCCACTACATATTTAATTTTTTAATTACGTTATACAAAGGAATTATCAAAAAATCTGACCGCGCGTAGACAATATCTATCATAAGCTTTTTTTAAATGTAGCTTTAATAGTTTTGTACTGTATTATTTAGGCAGATACTTGTTTCAAGAGTTTAGTTCCTATTGGTGGCCACCAAGTTCTCCAAACAAGGTTTTTGATTGAATAACACAAAACAAAACTATTACAGATACATTAAATAAAAGCTTGTGATAGGTATTGTCTACCAGCGGTCCGATTTTTTGATAATTCCTTTGTATAACTTAATGATTAAATTAAATATGTAGTGGCGCCACTATCACTCCTACTATTCGCCTTAAGAGGGCGCATTGCGCACCATTTTGTGAAAAGGAACGGTGGAACGGTGTAAGCGCAAAAATGATGTTTTTGCTTATTTACACGAAAACTACACAACTTATGAAGAAGCTGTATTAATGAACCAAAGAATCAAAACAAAAATCTTTTCTATCTATAGACGAGATATTAGACGCGCGCGCACTGAACAGTTTTTCCCGAAATGGTGTTTTCAATTTTTATGGAACCAAAGAAAAAATTTTGAATTTTATACAATTCTAGTTTTTTACCACGGGGATCTCGTGAGTAATGAGATCTAGGCCTAGTTTGACAACCAAACCCGTTAGGTTTCGCCCTTCAAACATTTTATGGCGCCTCTCCACTATCGCCGATAATAGACGATTACACGCAAGAGTAGAGGGTGGAGCTGTGTGGTGCCGGCTTAGAATTTACACCACCCCAATTCTTCCCGTGGGTGTTGTAAGAGGCAACTAAGGGATCAACCGGGAGCGGGCAACAGCGCCCCGTACAGAACTGCGATCCCCAACCAGCATGCCCAGCAGCGTACGAGTTATGGGCAGTACCCCCATGAGATAAAAGCAGCAGTGGACCAATATAGGCTGTTGAGGTGAGGAGGTGAGGTGGAGGGCATACTCACGTGTCGCTGAGCATTATCTATAATCGGCATGATTGCAGCGATCGGTGACTTGTCGATTTTTAGGACACGCCTTAAAGGGAATCCGCTTGTAGTTGCGTGTGGGCGTCCAAACTATCGCCGATCATTCATTCACCGGCAGGCAGCGAGCGAAGGCCCGCCTGCGACACCACAAGTTGCGTGTGTGTTCGGTTCCCGCCTTGGGGCAAAGTTAGTACGATCTGCAGATATTTGTTTCGGGTGTTTACAATAATAGTAAATCACACTATCACATCACATCACACTAATATTATAAATGCGAAAGTTTGGAAGAATGGATGTATAGATGGATCTTTGTTACCTCTTCACGCCAAAACTACTGAACGGATCGGGCTGAAATTTTGCATACAGGTAAGTCTAACCCTGGAATCAAACATTAGTTTGATTCCAGGGTTTGGACTGATTTATGGGTACTTTTTATCCCATAAATCAGTTCCCATGGGATACAAATAACCTCAAAACGTTTCCATAGAAACAACGCGTGCGAAGCCGCGGGCAGAAGCTGAAAAAATTTTGAATTTAATGTATCTAATTCTTGTTTTTTACCACGGGGATCCCGTGATTACCGAGATCTCGGCCTATAGTTATTTATGCAAATCCACTAGGTTCGCCTCAGCTATTAACTTCACGTTCATCTTGACGGCTTGCAGCCGACTACTTAACTAAATTTGATCACGCTTGCACGATGATAGTGACGATTACCTTGCTGGTGACAGGCGATCATATCGCGTACCTAACGATCATCGGCGATAGTGGAAAGGAGGCCCCTACCCTAATGAACCAATGGCACTCAGTCTCATTTTTTTATTTCAGATCTGGCTGAATGCTATTACCCAGACATTTTATGCGTGTGAAACAAATTCAAACAGTGACTATCCTAACACCGGAAAATACTGTGAGACATTTGCAAAAGAGTTCTACAACATTATTTCAGGTAAAATCATACTAATATTATAAACGCGAGAGTTTGGATGGATGTTTGTTATCTCTTCACGCCAAAACTACCTACAGAATGGATAGATTGGGGTGAAATTTTGTATACAGGCTTGGAATAAAACTCGAGCAATTTGTATCCCTTAAATCAGTTCCCACCCAGGTATCCATCAGGTAGGTATAGAAACAACTTTAAAACGTTTCCATAGAAGCGAAGCCGCGGGCAGAAACTAGTTAAGTAATCATAATTAACAACATTTGATTTTCTATTTTACTACTTACCCATTATTTTGTATTTTACAGTTTTACCACAAGATTCCATTCTAAGGGTTTTGGAGCAAATCCAACCAGCATTCATGAGACATCTCATCGGAAGACAATGCTTTTGGAAGCCAACTAAAAAAGAACAAACTTCAAAACCCTTTTCTACTGAGCAAAGCTGTATTATCAACAACGTGATAGATTTTATCAAAGCTAAAACATGGATGGATTACCCAGAAATTGAAATTGAAGTTTCAAGAAACACCTTCTTTAGGAAAAGATATATCAAAAGAAAATTGAAATACCTGGCACAAAAATGTACCAAATGGATACCCATGCAAAATGACGAAACTGATTACAGCTACAGAAAGATAGAAAAGAGTGATCAGAATGTGGAAAATATGGATAGTTACAAAATTCACACATTGTTCATAACACTTGAAGCATATTTAGATGCTTACAGTGTTCAGACTGTTCAAGATACACTTGATAGTATGAATGAACAGCTATCACAGAATGTTGAAACAAATGTTTTAATCCATAACTATCTGCCTGAGCTTAGTTCCTACTCTGTGACAGAGGAGTTTATAAAAAAATACAGGTCTATCTGCCAAAGCTTGAGAGGACTTGTAATTTTATTACAGGAGGTGAAGGGTGAAGGTGAATTGCCTGCTGTTTTGAAGGTTTTTGAGAAGATAGAACTGCTAGATGTGAGCAGCTGAAAAAATGTAGTTAGATGCCTAAAATATCCCACCTTCCTACGTACAAAGTATATTAGTATTTAATTAGTATATATTTAATTAGTATTTAATTTTTTTACTTGTTGATCTAAAAGATCCAGTTTTTTTAATTCTTACTACTATTATAAGGCTAGTCAAAGGGTGACAATATTACAGCTGTGACAATAGCATTCTTGAAGTTTTGTAATTATGGTAATATGGAGAGGATATATTGTATCATGTTCATGTAATTATATTCTCTCAATCTGATTATTATAAGCTATACTTAAGTCATTAATTGTAAAATTGTTTGTGAGTAGTTCAATTTTACAAAACTATCTGATTGATTTTAGTTATAGTTCAGCAAATAATGGCCTTTTTTCCCCTCTTGCGCACCGATGGAATTAAAAATAAAGCCATGCCATTGTCAGCACTGCGAACTGAGAAGTAGGAAATATGACTTTCACATAATCATTAAATGTATAAAATGTGAAATTGTCTGTACTTAGATGTAATTTTTGTCTAGATTTTATTGTTGCAGCTTTACAATCATGGCTTTATCAATAAGTTGACCTACCTCAAGTTTGTGATTTCAATAGGTCCATCCTAGAATAAAACATTTTTTGAGTACTGTTTTTTTCGTTTTTTTTTTTTTAATTTTATCACATCAATACAAGTTGTTACAACACTATCATAACAAAACTTTACAACCAATCGGTAGATGTAACTAATCTGCCTCACAATATAATAAGGTACCTGTACAAAACAAACAAAATTTGACTATTCTGCAATGCTTTGTAAAGAAATGGGCAGTTCACACATACTGAAGAGCTTAAAATTATCAATATTTGGGGAAATAATGTCCTCTAGCTTTTTTAGTCCTCTTAGCTTTGTCAATATCAACATCAGGATATTCTGCCTTCAGCTTCTCCATATCCATATCTGGGAAGCGCTTGAGTAACTGTTGGACATGACTGAAGTCCCTGTTTCTAGCTTTTCTTTTCTCATTTCTCTGCTTTTCTGTGTACAGTTGTAGAAATTTTTTCACAGCCCTACTGCTGATGTATCCATTTTCTAGGTAAGGTCTCACCCATCTTGTATTCATAAATCTTGGAATATAGTATTCTCTCTTTTCATAAGTTTCTGGCAAACCTATCTTACTTATGACTTCCTCAGTGGGCCGCTCTCCAGTCTCTCCTGTCTCTAACTTGTAATAAGCAACATTTCTCTCTCTTATCACCGTTTCTATGTTATCCATCGAAATCTGAACCTTGTCAACTCTCTCTGCGTTTGGAAACAGCCTCATATTTTCATTACATTCATGCTCCATTGTATAAAGCATGTTTCGTTCTTTCAATAATACAAACCAAAGTTTGTGTAAATCTGTGTTTGACTTGAGTCTCAGCTCATCCACCTTCCATGATCTGCCAACTCTTATATTTGTTTCACTCCAGTTCTTTTTGGCGTCGAAGAACTCCATCAGGTCGTAATTTGGTTTCGTCGTGTGAACACTTCTTTTAAAAATAGACGCAGCGGCGACATTGACAACATTGTGGGTACGATAACACAGAAAAGCGGCGCTTTTTATTATATTAGTTACAACAGTCGTATTCATATTTAGTTCAAATAGAAAACTTGTTATTTTAGATGAAAAATATCGGGAACAGGCGAGGTGAGGTTATTTTGCTTTCAACTTCAACTTCTTTTTTAATGGCGTTTTTTGCTTTATTTTCTACAAATGAAATGATGATGATGGACTAATTCTCGCTTGGCATTAGACATTAACATACTAGCTGACAGTGACAGCTTTGTTCCAACGACGTTTCAGTACTCAGAGCAACGACGACATTCCTACCTAGCGCTTTGAGCATGGAGAAAAATATAAAGAATTCGCCCCACGGCCGCAATTTTGAGTGTCGCGCGATTTGTTGCGATATTTGTTTGCAGTACATTTTGTACTAAGACACACACCTGCTGCGATTTCGCATTTGGCACGCGGCGTCTAGAAACCGCGCTTACAAAAACTCAGCGGAATCGTTCCACAAAATCGCCACAAGTCGCGCTACACAATTAATTAAATTACACAAGTCGCTTCAAAATCGTGGCTGTAGGGTGGAGGCTTAACGGCTGAATCCGTCGAAAATGAAAACAAACGGAACAAAAATAAAGGGGTTCCTCCATACAAACTCCAGCACCGCTACCGTCGCGTCGCCCGCGCCGTCGCGTCGCGCCGCCGCCGCGCCGCCGCCGCCGCCACCACCCCCACCGCCGTAAAAAGAGAAGCCTGCTTTTAAATTAGTATGTTTTGCACCGAATGAAACTATAAAAGCTAGGTACCTAGAATTGTAAACCGGATCCGATGATACGGTGGATCCGGCAGCATCTAACGAATACCGAACTACTTATGCCCTTTTTTAGTAGATACTTTGTTAAGTAGATACTTTAAGGCGGCTGTACACAGTGGAACAAGGCGGACGTTGGGCCAAGTGAGCCAATTCTAAGTGGGGGAACTGGGATCTGCACTAAAATCTCGTATGAGAGTGTATTGTGCACACAGATATATATATCTGTGACTGTGCATTTTCCTAGTCATTCAAGGGGAAAATGCACAAAAGCAGCCCAACTCCATGAAGAACCGGAGCAGGACTTTTACTGATTAACAGCTTCATTTCAGCTTTTTTGTACGCACGCCAACTGTTGCGGAGCCGTGGCGGCGCGGTAGCGAGGCAGAAGCGTGGCGTGTGAGGGTTGTATTTCAGCAAGTACAAGGAGTGTCTTCACACAGAGCGCACGCCACGCGTCGCGGTGCGGAGGCGTGCTACTAGCGGAGTTACGAGTTGTAATTATTTACAAAATTTTAAGCTTATGACCCGAATAAGGCGCTAAATAAAATGAACTCTACCGAAAAATTGATTTTACTATTCTAACCACATCGTTGTTTATACGATTGCCGTATAAAAGATTATAAAAATGATTTAAAAAAGGACATCTTTACAATAAAGCGACGCCGTGACCTACACACACGAGGCCCCAAAACGCCTCCGCGACGCCGCCACGGCTCTCGCACGCCTGCAGAGTGCAGTGTAAAGACATCCGCACCGCGAACGCCACGCCTGGCTCGGCTACCGTCCGCCTCCGCTCTGCCTCCGGCTTCTGTGTGTGACGGCTTTAAAGCATAAAACACCAGTAATATCGTCGAGCGAAGCAAGCCGCGAATTTTTTTATTGCAGTCGGTAATCTTAGTCAAAGTGACAGCATTTGTTTCAGTACTCAGAGGCAATAACAGGAAAAAAATTATGATCAAGCTGTGGATTGGGCGTATGTCCGTCTTCGGCGCAGAAAGAAGGTTGTGGATTCAATTATTCCTTTTTCAAACATTGAGAAAGGACATTATGCTCAAATTCCTACTTATTCAAACATTGCAACAAAAATACCTACATACCTCACTACGTACTCGTACTGCGTTTCGTTTCAACCTTGGAAATGCCTTGTGTTGGTTTACAAAATATTGCGAGGATATTTCCTAGATTTTCCGTAGGATAGGACAGCAAGATCTAAATTCAAGGTAAACGCTAGAAATTATTTTGCGTATATTGCTCGGTCGGTCGACTCAAAATGAAACAAAACGCAACGTCAAAGAGCAACTTCAAAGATGTTTATTTTGTTTGACGTTTGACGTTTCTGTCTATTCCAAAAAGACGGACGCATTTTTTGGTTGTAGAAAACTTTTGAAAACATAGTGGAAAATTTATAGTTTTACAAACTTTTGTGCCTTTAATTCAGATTGTGTATTTGGTGTCCATAAAACAATAAGTTTTGTGATAAGTTTCACGGCTATTCGTAGTAAACCTGTCTCATCCGCGAGCTTTCGTAAAAGGTAGGTAAGGTTTGTTCTAAGTACATTCCAAAGCATTTTTATCACAAACGTATTTCTTTGTTATTGTCTTTTTCATATCTTCCAAGAGTCTGCTCCTAAGTCGTACCAACTAACTTCTTTCCCATAACCTAAAAAAGTATAAACAAATGCCACCTGTGTGTTTGTTTAATTACCTACTTTGTTATGTTATTCAGAAAATTCATTCTAAGATCGTAACAAATTTCTAGATGTGTTAGTTACAAATAGTCTCTGAAGTCGTTTAGAGAAAACATTAACCTATTTGTTCAGGGGTTCTGGATGTTTTTCTATGTATAATAAAAATTAACTATCTACCTATGTAGTATATTGTATTATGTATATCAGTTATCTAGTACCCATAACACAAGCTCTGCTTAGCTTGGGGCTAGATAATGCTGTGTGAATGGTCCAGAACTATTTATTTGTTTATTAGATAAATAAATAATGCTGGACAATCCACATAGCATCGTTCATAGCCCCAAACTAAGGAGAGCTTCTGGTAGGGGTACTAAATTACTGATTAACTTAATACAATACATTTCAAAAATTATTTAAGAAATATAAAAATACGTAGTACACCTGGATCAAATATTTGCAACTCGTACAAACATTTGTCCCAAGGGAATCAAACACGCAATCTCCTGTGTTGCCACAGTCATAACACCATTACTGGTCTAAGATTATGTTATTCTGACTTAACCCTGAATTGCGAGCAGCTTTCAACCCGTTAAGTATGTCTTCTGCTACCTAGAATGACTGACCTTAGGAAGACTGACCTTCAAAGTGATGCTATATGGTCAATTGACCACCATTTCCATCTCATCTGAGGGACCCATTTGCCTGCTCTGCATAGCAAGTGGTTTACACAATTATGATAAGAGTAAAAATTTGTTTGTTTCATTTTTCAGTTTGCAAGGGAGTAGTCTCTTTGGAAACTAGTCTAATTTTGAAACATTTTTCAATCATATAAAGGTACATTACCTCTGAGTGACATAGGCAAATTATTTTGATCTAGGTCCATGTGAGTAAAGCCGCTAGCAGAAGCTCATGTAAAATAAATACTTAGAACATAAACAACATTAATGAAAATTAAAGTCTGGTTTGGAACCACTGAATGTGAAACTGTATGAATCTGGTAAATTAGTTAGGCAGACATTTATTCACAAAGAAAATTATACTAGTATTTACAATTGAAACAATTGAGCTAACTGCCGACTGTTGCAAACAGTCTACAGATAGCTCAACTGATCCATATCAACACCAGTCGGAAGCGTCCCCAAGACGCTGGCTGCATTGCCACGCTGTATGGCAATGCTGATACGCTGTGCCAGATATTCACCAGTAAATTAGTTAATTTGCCATAAGTAATACTTAGTATCTGAGCTGGTTTGTTTATTTTTTTTATTGTTATAGTTGATACATAGCCTAAAATGGGTTGCAAGCAAATATTGAGTGGGCCCTGAAATGTAGAATGAAACACTGACCAACCCGGCCAACAATAGGATCGGCACTGACTGACGCACGGCATGCATTAGAACGAGAGTTTTCGAACAAGGTCCCTATGCTATGGTGTCTTTATAGAGAAAGATGGTTTCAAAAGCACATATGTACTCGTATTTCAAAACAGTATTAAATACAGCAATAAATCTTAAAAAAGCCATAACGCGCGTAAAAATCTTTAATTATACTAGACCAAAACCCTTAGGGCTCCTGTACACGGACGGCACGTCTCCTATACACGTACGGCACGTTGCCGACGGCAAGGCAACTGTACCCGTCGACGGCTGTTGACGGCAATCGACGGCAGCCGTCGACGGGTGCAGTTGCCTTGCCGTCCCAGTATAGCAGCCCTTACGAGAAAAAAACGTATCTTTTTCTAGATATAATTACTTACAGAAGACCACAAACTTTTCGCGGCTCGCTCCGCTCGCCTGTAACATGGCTTCTGACTTTAGTCTGGGACTCGACTACGATCATGGTCATTTTGCCAAATTCGCAAAAAAATTACTAAAATGTAACGAAACCAATAAAAAATTTCGCTCGCATACGTTTGAAGTCAATATGCAAAATACTGCACAAAAATCTAACGAAACCATAATTTTTTAATAGGATAGGATAGAAACTTTACTGGCGGGCGCCGCGTAAACAATATAGTTGATCTATTAAACTACTGTGCTACAGGTGACTATCGAGCTACCACAATGGCAAGACTATAATGTATGACTATTAGTGATGGTATTTAATGTAACCTACCTACAGGGTTACTGGATAAGTCTACATAGATCCTTGAGGGGGTTTACTTACCATCAATGTAATGAATCATTACTAATGATGGAAATTACAACCGCCTCAAGGATCTAGGTCGACTTAACCAATAACCCTGTATATACATACATTTCATCTGAGATTCTTCAAAGAGAACCTACCCGCTCGATCTAGCAAGCTAATTATTAATGATTAGCTATGCATATAGGACCTGTAACGTCTCAGTGCTAGTCCAAGCTAATTCCTGTTAACTCGCGTCAGTTAGAGCTTACGTCGTCAGTACCGAATTAGGGATTCGATTATCGACCCATGTTCAATTTATTAGGTACATCTACCTACGTTCTCTATCAATGTATCGTGCTTGGAATTAGTGTCACGTATTCACACTGTCATCTATGCATGCATATGCTTACTTACATAGAATAGTTGATTAAATAGGATGCCCTCGCTTTGTTTGGCTGGAGAGCGCATTATCAGGCATGCTTGTCAGTCACACTTGACCCGTTTGTGACGTCACAAACTCGTAAAGCCCGGATCGGGTGATTAAATCGCATTAGGTAAGATTATCTAATCCGCAGTAGGTAAGTACCTGACGCTATAACTATACTACACTAACAATAATAAGTTGGTGTTGGTTTCTCGTGCTTTTGAAAGAGAGATGGATCGAAAGAGAGGCATACGTAACTTGATTCTTGTATCAAAAGATGCTGAAGAACTAATTTGCGTCGTTGATCTCTCAGAAATGTGATAAAGTCTCGACATTACTTCGACGAATTCTGCAACGGGCGGGCGAAGGTTCGCCTGCGACGCAGGTTGTTGCGGGTTTGATTCCCGCCTCGGGGCAAATGTTTGCACAAGCTGCAGATATGTAATGTATTGTAAATGAGTTACCTATCTATCTAGTTAGTACACATTAACATAACACAAGCTCTGCTTAGCTCGGGGCTAAGGTGACGCTGTGTGAATTCAACAGCATTATTTATTTATCATGCTTTGGTTTTCTCGTAGGCCTTCCTACTGTTTTATGTCGAGTCCTTCCTCTCCTCAAACTCATCTCACCTCAACAGCCTATATTGGTCCACTACTGGACGCAGGCCTCCCCCTGATAAGCGCCTTATTGGCTTTTATCTCATGGGGGTAGTGCCCATAATCCCCACGCTTTCCATGCGGGTTGGGGATCGCAGTTCGGTGGTAGAATTGTCCTGCAGGGGTACTGCATCCCGCCCCCGGCGGATATCCCTTAGTCGCCTCTTACGACACCCGCCGCGGGAAGAATTGGGTTGATGTAAATTCTAAGCCGGCACCACACAGCGAAATCCTCGTCTAAATGAACCAAAATTATATTTAAAAGTAACTCGATCAACACTGCGGCGTTAAATAATTGGTCTCCCACGTTGCAGATAACTTAAAATCTAGTTTCTAGAGCGGTCGTCGTCGGTTCGGTTTCTTTTTGTACTAAACCTGATCAACAGATTCCTAGAAGTCAAAAGTAGGTAACAACCGTCTGAGATTTAGCCTTGCAGTTTGTAAAAGGTTAGACAAATTGAAAGGACTGAACATCAAAAACAATATCAGAACTACCTAGTCCTTTTCAGTTTCCCATATTTCTAGCGCTTATTCACGTGGATATACATTTTCACCACGTTTTACCTTAATTAAATTAATATGGAAAGCGCTGTTACATGAATCAGTTGCGAATACACACATATATTATATACATCCCACCTTATTTCCCAGTGCATTCGTTCAGTTTAATTTTTCAGCAGTAAAATTCCCCTTTATTAGCAAACCAACACATTTTGTTTGTGCCCCAATGTGCTCTGATGGGCCGACAGCCGGCACGGGGGCATCATTGTCGGTGTAATCGTTTACGAACGCTTTATTCTAGGGAGGTCACACGTTATCTAAAACAGCTGTCGGGAGCACGCGGCTCACGGCCTACAATGCTCTCGTTTGTGTATGTAACACTGTTATTTTAAGTATCGAGAATCCAGCTCTGTTGTGCCGTTCTACGGGCGCGCTGCGTTGATTAGATCACACAGCTTTGTTCTGGGGAGAATGGCTTTCGCGCCGCAGCTCTGACGGTGCCTGTCAACCGCACTCGTAGAAAAGGCATTTGAGTGGATGTTGGTGAAGTTAGCAGAGCATCTTCCAGCAGAGCATAAATAAATTAGAGTTCTGTTCGCATGCAGGTGAGTTCTATAGTTCCTGATACTTTTCAGGAATAGTTCTGGCGTTTTTACTAGAAAAAAATTAAGTGAAATTATGCTCTGCTAACTTCGCGTAGCAGAGCATTTTTCAAAAATCGATATAAAAAATTGTATTTATATGCTTTCAGATACTAAAAACAGTTCCTGATAGTTTTAAGAAATAGTTCCGGTGTTTATACAACATTATACTTAATTTAAAGATATGATCAAGTACATATTCGTTCGAGTCGTAGTAGTGACTCAATATTCCTTAGACAGACGCGAACTACTGTTTAAATAGACTGCATCGAGTTAAAAAACAACAACGGTTTAATATTATGATTTCGACGTATTTTACTAACCGTACTACTGAAATTTTTATTCAAAACGTTTAAAAATCGTCTTGAAAATGTTTAAAAATAAGAGAAATATTTCGTCGAGATTGTAATATATCAAATACCAGTACAGCAAGTTTTATCGAAGTTCCAATAGCAGGCATCGGTTTTTAAGCAAACAAATGTCTGTTTTTATGATTTCGATACTTTTCAGAATCAGAACTCATGAAGGTTTCATGAAAACATTCTTACAAAAATTCTAAGATATGTTTGTCAAAAGTGTATTCATTTAAACACAAGTTAAGCAAGTTTTATCAGTCGAGTTTCAACAGCATGCATCGAAATTTAGATAAAAACATGTATGCTTGTATAATTTAAATACTTTTCAGAAGCAGAACTCTTAGAATTTTCATGAAAACGGTCTTTGAAAAATGACAAAATCTGAGATTTGTGCGTTAAATTTGTATTGACTCAAACACCTGTAAAGCTATTTTGATAAGAGTTCTAGGAGCGTGCATTGAGTTGCAGACATAATAAAGTTTTGGCTTATGATTTTGATACTTTTCAGAAGCAGAACTCCTGAAACTTTCATAAAAAAGTTCTTAGGAAAATGACAGAATCCAAGATATTTTCGTCCAAAGTGTATTGATTCAAACAAAAGTTAAGCAGGTTTTAAAAGAGTTCCAATAGCGTGCATCAGGTTTAAGATTAAAACACGTTTGTTCTTAATATTTGAATACTTTTCAGAAGCAGAACTCTTGAAATTCTCATGAAAACGGTCTTTGAAAAATTACAAAATCTGAGATTTGTGCGTTGAATTTGTATTAACTCAAACACCTGTCAAGCAATTTTGATAAGAGTTCTAGGAGCGTGCACTGAGTTGCAGACATAATAAAGTTCTGGCTTATGATTTTTATACATTTCAGAAGCAGAACTCCTGAAGCTTTCGTAAAAAAGTTCTTAGAAAAATGACAGAATCTAAGATATTTTCGTCCAAGTGTATTGATTCAAACAAAAGTTAAGCAGGTTTTAAAAGAGTTCCAATAGCGTGCATCAGGTTTTAGATTAAAGCACGTTTGTTCTTAATATTTGAATACTTTTCAGAAGCAGAACTCTTAGAATTTTCATATAAACGGTCTTTTAAAAATGACAAAATCTGAGATTTGTGCGTTAAATTTGTATTGACTCAAACACCTGTCAAGCAATTTTGATAAGAGTTCTAGGAGCGTGCACTGAGTTGCAGACATAATAAGGGTCTGGCTTATGATTTTTATACTTTTCAGAAGCAGAACTCCTGAAGCTTTCATAAAAAAGTTCTTAGAAAAATGACAGAATCTTAGATATTTTCGTCAAAAGTGTATTGATTCAAACAAATGTTTAGCAGGTTTTATAAGAGTTCCAATAGCATGCAACAGCTTTAAGATTAACGCATGCTTGTTCTTAAAATTTGAATACTTTTCAGAAGCAGAACTCTTAGAATTATCATGAAAACGGTCTTTGAAAAATGACAAAATCTGAGATTTGTGCTTAAAATTTGTATTGACTCAAACACCTGTAAAGCTATTTTGATAAGAGTTCTAGGAGCGTGCATTGATTTGCAGACATAATAAGGTTCTGGCTTAAGATTTTTATACTTTTCAGGAGCAGAACTCCTGAATCTTTCATAAAAAAGTTCTTAGAAATATGACAGAATCTAAGATATTTTCATCCAAAGTGTATTGATTCAAACAAAAGTTAAGCAGGTTTTAAAAGAGTTCCAATAGCATGCATCAGGTTCTAGATTAACGCATGCTTGTTCTTAAAATCTGAATACTTTTCAGAAGCAGAACTCTTGAAATTTTCATGAAAACGGTATTTGAAAAGTTACTAAATCTGAGATTTGTCCGTTGAATTTGTATTGACTCAAACACCTGTCAAGCAATTTTGATAAGAGTTCTAGGAGCGCGCATTGAGTTGCAGAAAAAATAAGGTTATGGCTTCTGATTTTGATCCTTTTCAAAACCAGAACTCCTGAAGCTTTCATAAAAAAGTTCTTAGAAAAATGACAGAATCTAAGATATTTTCGTCCAAAGTGTATTGATTCAAACAAAAGTTAAGCAAGTTTTAAAAGAGTTCCAATAGCGTGCATCAGGTTTTAGATTAACGCACGTTTGTTCTTAAAATTTAAATACTTTTCAGAAGCAGAACTCTTGAAATTTTCATGAAAACGGTCTTTGAAAAATTACAAAATCTTAGATTTGTGCGTTGAATTTGTATTGACTCAAACACCTGTCAAGCAATTTTGATAAGAGTTCCAGGAGCGTGCATTGAGTTGCAGACATAATAAGGTTCTGGCTTATGATTTTTATACTTTTCAGAAGCAGAACTCCTGAATCTTTCATAAAAAAGTTCTTAGAAATATGACAGAATCTAAGATATTTTCATCCAAAGTGTATTGATTCAAACAAAAGTTAAGCAGGTTTTAAAAGAGTTCCAATAGCATGCATCAGGTTTTAGATTAACGAATGCGTGTTCTTAAAATCTGAATACTTTTCAGAAGCAGAACTCTTGAAATTTTCATGAAAACGGTATTTGAAAAGTTACTAAATCTGAGATTTGTCCGTTGAATTTGTATTGACTCAAACACCTGTCAAGCAATTTTGATAAGAGTTCTAGGAGCGTGCATTGAGTTGCAGACATAATAAGGTTCTGGCTTATGATTTTTATACTTTTCAGAAGCAGAACTCCTGAATCTTTCATAAAAAAGTTCTTAGAAATATGACAGAATCTAAGATATTTTCATGCAAAGTGTATTGATTCAAACAAAAGTTAAGCAGGTTTTAAAAGAGTTCCAATAACATGCATCAGGTTTTAGATTAACGAATGCGTGTTCTTAAAATCTGAATACTTTTCAGAAGCAGAACTCTTGAAATTTTCATGAAAATGGTATTTGAAAAGTTACTAAATCTGAGATTTGTCCGTTGAATTTGTATTGACTCAAACACCTGTCAAGCAATTTTGATAAGAGTTCTAGGAGCGTGCATTGAGTTGCAGACATAATAAGGTTCTGGCTTATGATTTTTATACTTTTCAGAAGCAGAACTCCTGAATCTTTCATAAAAAAGTACTTAGAAATATGACAGAATCTAAGATATTTTCATCCAAAGTGTATTGATTCAAACAAAAGTTAAGCAGGTTTTAAAAGAGTTCCAATAGCGTGCATCAGGTTTTAAATTAACGCACGTTTGTTCTTAAAATTTTAATACTTTTCAGAAGCAGAACTCTTGAAATTTTCATGAAAACGGTCTTTGAAAAATTACAAAATCTTAGATTTGTGCGTTGAATTTGTATTGACTCAAACACCTGTCAAGCAATTTTGATAAGAGTTCTAGAAGCGTGCATTGAGTTGCAGACAAAATAAGGTTCTGGCTTATGATTTTTATACTTTTCAGAAGCAGAACTCCTGAATCTTTCATAAAAAAGTTCTTAGAAATATGACAGAATCTAAGATATTTTCATCCAAAGTGTATTGATTCAAACAAAAGTTAAGCAGGTTTGTAAGAGTTCCAATAGTGTGCATCAGGTTTTAGATTAACGCATGCTTGTTCTTAAAATCTGAATACTTTTCAGAATCAGAACTCTTGAAATTTTCATGAAAACGGTCTTTGAAAAATTACAAAATTTTAAAATTAAAAGATTTGTCCGTTGAATGTGTATAGACTCAAACACCTGATAAGCAATTGGGATTAGGGCTTGAGTAGCGTGCATTGAGCTGCAGACTAAATACTTTTTTGGATTATGATTGTGATACTTGTCGGAAGCAGAACTCTCGAAGGTTTCATGAAATTTTATTAGATAATTGATAGAATCTAAGATATTTTCGTCTTAAGTGTATCGATTCAAACAACAATTAAGCAAGTTTCATAAGAGTTCCAATAGTCATAGAACTTTTTGTTATAAAATTTTTATTCTTAGTAACAAAATCAAAAAAAAAAAACTTTGGATTGTCTATAGCTCAATGCTAAATAAAAGTGCTTTACAAGAATTTAAATCTATACAAATAAAACGAACATGTCTCAAATTTCGACAATTTGTTATGATGATTTCATTGAAATTTCAGGAGTTCTGCTTCTGAAAAGTATTCAAATTTTAGGAACAAACATGCGTTAATCTAAAATCTGATGCATGCTATTGGAACTCTTATGAAACCTGCTTAATATAATTTGTTGCAATCAATACACTTTGGACGAAAATATCTTAGATTCTGTCATTTTTCTAAGAACCGTATGAAAGCTTCAGGAGTTCTGCTTCTGAAAAGTATCAAAATCATAAGCCAATACCTAATTATGTCTGCAACTCAATCCACGCTCCTAGAACTCTTATCAAAATTGCTTGACAGGTGTTTGAGTCAATATAAATTCAACCCACAAATCTCAGATTTTGTCATTTCTCAAAGACCGTTTCCATGAAAATTTCAAGAGGTCTGCTTCTGAAAGTATTCAAATATAAAGAACACACATGCGTTAATCTAAAACCTGATGCATGCTATTGGAACTCTTATAAAACCTGCTTAACATTTGTTTGAATCAATACACTTTGGACGAAAATATCTTAGATTCTGTCATTTTTCTAAGACCTTTTTTATGAAAGCTTCAGGAGTTCTGCTTCTGAAAAGTATCAAAATCATAAGCCAGAACCTTATTATGTCTGCAACTCAATGCACGCTCCTAGAACTCTTATCAAAATTGCTTGACAGGTGTTTGAGTCAATACAAATTCAACGCACAAATCTCAGATATTGTCATTTTTCAAAGACGGTTTTCATGAAAATTCTAAGAGCTTCTGCTTCTGAAAATTATTCAAATTTAAAGAACAAGCATGCGTTAATCTTAAACCTGATGCATGCTATTGGAACTCTTATAAAACCTGCTAAACATTTGTTTGAATCAATACACTTTTGACGAAAATATCTAAGATTCTGTAATTTTTCTAAGAACTTTTTTATGAAAGTTTCAGGAGTTCTGCTTTTGAAAAGTACCAAAATCATAAGCCAGAACCTTATTATGTCTGCAACTCAATGCACGCTCCTAGAACTCTTATCAAAATTGCTTGACAGGTGTTTGAGTCAATATAAATTCAACCCACAAATCTCAGATTTTGTCATTTCTCAAAGACCGTTTCCATGAAAATTCTAAGAGTTCTGCTTCTGAAAAGTATTCAAGTATTAAGAATAAACGTGCGTTAATCTAAAACCTGATGCACGCTGTTGGAACTCTTTTAAAACCTGCTTAACTTTTGTTTGAATCAATACACTTTGGATGAAAATATCTTAGATTCTGTCATATTTCTAAGAACTTTTTTATGAAAGATTCAGGAGTTCTGCTTCTGAAAAGTATAAAAATCATAAGCCAGAACCTTATTATGTCTGCAACTCAATGCACGCTCCTGGAACTCTTATCAAAATAGCTTTACAGGTGTTTGAGTCAATACAAATTTAAAGCACAAATCTCAGATATTGTCATTTTTCAAAGACCGTTTTCATGAAAATTCTAAGAGTTCTGCTTCTGAAAAGTATTCAAATTTTAAGAACAAGCATGCGGTAATCTTAAACCTGATGCATGCTATTAGAACTCTTATAAAACCTGCTAAACATTTGTTTGAATCAATACACTTTTGACGAAAATATCTAAGATTCTGTAATTTTTCTAAGAACTTTTTATGAAAGTTTCAGGAGTTCTGCTTTTGAAAAGTACCAAAATCATAAGCCAGAACCTTATTATGTCTGCAACTCAATGCACGCTCCTAGAACTCTTATCAAAATTGCTTGACAGGTGTTTGAGTCAATACAAATTCAACGCACAAAGCTAAGATTTTGTAATTTTTCAAAGACCGTTTTCATGAAAATTTCAAGAGTTCTGCTTCTGAAAAGTATTTAAACTTTAAGCACAAGCATGCGTTAATCTAAAACCTGATGCATGCTATTGGAACTCTTTTAAAACCTGCTTAACTTTTGTTTGAATCAATACACTTTGGATGAAAATATCTTAGATTCTGTCATATTTCTAAGAACTTTTTTATGAAAGATTCAGGAGTTCTGCTTCTGAAAAGTATAAAAATCATAAGCCAGAACCTTATTATGTCTGCAACTCAATGCACGCTCCTGGAACTCTTATCAAAATAGCTTTACAGGTGTTTGAGTCAATACAAATTTAAAGCACAAATCTCAGATTTTGTCATTTTTCAAAGACCGTTTTCATGAAAATTCTAAGAGTTCTGCTTCTGAAAAGTATTCAAATTTTAAGAACAAGCATGCGTTAATCTTAAACCTGATGCATGCTATTGGAACTCTTATAAAACCTGCTAAACTTTTGTTTGAATCAATACACTTTGGATGAAAATATCTTAGATTCTGTCATATTTCTAAGAACTTTTTTATGAAAGATTCAGGAGTTCTGCTTCTGAAAAGTATAAAAATCATAAGCCAGAACCTTATTATGTCTGCAACTCAATGCACGCTCCTGGAACTCTTATCAAAATAGCTTTACAGGTGTTTGAGTCAATACAAATTTAAAGCACAAATCTCAGATTTTGTCATTTTTCAAAGACCGTTTTCATGAAAATTCTAAGAGTTCTGCTTCTGAAAAGTATTCAAATTTTAAGAACAAGCATGCGTTAATCTTAAACCTGATGCATGCTATTGGAACTCTTATAAAACCTGCTAAACATTTGTTTGAATCAATACACTTTTGACGAAAATATCTAAGATTCTGTCATTTTTCTAAGAACTTTTTTATGAAAGTTTCAGGAGTTCTGCTTTTGAAAAGTACCAAAATCATAAGCCAGAACCTTACTATGTCTGCAACTCAATGCACGCTCCTAGAACTCTTATCCAAATTGCTTGACAGGTGTTTGAGTCAATACAAATTCAACGGACAAATCTCAGATTTAGTAACTTTTCAAATACCGTTTTCATGAAAATTTCAAGAGTTCTGCTTCTAAAAAGTATTCAGATTTTAAGAACAAGCATGCGTTAATCTAAAACCTGATGCATGCTATTGGAACTCTTTTAAAACCTGCTTAACTTTTGTTTGAATCAATACACTTTGGATGAAAATATCTTAGATTCTGTCATATTTCTAAGAACTTTTTTATGAAAGATTCAGGAATTCTGCTTCTGAAATGTATAAAATTCATAAGCCAGAACCTTATTATGTCTGCAACTCAATGCACGCTCCTGGAACTCTTATCAAAATAGCTTTACAGGTGTTTGAGTCAATACAAATTGAAAGCACAAATCTCAGATTTTGTCATTTTTCAAAGACCGTTTTCATGAAAATTCTAAGAGTTCTGCTTCTGAAAAGTATTCAAATTTTAAGAACAAGCATGCATTAATCTTAAACCTGATGCATGCTATTGGAACTCTTATAAAACCTGCTAAACATTTGTTTGAATCAATACACTTTTGACGAAAATATCTAAGATTCTGTAATTTTTCTAAGAACTTTTTTATGAAAGTTTCAGGAGTTCTGCTTTTGAAAAGTACCAAAATCATAAGCCAGAACCTTATTTTGTTTGCAACTCAATGCACGCTCCTAGAACTCTTATCAAAATTGCTTGACAGGTGTTTGAGTCAATACAAATTCAACGCACAAAGCTAAGATTTTGTAATTTTTCAAAGACCGTCTTCATGAAAATTTCAAGAGTTCTGCTTCTGAAAAGTATTTAAACTTTAAGCACAAGCATGCGTTAATCTAAAACCTGATGCATGCTATTGGAACTCTTTTAAAACCTGCTTAACTTTTGTTTGAATCAATACACTTTGGATGAAAATATCTTAGATTCTGTCATATTTCTAAGAACTTTTTTATGAAAGATTCAGGAGTTCTGCTTCTGAAAAGTATAAAAATCATAAGCCAGAACCTTATTATGTCTGCAACTCAATGCACGCTCCTGGAACTCTTATCAAAATAGCTTTACAGGTGTTTGAGTCAATACAAATTTAAAGCACAAATCTCAGATTTTGTCATTTTTCAAAGACCGTTTTCATGAAAATTCTAAGGGTTCTGCTTCTGAAAAGTATTCAAATTTTAAGAACAAGCATGCGTTAATCTTAAACCTGATGCATGCTATTGGAACTCTTTTAAAACCTGCTAAACTTTTGTTTGAATCAATACACTTTGGATGAAAATATCTTAGATTCTGTCATATTTCTAAGAACTTTTTTATGAAAGATTCAGGAGTTCTGCTTCTGAAAAGTATAAAAATCATAAGCCAGAACCTTATTATGTCTGCAACTCAATGCACGCTCCTGGAACTCTTATCAAAATAGCTTTACAGGTGTTTGAGTCAATACAAATTGAAAGCACAAATCTCAGATTTTGTCATTTTTCAAAGACCGTTTTCATGAAAATTCTAAGAGTTCTGCTTCTGAAAAGTATTCAAATTTTAAGAACAAGCATGCGTTAATCTTAAACCTGATGCATGCTATTGGAACTCTTATAAAACTTGCTAAACATTTGTTTGAATCAATACACTTTGGATGAAAATATCTTAGATTCTGTCATATTTCTAAGAACTTTTTTATGAAAGATTCAGGAATTCTGCTTCTGAAATGTATAAAATTCATAAGCCAGAACCTTATTATGTCTGCAACTCAATGCACGCTCCTGGAACTCTTATCAAAATAGCTTTACAGGTGTTTGAGTCAATACAAATTGAAAGCACAAATCTCAGATTTTGTCATTTTTCAAAGACCGTTTTCATGAAAATTCTAAGAGTTCTGCTTCTGAAAAGTATTCAAATTTTAAGAACAAGCATGCATTAATCTTAAACCTGATGCATGCTATTGGAACTCTTATAAAACCTGCTAAACATTTGTTTGAATCAATACACTTTTGACGAAAATATCTAAGATTCTGTAATTTTTCTAAGAACTTTTTTATGAAAGTTTTAGGAGTTCTGCTTTTGAAAAGTACCAAAATCATAAGCCAGAACCTTATTTTGTTTGCAACTCAATGCACGCTCCTAGAACTCTTATCAAAATTGCTTGACAGGTGTTTGAGTCAATACAAATTCAACGCACAAAGCTAAGATTTTGTAATTTTTCAAAGACCGTTTTCATGAAAATTTCAAGAGTTCTGCTTCTGAAAAGTATTTAAACTTTAAGCACAAGCATGCGTTAATCTAAAACCTGATGCATGCTATTGGAACTCTTTTAAAACCTGCTTAACTTTTGTTTGAATCAATACACTTTGGATGAAAATATCTTAGATTCTGTCATATTTCTAAGAACTTTTTTATGAAAGATTCAGGAGTTCTGCTTCTGAAAAGTATAAAAATCATAAGCCAGAACCTTATTATGTCTGCAACTCAATGCACGCTCCTGGAACTCTTATCAAAATAGCTTTACAGGTGTTTGAGTCAATACAAATTTAAAGCACAAATCTCAGATTTTGTCATTTTTCAAAGACCGTTTTCATGAAAATTCTAAGGGTTCTGCTTCTGAAAAGTATTCAAATTTTAAGAACAAGCATGCGTTAATCTTAAACCTGATGCATGCTATTGGAACTCTTTTAAAACCTGCTAAACTTTTGTTTGAATCAATACACTTTGGATGAAAATATCTTAGATTCTGTCATATTTCTAAGAACTTTTTTATGAAAGATTCAGGAGTTCTGCTTCTGAAAAGTATAAAAATCATAAGCCAGAACCTTATTATGTCTGCAACTCAATGCACGCTCCTGGAACTCTTATCAAAATAGCTTTACAGGTGTTTGAGTCAATACAAATTGAAAGCACAAATCTCAGATTTTGTCATTTTTCAAAGACCGTTTTCATGAAAATTCTAAGAGTTCTGCTTCTGAAAAGTATTCAAATTTTAAGAACAAGCATGCGTTAATCTTAAACCTGATGCATGCTATTGGAACTCTTATAAAACCTGCTAAACATTTGTTTGAATCAATACACTTTTGACGAAAATATCTAAGATTCTGTCATTTTTCTAAGAACTTTTTTATGAAAGTTTCAGGAGTTCTGCTTTTGAAAAGTACCAAAATCATAAGCCAGAACCTTATTATGTCTGCAACTCAATGCACGCTCCTAGAACTCTTATCAAAATTGCTTGACAGGTGTTTGAGTCAATACAAATTCAACGCACAAATCTAAGATTTTGTAATTTTTCAAAGACCGTTTTCATGAAAATTTCAAGTGTTCTGCTTCTGAAAAGTATTTAAATTTTAAGAACAAACGTGCGTTAATTTAAAACCTGATGCACGCTATTGGAACTCTTTTAAAACTTGCTTAACTTTTGTTTGAATCAATACACTTTTGACGAAAATATCTTAGATTCTGTCATTTTTCTAAGAACTTTTTTATGAAAGCTTCAGGAGTTCTGCTTCTGAAAAGTATCAAAATCATAAGTCAGAACCTTATTATGTCTGCAACTCAGAGCTAGCTCCTAGAACTCTTATCCAAATTGCTTGACAGGTGTTTGAGTTAATACAAATTCAACGCACAAATCTAAGATTTTGTAATTTTTCAAAGACCGTTTTCATGAAAATTTCAAGAGTTCTGCTTCTGAAAAGTATTCAGATTTTAAAAACAAGCATACGTTAATCTAAAACCTGATGCATGCTATTGGAACTCTTATAAAACCTGCTAAACATTTGTTTGAATCAATACACTTTTGACGAAAATATCAAAGATTCTGTAATTTTTCTAAGAACTTTTTTATGAAAGATTCAGGAGTTCTGCTTCTGAAAAGTATCAAAATCATAAGTCAGAACCTTATTATGTCTGCAACTCAGAGCTAGCTCCTAGAACTCTTATCAAAATTGCTTGACAGGTGTTTGAGTTAATACAAATTCAACGCACAAATCTAAGATTTTGTAATTTTTCAAAGACCGTTTTCATGAAAATTTCAAGAGTTCTGCTTCTGAAAAGTATTCAGATTTTAAAAACAAGCATACGTTAATCTAAAACCTGATGCATGCTATTGGAACTCTAATAAAACCTGCTAAACATTTGTATGAATCAATACACTTTTGACGAAAATATCTAAGATTCTGTAATTTTTCTAAGAACTTTTTTATGAAAGTTTCAGGAGTTCTGCTTTTGAAAAGTACCAAAATCATAAGCCAGAACCTTATTATGTCTGCAACTCAATGCACGCTCCTAGAACTCTTATCCAAATTGCTTGACAGGTGTTTGAGTCAATACAAATTCAACGGACAAATCTCAGATTTAGTAACTTTTCAAATACCGTTTTCATGAAAATTTCAAGAGTTCTGCTTCTGAAAAGTATTCAGATTTTAAGAACAAGCATGCGTTAATCTAAAACCTGATGCATGCTATTGGAACTCTTTTAAAACCTGCTTAACTTTTGTTTGAATCAATACACTTTGGATGAAAATATCTTAGATTCTGTCATATTTCTAAGAACTTTTTTATGAAAGATTCAGGAGTTCTGCTTCTGAAAAGTATAAAAATCATAAGCCAGAACCTTATTATGTCTGCAACTCAATGCACGCTCCTGGAACTCTTATCAAAATAGCTTTACAGGTGTTTGAGTCAATACAAATTTAAAGCACAAATCTCAGATTTTGTCATTTTTCAAAGACCGTTTTCATGAAAATTCTAAGAGTTCTGCTTCTGAAAAGTATTCAAATTTTAAGAACAAGCATGCGTTAATCTTAAACCTGATGCATGCTGTTGGAACTCTTATAAAACCTGCTAAACATTTGTTTGAATCAATACACTTTTGACGAAAATATCTAAGATTCTGTCATTTTTCTAAGAACTTTTTTATGAAGGATTCAGGAGTTCTGCTTCTGAAAAGTATCAAAATCATAAGTCAGAACCTTATTATATCTGCAACTCAATGCACGCTCCTAGAACTCTTATCAAAATTGCTTGACAGGTGTTTGAGTCAATACAAATTCAACGCACAAATCTAAGATTTTGTAATTTTTCAAAGACCGTTTTCATGAAAATTTCAAGAGTTCTGCTTCTGAAAAGTATTTAAATTTTAAGAACAAACGTGCGTTAATCTAAAACCTGATGCACGCTATTGGAACTCTTTTAAAACTTGCTTAACTTTTGTTTGAATCAATACACTTTGGACGAAAATATCTTAGATTCTGTCATTTTTCTAAGAACTTTTTTATGAAAGCTTCAGGAGTTCTGCTTCTGAAAAGGATCAAAATTATAAGCCAGAACCTTATTATGTCTGCAACTCAGAGCACGCTCCTAGAACTCTTATCAAAATTGCTTGACAGGTGTTTGAGTCAATACAAATTCAACGCACAAATCTAAGATTTTGTAATTTTTCAAAGACCGTTTTCATGAAAATTTCAAGAGTTCTGCTTCTGAATAGTATTCAGATTTTAAGAACAAGCATACGTTAATCTAAAACCTGATGCACGCTTTTGGAACTCATATAAAACCTGCTTAACTTTTGTTTGAATCAATACACTTTGACGAAAATATCTTAGATTCTGTCATTTTTCTAAGAACTTTTTTATGAAAGCTTCAGGAGTTCTGCTTCTGAAAAGTATCAAAATCATAAGCCAAAACCTAATTATGTCTGCAACTCAATGCACGCTCCTAGAAGTCTTATCAAAATTGCTTGACAGGTGTTTGAGTTAATACAAATTCAACGCACAAATCTCAGATTTTGTAATTTTTCAAAGACCGTTTTCATGAAAATTTCAAGAGTTCTGCTTCTGAAAAGTATTCAAATATTAAGAACAAACGTGTTTTAATCTAAAACCTGATGCACGCTATTGGAACTATTTTAAAACCTGCTTAACTTTTGTTTGAATCAATACACTTTGGACGAAAATATCTTGGATTCTGTCATTTTTCTAAGAACTTTTTTATGAAAGTTTCAGGAGTTCTGCTTCTGAAAAGGATCAAAATCATAAGCCAGAACCTTATTATGTCTGCAACTCAATGCACGCTCCTAGAACTCTTATCAAAATAGCTTTACAGGTGTTTGAGTCAATACAAATTTAACGCACAAATCTCAGATTTTGTCATTTTTCAAAGACCGTTTTCATGAAAATTCTAAGCGTTCTACTTCTGAAAAGTATTTAAATTATATAAGCATACATGTTTTTATCTAAATTTCGATGCATGCTGTTGAAACTTGACTGATAAAACTTGCTTAACTTGTGTTTAAATGAATACACTTTTGACAAACATATCTTAGAATCTGTCGTTTTTGTAAGAATGTTTTCATGAAACATTCATGAGTTCTGATTCTGAAAAGTATCGAAATCATAAAAACAGACATTTGTTTGCTTTAAAACCGATGCCTGCTATTGGAACTTCGAT
Source organism: Eupithecia subfuscata (assembly GCA_963564075.1). Classification (NCBI taxonomy): domain Eukaryota; kingdom Metazoa; phylum Arthropoda; class Insecta; order Lepidoptera; family Geometridae; genus Eupithecia; species Eupithecia subfuscata. The sequence goes on along the minus strand of OY751103.1, from coordinate 11,939,574 downwards.
AAAACTTGCTGTACTGGTATTTGATATATTACAATCTCGACGAAATATTTCTCTTATTTTTAAACATTTTCAAGACGATTTTTAAACGTTTTGAATAAAAATTTCAGTAGTACGGTTAGTAAAATACGTCGAAATCATAATATTAAACCGTTGTTGTTTTTTAACTCGATGCAGTCTATTTAAACAGTAGTTCGCGTCTGTCTAAGGAATATTGAGTCACTACTACGACTCGAACGAATATGTACTTGATCATATCTTTAAATTAAGTATAATGTTGTATAAACACCGGAACTATTTCTTAAAACTATCAGGAACTGTTTTTAGTATCTGAAAGCATATAAATACAATTTTTTTATATCGATTTTTGAAAAATGCTCTGCTACGCGAAGTTAGCAGAGCATAATTTCACCTAATTTTTTTCTAGTAAAAACGCCAGAACTATTCCTGAAAAGTATCAGGAACTATAGAACTCACCTGCATGCGAACAGAACTCTAATTTTTTTATGCTCTGCTGGAAAATGCTCTGCTAACTTCACAGACACTTTGAGTGGACACCTAGGCTAACTGGCGTTAGATACGGTTTTGTCACAGCCAAGAGAAATCAAACACCTTTTCATAAAAGATCCTGTATGAACTTTTGCTTTGTAAAGCGGACTATATTTTTTCGCATACAGGCTCTGGAAGTCTGGACACGATAACACATGATTAACAAAGTCGTCGGAGACCTATTAGGTTCTTGTTCCCACTTGTGTATCTAACCTACTTATTGTTTCATTTATTAGATCAGGGGCCGAATTCCACTAAATTAATCGCTTCACCATAACAATGATATCCTCTCTCAATGACATATTTTGCCATTTTACCTTTGATGACGGTTCTGCGACGACACCATTGTCATAGTAAAGCGATAAGGTAACATATATCGGCCCCACTTTTGGTTTAGAGAGCAAGCAGCCTTCGCATCACACTAGCGCAGGTGAAGTTTATGCTAGCACTACTTTCGCGGTTGTGGTCGATCGAAATGGTTTTGACTAGGTAACGATTAAAAAATAGAAGTGACTCATATTAACACTCAAAAAATATTTTTATAACTGCCAATAAATAAGGTTGTTTAGGTAGATGTTGTCCTATTTGTTCTTTTCCCTTTGTCTCTCCAACGTTTTCTGAACCACTATCAGAACCCCTTTATTTTATACAAGACGATCGCCTCTTGGTTTCACCCACGTACTTCCCGTTCCCATGGGAATTCCGGGATAAAATATAGCCTATGTCACTCCTTGAAAAGTAAGCTTCCTAACGGTGAAATAATTTTCAAATCGGCCCAGTAGTTTGGAAGCCTATTCAATACAAACAAACAAACAAGTGTATTCTTGCAAATAAACTATTTGATTTGATTTGAACAAACAATCAAATTTTTCCTCTTTATAATATTAGTATAGATTTACACAGCGAATTTTATACGCGTTCCTATAGAAAACTTGAAGATACTCAAGAAAACCATCGGAAAATGTAGAGCGCGGTTGAAAGGACGCTAACAATACGCTAATGGCTTATGTTTGCGATGACTGTCCTTCCCATCCAACAGGCTTTATTATCGCGACCCTGTGCGCTGAATTGGCTAAATGTTTTGTGCCCCTGAAAAGATTTAAGATGACGGTGAAATTGTTGAGAAAATTGATCACTTCCAGCTGAATAACTCGGCCTTGGCCATTGCAGAACGGCTTTCGTTGTTACGCAAAGCTATGTTGGCTTGCATTTTTTTCCCCATTGAAATAAATTGGCTTTCGGACAAATTTCCGATTGCAGAACCCAGTGAGTGAAAACCATTATTCTATTTTTTCATCATTCAGCATTTCCTAAAAGTAATTTCAAATCGCATCCAATTCCGTTGTTACAAACAGCATAAATTCATCAGTTACTTTATCCAAGTGCAAGTGTAATCCCTCGGGGAGAACTAACTTCCCACTTTAATTACGAATCTTGTCTTTTTTAATAAGAAATTCCTTCTCGGACATGGTCATAACTCTTAAACTCGATTTACTTCGTGAAACAGTTGCTTCTTGCTCCTCGGTCCTCGGCAGTCTAGCTCAATTTGAATTTGGTAGGTAGTTACTTAGTTTAGAAATTGTAATTAAGAATTAAAATTTGTGTTATTTACTTATATGTATATCTCTCTGTACGTTTTATTGGAATTAAGTTTTGAGAAATTATCTGACCAAATAATAAAAATAAAAACTTTCTCTATTCAGACATAAAAAGATTATCTAAGTGTTCTATTTATCTATTGATTCAACACTTGGCTATCTGTATCTTTTCCAAATACTCGTGAAGTTACAATTGTGGTAGAAAAATTAATGCTCGCTTTCATAAAAACGAATAAGACAGAAAAGTTTTTCTTTCCAAGGAATTTCCATAAACAAACAAATTTAAATTCATTTTTTATCTTTCTATTCAGAGAAGTTTTCTAATAAAATCCAAATGCAATCTGTACTTACCGTGATAAAAATACGAGATTCAAGTAATACTTGCTCGGAGGATCTCCGCTTTTTCAGATACAGACTTGGAGGATTCTTTTGAAGTTTACTGGAGTCCTTTGCTCCTTTCTTGAAAACATTCGACATGAAGTTTTGTAAGATCGAGTTAGTGTTGTGTTGGAGATGGTAGACTTTCGGACACAAAATCTATAGGTATGTCATTTGCTGATATTTTAACTCTTTTCGGTGTAAAAAATCTGTACCTACATTGTAAAAATACGTCCCAAAGTTCTAGAATTTATGAATGTTCTATTGTCCTAAGTATAATGGTAGGGTAGGAATGCCGGAATCTCATTTAAATTTGAGCGAATCTCCCGCAATAGGTGGATTCATAAAACCATATATCAGCATCTACAGCTACGTAAAGCCTCTTACCCGCTGGAATTGCGTAGATCATAGAGCATAAATCCGCTTCGACGTTCAAGTTTATGGCACAAATTTGGAATGTATGATGGATTACACGCGATATCGCGGAGGCGATGTAAGCGATGTGTGTGCACACGTCAGTGGGGTGTGTCGATCAATCACGGGCGCGGATGGACGCGCGACAGGCCATTAGGGGGGCTTGTCGCCGGACGGGCCCAGGTGCCGCCGCCGGCCGGATCCGTCGCCACACCTCACCACCAGCCCTGTCCTCCTCAATCATCCCACCAACCGACCGCATCGTTCATAACCCAAATATGTCTTAGCCTCCTTACAACCATATCCAAACTGACGCGTTTATCCACTCCATTCTAAACTAAATCATAAATCTCGTCTTGTACGAAAATATTACAAATTGAATTACAAGAAAGTATAATTATTGAAATTGCAAATGTACTTTTAGTTCTCTGCGAGCATTGAAATTGTGAGGGGTTACAGAATCCCAAATGTCCTGTTCAGTGCGCTGTGCAAAACCTCGGCTAAGACGAATCGCATGGCAATAAAACGAGTTTGGTCGAGTCGAGAACTACGACTGCATGCGACACATGCGACGAGCGAAATGAGAGCAAGAAGTAAAACTACTTTGAAGTTCACACAAAATGTTACGACCTAATTTAAATTGTAAATAAGGATTTCTACTGAATCATCCCGTCTGTTTGCTTAAACACTTTACTCTGCCACAAGAATAACAATCCATCATCTTGAAGAAATATTTTACTTGGGTAGCTCTATGTTTTTTCCCGTTTTGAATTTTCATCAATACGGAGATCTCTTAAGGCGAATAGTAGGGTGGATAGTGGCGCCACTACATATTTAATTTTATAATTACGTTATACAAACGAATTATCAAAAAATCGGACCGCGCGTAGACGATATCTATCATAAGCTTTTTTGAAATGTATCTTTAATAGTTTTGTACTGTATTATTTAGGCAGATACTTGTTTCAAGAGTTTAGTTCCTATTGGTGGCCATCAAGCTCTCCAAACAAGGCTTTTGATTGAATAACACAAAACAAAACTATTACAGATACATTAAATAAAAGCTTGTGATAGGTATCGTCTACTAGCGGTCCGATTTTTTGATAATTCCTTTGTATAACTTAATGATTAAATTAAATATGTAGTGGCGCCACTATCACCCCTACTATTCGCCTTAAAACATTCCGCTGCATAATCTCTGCCGACATTCGATATAAACCTATAAAAATCCTATGCAATGAAAGTCTACTATGTACCTACATTTCTGAGAAACGGCATGTAAACTATGAATAGATGGGAGTAGGTAAAAGCATGTAACATGGCCCGCGAGCTCCGTGCAATAATAGACAGAGTCCATTAATTAGACCAACATGTTTCATCGTAATGGACATCGGCGACGCGTTCCCGCGGCTTCTACCGGCAGTGACGTGTAAAGTACTGTTCAATATTTAATTGACTTCAAAAAAGGGGAGGTTCTATTAACGAATGGAGATACGAGTACATAAGTAGGTACGTTTTTTTGTTCATTGATTTCTCCGTCAAGTTATCTTGTAAATATCGATAACACAAGTTCTCCTTACTTGGGGCTATATTATACAATGTGTGGTCAGTGTTTGTGGTTTGTCTAGCATTATTTTTTGAATTTAGATTTTTTTTATGGTGAACCTGGTGGTTTTTTTTATAAAAATGGTAATCTACTCTATTTTACTCCCCTGGGATTACCATTTGTCCCGTATAAATCAAATCGGGAATTTGAAGTGGTTTTTTGTTTTTGTAAGAAACATTAAATTTTCGAAGTTTCTATGGCCTCTACAAGTTAAACTTGCCTAAGTTCCTGCAAGTGTGTTTGCGTGGCCCGGTCGGGGCGTAATTTGTTATCTTCGACTTCCGGGCTCATCCTTTAAAATTAGGTCAGCATCGAGAGCTCTTGATTGAAAGTGTCGACAGTTTGTTATCTATCTTAGAAATTCACTGCTCTTACGAGCTGATGATTGGCATTTTCCTATCGTTAGACAATTGCTTAAAGTAACTAAGTGCCTATGATCTAATAAAGAAACGCTTGCTATGTGGATCCTAAAACAACAAACAAAAGAAATGTTATTCATGGTTTCAACGTAGTCATCACCGATTTGAGACTCAATGAAAAATTCCTGAATCTTAAAACGCAGTTAACTTTCAGCAGGTCTCAATTCGCGATTTCTTGACAGTTGTCAATGAAAATCTGTCAAAAAATCGCCATCGTCAAGACTGCTTTATCCCTATCTTCATATACCTACAGCATGTTTGTTTTTGTACGAGTTACAAAATAATTAAATCTTATTTTACCTTGAATCTATATATTTAAAAGAAACTAATCTAATAAACAAAAGATTTATTAGGAACGTCATAAAAACCCTTTCATAAGTAGTAGTTTCATTAGTATCTAGCATGTTGGCTGTATCCAGGCAATGCCGACATCGTCTATTTAACTGACTTGCCCCGAAGCATATAAATCGTGGTAGTGGTCGTCCGGTTATAACGGATATAATTGATGGGAGCGCCTCTACCGCCTTTTTGCTTTGCCTAAACATTACCCACTCGTGTTATGTAGGTTTTTGTGAACTTTCCGGTTTCCACAAAAGCATCAATTCTCAGGTTACAATGTTTTGGATTCATCTGTTTTGGGCTCGAGGGGTTAAAATATTTCAGTGATTTTGTATTCTTGTTAGCGCTGATTTATTTAATTCATTAATTATTCAGCGTTACTCGAGTTCGTAATTTGATGTCAACGTACCCTTACAAAATCTTTTAAATGTTTTTCCTGGAACTCTTGAGTTTAAGTGGTCCCGTGCGTAAAAACTGCTCAAGATACGTAGGTAATGTGAAAAAAATATCATGAAATAAATCTTGGTCCAAACTCTGCTTCCCAGTTCTTCCGCCTTTAGATGGAGCTATTCACCTTTCACATGTAGGCCATTAGTAGAAAGATAGGCTCGATACTGTACACTCCCCCTCGTTTGAGATAAGCCAGAAGCGTTAAATATGCGCCTCTCGGTGGCAAACCGCGATAGCCTACTAAACGTGAACACATCCATATGTTTATGATCTCTTTTACGCTTTAATCATAATTTAGCCGTTGAGTATGCTGTTTTGTGTGTCATTGAGAATTTGTATTTTCTTTTGTTTCAGGTACGGTAAACCAACATAATAAAGAAACGGTAAAAGAACAAATTATCGGATAAGGTAAATTTTTGATGACATGTCTATAAAAGTGTCTTATTTAAGCAGTGCGGATGTTACCAGATGTTATATCAAAGCTGAGACTCGCTAACTCACCTACTCAAAAATCTTATTCTAAAACAATGCTCTGTAGTGGAAGCACACTACTAAATAAGATCAAACGCTCTACACTGAGGAATTCCTAAGATCCCTAACGTGATAAATTGACAGTCGCCGCGTCATGCGACACGGATTCCAGAGAATTCATGCAGAGCAGAAACGAAGATGTTATGTACATCATACCATCATCTCGAAATGAAATTTTTATTACATAAACTTCGTAATGTAAAAGTTTACCCAACTTCCGTTTCAGTAAGGCTACTTTCGCTATAGAAATCTCGGCGACGGACCACTAATAGCTATCTAAATAAGTTAAAACAACCCTCCTCAAACTCAGGTATCTCTAGAAATGTTAAACGCCTTGACACTTGGAATTCCACGTTCACCGAGTTGAGACTTGGAATGTGGAGACAAATACAGTAGGTTAGCTGAATATCTTCGAAGCCAGAACATTCAATCAAGTATACCATCAATTTTGTCGAGCTTAATTAATATTGGTTTTGGTATTACGCTATTTATATTATTTGTATTTTCTTGAACATTGTTGTACATAAGTAATTAATCTCTGGCAAGCAACAACGTTCAGGGACTTTTATTTTAATTTGGAAATCTTTACTTTCTTTATCGATAAGATTGTTCAGAGGTATTTTATAAAGCACTTAGGCCCGTACCTATTATAAAAGCTTGCTCAGTTATCGATCTATACTTCAGTAACGATTTTGTATGGCAGAAGCGTTACTCAAGCATAGATAGATGACTGAGCAAAGTTTCTAAATACCTACGTGCCTTAGTCATCTTCAGTGATGATTAAACGCAGCCGAGCGCTATATCTCTAATTCTATGTTGAATTAAATCTCTAATTAAATGAACCCCTATTTATAAAAGCCGTAAGCCTACTTTTAAAGGCAATACGCCGAGATAGTTAATATTAAATTAGCGAGACAGACTTTAAATTTATTCCAACACTTAAAATTCAGACATCTCTTCTTCTAAATAAATATTTGAAACAAATCCCGCGAGAGATCTAATTTCGCTGGGCTTTACTTGCTGATATTGGGACTCTTGTTTTATGTAGAAAGCTTTCAACTCATAACGTAAACAACAACATCGCGTTTCTGTTTTAGCCGATAAATTATGTGACAAATAGCAAATAATCGATCATAACCAACTAGCGCACGTAACACGTTGTTGCTTACTTTGGGGCTAGGGGATGCTGTAAGGATTTTTCAACATTATTTATTTATTTATTTATAACGCGAAATTCCGCCTTAAATAGACCGAGAACATACCGCTAATTTGTGACATTTTATTAAAATGTTGTTTCTATTCAATTTCAAGTAAATTTTCGTATAAAATTATTAAACACATTAAATGTCTTTTAATAATGTTATCTCGTGCATTAAATTCACGAAAACAACAGCACAGAAGATATTATACCTACCGTTAAAATACTCCACAAATATTGATACGGATTCACCGTTTCCGAAATGAGCAAAAGCAAAATAAACCCTCCCACAGGATATTATCTACAAAAGTAATGCGCGAACGTTGCGCTTTGGGCACATATGGCATGAACTCATTAACGGGCCATGCTCGCAGCCCATGGCCGCCAGGGTGCCACAGGCCCGACAAACTGCCGCAATCCAGGTCTTAACGAAAGGTAATTTACCAACTGACGCCATTTGTGGCTGCCTGCTCGCCACGATATTACTATAATAGCTTTATGGCTGTAAATGCTGCAACATGAAAAACCGTAGGCCTCTACGCACGGGGAATTTTCACAGGGGAATACATTACAGCCTACTCGGATCTGCATAAATAAATACCGCTGTTTACAGAAGAGAGGCGTAGACAATGGAAAAGTGTTTTTGTGGCAGCAATGGTGACAATAGATAAAAGTAACTTCTTTCTGCATGCTGCGCTGTCAAAATATGAGACAACTCAAATGTTGGTGGTTTATGTTATGACGGTTGTGCTTTATTCTAAACAAGCATAAAAGCAAACGGCAATCGGATAACTGGATCGATTTGTAGACGAGCTTTCGATGCCCTAGGGTAAACTGTAGATCGCAAACAAACTGAATTCCCTTACGGGACGGAACTTCAAGAGAATCCAAATAAAAAGCGAACAATAAATCAAGTACCCGCGCGCGAAGAATAATAACTGTGTCCATTTGTTTCTGGTATTAAATGTACATCCAAGACATTATAATGGCCGTGTTGGTTTATCCTGGCTTAAATAAGACAAATATTCTTTGTTACGCACGTGTATCCCGACTAATAAGTTATCTAGTTACCTCTGGCAGTGATAAATATACCACCACCGCACAAATATCCCTGCCATTTTCCAAGATCCGAGTCTCAAGACATAATTTATTCAATATAATCAAGATCTTGACGGTCTTGCAAGGTTTGAACTGCACAAATAAACACTAAGTAAATGCAACATAAATAAAAGCATCTAATGAACAGATCGCCTATTGCTTATCGTGATTGCGCTTTACTATTCAGTTTTGTGCTCTTTTTACCTTGCACATTGGTCATAAGAAATTAAATTACCTTGATGCGTTGGATAAACCTGATGACACAAATTATGAATGCTTCCTTACTTTAGTTGCTTTAAGCAATAATAGTTCTTGTGTCAGATACATTTGATTACTTCGTTTGACATTCTCATTCTCATGAGTCTCATCTCATCTCGTGGAAAACCATTCGACACATAATTCCCTACCCTAATTAAATCGTAAAGATGCAATCGGGTTAATTAAAACACAGGCAAGCCGTGTAGATTGTTGCGGTCTGGGCGGATATAAAGATCGGTTGGAATATTTCGGGGGTAATTGTTGGTTTGGTGAATGTAGAGGCACGTACGTACGCCCGAGGTTATAATAATACTAGAGAAACATTAATTCACTCTGTGGAACAATTGCGGCGGGCAGCTTCGTTAGACCGGCAGCGACACATGTAATAAGATAAAGTAACGCCCAGCGCCCCTGCCCTAGAACAAAGGTCTTCCGACACCGTCTCGCCCGAACAATAGCCACAACATGTTCGCAGCGCAATGTCCTCGCCTCCTGTCCTGTTGAACTACTGTGAATTAATGGCAGCACAATGAGAATGTAAACTATAAGTTTACATGTTTCAGACTCAGAATGAAATGAGAACTGGGCGCATTGGCTTTACACTCGGCTGTTCTCGCACGAGTAATAGGACAGTGTATACCAGTCGCAAAAGCCGGCTTCTTGCGTTGATAGCCAAAACATCGTGTGTGAATGGGCTTAGCTTTTCGAAACCTAGTTACAGAACAATCTTGATCTGCAAAGGCGCAGGTAAATCAATGCACGAAGTGTGCAGTTGGTGAATTAAAACTTAGACATCCACCCTAATCGTCTATTCAGAGTTTCAGAAAGCGCCTGGAATGCTTCAATCGTGAAACAGTGAGCGTATTTTATGCACCTGCTTGCGTAATTAATTAATCCTCCCCGAAGTTCACTAGTTCATTTTGTGAGATAATTATACAGTCTCGCAACCCGTATCTCGAGTCTGTTGGTACATTTCATTTTATAAACTTTTATCTTGTTACGCTGACTTGTCTTTACTTTAGATTCTTGTACCTAGGTTACCTACCTGAATTGTCTAGCCAGAAATACTAACTTTATTGTGTGCACTATAAAAGCTAGATTGCCATGCTCTATCATGACCAAATGTTATTAGACTTACTTAAATAACATGCTTGTAAAGACAAAATTCTACGACTTCACTTTTAAAGAAGTTCAGGATTTCCTTTCTAAGATTTGGCAGGCAATATATCTTCCAAGCGCAACTTAGGCCATCATTATACGCGGAAAACATATTTTTTTAACGCGAAACGTGCTCTACTTCAAAATAAATAATTTATTCTCGCTACATTATTTACCGGCAGATTTCCTGTTACTGTATTTAAAGCTCCATAATTTGGTAAATTATACCAATTCGTTTATATCCAGAGTTCCAGCAATACACAAAACATATTACAGATATAGAGTTCAAATATTACGTTGGCAACAAAGATTGTTGTTGACCATGAAGCAAGAACTGAACTGTTTCTTGCAGAGCCTCATCACAAAGTCGAAACATAAACCATTATCTAAATTGCATCTCAATTCTCAACGCTCTTCAAAAGTCATTTTGTGCAGGTCAAACGAAATCAACTTCATTTTGTCAGTTTCCTTACAAAATGAGTCTGTATTTTCTGGTCTGAAGCGCCCCGGGAAAAATTAATCTAGTGTCCGGGACCAACAAATATTGTTGTTTGGCTGGTGACTCCGGGGGCTATAAGTAATCTCGCCACGTTATGCACTCAGACGGTTGGTTTATTGGAAAAGTGGATGCTTTCCTGCTTTCTAACGAGTAATGGCCCAAAATGTTTTGGTGATGCACTCTCGCCTCGTATCTTGGAAATTTGGCGTGAAACATAATGTTTCAGATTTTAGCTTTTAGCAGGTAGCTTAAATGGTTCATCATCATCATCATCCGCAACCCAACTTCACCCACTGCTGGGTATAGGCATCCAAACTTTTGTGCCACTCCACACGGTCCTGCGCTAATCTCATCCAGCTAAGCCAAGCTAAGCTTAAATGGTTAATTGTGAATAAATTGGCTAAACGTGTTTAGAAGGCTCTTGCAGTTTTTTTTTTTCAATTCGGTAGGTAATGTTTTTCAAACAATGCTTCAAGGCTATATTGTAATACATTGCTTACAATAACAATCAGAGGTCATACAAGAGGGGCGCGATCAGTAACGGGACGATTATGCGCTATTATTTCATCTCCATAATGATGTTTTATTACCGTGATTTTGTCCTCTCAATATTCAAGCCGGTGCGTTCCTTTTGGTCCAATTAATTTATTTAATAAATTCTTAGAGACCCCAGCACCGCCTGTCTCCGCTCTGTTCTGAAGTTATGAATTTATATAGCCGGACGTGTTTGGAATTTATGGGCAGATGTGTTTCTTAGTTTGCGCTTCTGCTGCCGAGGAATTTGACAGATGGGTCCTCTAGCACGTTGGTCTCATAATATAATGTCCTGCTTAATTGTTATCAGCTTATTTAATGATTTACTTTATTTTAATTATAGAGTGCCTAAGTAAAGAATACCGTTCCATTTTGCTGCAGAAGTTTATGTATAAATAGTAGTGAACACAATATTCCGAGTCCATCCCTCAATTATGCAGAGTAACTCGTCAGGGAGAATCTTGGTCCGCACTTAGCGGTCGTAGTTGACGGCAGTTATGACGCGCCCATCGCTTTGTTGTCTTCCGCAGCTATTGTCCCCACTGGCTCCAGTTTAGTTTTAATTAACATAGCTTTGAATGTTCATTTGCAATAGCGCTACTCTGCCGATGCGATGTGCATTAAACTTTTTTCCCTCCCGGCAATCGGAAACTAGGTCTCCGTTTCATTTAGTGCTAGTTCTATTACGGCTCCGATACCCTGGGGAATTCTTCATCGATATTCCGCTTGATAGCTATTTCCTCATTCTTTCCCACTTTCCTCATTTTCCCAGCTGTATTTAAAAGTTCAGTCTTTTTCCCAGAAAAAAGAAGCTTTTAAACGGTTTATGAATTGCGTGTCTTAACTATTTCAAACTTTGATTGCAAATGTTAAATTAATAGGAATATTGGCGCGGAAAGCGACGTAGACATTAAACTTGGTCTTTGATGGAACCGAGATGTAATTAAAATAAATATTTGGCACGAAATCCGGGTCGCGGCGGTTAAGCAGAGACATTTCCACCCTTTGAACAAGTTCTTGTTTATGTTTGCTCATTATACAAATAAAAGTGGGGAGTCTGTCTTAATCTGTGGAAACTTTTACCCGGCGCGGTCGGTGCGCTCGCTAAGTAGAAATTATTTTGCGTAATAATTTTAAAATTTTTGAAAGTTCTCGGTTGGTTGGTAACTTATTAGCTTCATAGTTAAAACCCTTTGAACATTTTTCGGAGTTTTCTCTTCTATCTTTTATTAATTTTGTTTGCAAACTAACTACCTGGTAACACGGCACGATAGCCAAAAAACGAAGATGGGATAAGATAATGTAAAGCAAGACATTGTGTTAGCAATTACGCAGTCGATTTGAATTCATAGAGCGCACGCATAATTAACTCACAGTCGGAGGCGCTATTTGATTGCACATTAGCAGGCCAACTCGATGCCAAGTCACGACTAATAGCACAACAACGCTGGCATCTAATGACCTTACCACGGCCTGCAGATTACAATCCACTGTGTCTGGACCTGGACTGATATCTAGCTATGTGCTGTGCCGGTAATGAAATGGGTTTGCTCTTCTAGTGTTGTACAACAAACTGGACGGAAATAATCATAGGATATTTTTATTCCTAGATTTTCGTAAATTAAATTTGAATCGTAGGTTTTCAATAATGCACTACCAACGAAGTGTATACGACTACAAGCTTTGAGTGGTTACATAATAAAATAGAGACTTAGAGCCAGTACTTGTAATCACAAATGAAGTTTTCTTATTTAATTGCTACAAAATACAATACAAAAATCTTTTATTACAAATAAATTTATTACAAGTACACAGGTATTAGAATGGAATTATATGTTGACCATAAAAGTTAAAAACTGCGACGTAATCTCTAGTTTTGTATTAATAAATTTTACAAGCTTATAATTAATTTTAGTTACTTTGTTGTGTCACTTATTATCTGTAAAAATACTAATATGCGCCAAACATTCCTTTCATATTTCCTCTCTTGACATTCCAAAGAAAATGTTTTTTTTATTAATTCTCTGACCTTCCTTATTATAGAAAACTCAAGTAAGTAAATGAAAATAAAACGCATCCTATTTCGGTAGGAACCTAAATTCTGAGAAACTTAATTCATACTAATATTATACATTCGAAAGAAACTCTGTCTGTCTGTTACCTTTTCATGCCTAAACGGCTGAACGGATCGCAATGAAATTTGGCAGGAAAGTAAATGGTGGGGGGGGGGGGGGCATTTACACATTTGTACATTTAAGGACATGATGACAGAAGGATCCAGCAGCAGCTAGTCTATATCTATACTAATGTTATAAAGAGGAAAGATTTGATTGTTTATTTGTATTGAAAAGGCTCCGAAACTACTGGACCGATTTGAAAAATTACCATTAGAAGCCCACATTATTCCTGATGATCATAGGCTACTTTTTACCGCGGGAAAATGCTTCATTCCTACGGGAAAACGGGTAATAGGACAACGTGTAGTAAGAATGCAGCTAGTGTTAAATAAAGTAGTGACCATTCCAATTGTGTCCCTTCAATGAAATACATTAAACATTCAGATTTTTAATTGCATATTGGCGACACCCCACTCGACCCGATAATGTAAAAATGCACGGAATTCCACTTATGTTTTTTCCCTATTTTTTCCTTTTTCCGTTGTCTCTTTGTCACTTAATGAGTTCAAAGTCTTTCATATTATTTTCCATTCTCATTTCACTGTAGTACCAAAGCTGAGTTGGATTTTATTTCAAAAGAATGTTACTTGGAGTTTTTGCTAGTGAAACGCAATGTTCTGTCTTAGAAATGAGAAAATAAACCATAAGTTGCACGGGTTTCTACTACCCTTTCTTTACCTTCGTATTCATATCCTCTCAACGGATGCGAGTACGAAAACCGTGAAACAAACGAGTTCATTAAAACGTGCTTGTAAAGACAAACCAATTCCACATTTTAATACAAAGCCAAGTATCCTGTTCCAGCGAGAACTGTATGTATGACAACGGCGCAATGCTAATGCAACGTCTTTGTTATCTTGGGATTGGATTTTATTCTCCTTATTTTAATCGTCAACTTCTCAAAGGTCGCTATTCATTAATCGCTTTAGAAAGGTCGTGCTACAACACTCCCTCTCTTTCAGCACTATGTTTCGCTCGGTACGTTAACGGAAATGTTTTAAAATGAATACGATCACTTCTAACAATAATTTAGCTTCTAAATTGGGATACTTAACAATACAAAATGTTTATAATCATTCTTGTTCGTTACATACTTAATAGGTACATGGTTCAGTGTTCGATACCTCCTTTTAAGTTTAAGAATACTTGTATTAGTAGGTAAGGTAACGCTGTTCCTTGACGCATTCACTGTCCAGCCTCGGCGGTGCGATAGGGGCTGCGTCTTGGGCCATGAAGTGTTAGTTTAATATACAAAGTTTCGTGTTTTCTGTCTGATGTATCTATCGCCACCGGATCCTAGAATCAGCTCGTTTGTAGAATGGCTTGGACGATTGGATAACGGCATAATTCAATTAATTGTCTAGGCCGATTTTCGAACAACGTTCAACAAAATGGCTAAGCGTTTTTTGTCTGATGTATCTATCGCCACCGGATCCTAGAATCAGCTCGTTTGTAGAATGGCTTGGCCGATTGGATAACGGCATAATTCAATTAATTGTCTAGGCCGATTTTCGAACAACGTTCAACAAAATGGCTAAGCGTTTTCTGTCTGATGTATCTATCGCCACCGGATCCTAGAATCAGCTCGTTTGTAGAATGGCTTGGCCGATTGGATAACGGCATAATTCAATTAATTGTCTAGGCCGATTTTCGAACAACGTTCATCAAAATGGCTAAACTTCGCTTAGCCATCTCACCGACTAAATTTTATTGCGTTACTAACACACCAGCGTTCGTTTTGTAAGCGACATAGGCATTCTACAATCCGGCGCAGGCGGCGACATATCCACTGCGGTTGACCGTTAACGTTAGCACAATTTAACAACAAAAACAACTTTTTACTTCCCATACGTTTCAGTTACTATGAGACCTTAGCTAAAATTCTTACATCTATCATGAACTAAGCGTACAATATACCTCGACCCACCGGAAGTGCAAAAGCAGAGAGTACGAGCACACTCAAGGCCCCCCTCCTCGGGCCTGAATTCATTATTGTCCCGAGGATGCGCTTCAAAGAAACTGCTGACTTCAACTCCACTTCGATCTCTTTACTGCTACGGCGCTTTATTGCGCTTTCGGAAACTTGCTCTATTGATATCGGGGACCTAAGTTGCATATTTAATTACGAACTCTGTAACCTAAAATATCACCGTGCTATTTCCGTGTTATAGTGCACACGAAACTAAATAAAGCCGATGTAGATCAGCCTTTATTCTGTTGAAGATTAGAAAATCAAAGTTGACTAATCATTCCTAGTTCGCAGTTTTTATTAAAGCCTTAGCTTCTTAAAACTTTTATCAGAAACCTAGCAGTAAAGTTGTTATAACGGCTTAACTTGCTGGCTCGGAGATTGCATAAAACTATGACGAGAGATCTAAGAGAGACAGAGTAATTTTATCTCACAATTGCAGCAGCAACTTCTGCCAATAACTTTTACGATACAGCGTCAGATCTATATTTTTATTGCTGAAAAGGACCGGATCGATGTCAAGATATTTAATTAAAATTCGTCTATCTAGTACGTCTCCGGGAATTTACGGCATAGTAAAGCCGCTGTTCCACCCCGGCGCTCGCTGTACACGACCACGCGGCGCATTTCATCTCCGTGGGTTCGTTTATTTGACAATGTGGGTCTACGTTTCCACTGCAGCTCCATGTAATACACGAAAATTAACTGATGACTATGTACAACTGTAGCACAGTCTTTATGTCCCACTTTCGGCAATGAAGCACGCGTGTACCACGTGCATAGCGTTGACGTCGTTGAGCTGCGTGGGTACCATATTCGAGCAAGCGACGCGTGTAGCAATCATGTCATTAATTTCGTATTTGTGCGTAGCGTGTTCAAGGGTTGTAGTGGACGTTATATCACATACATTTTCTTGCAAAACGAAGCTACACATACGTGCGTAGCGTCTCCGTGTGCAGCAGTGGGGCAGCGGCTTAACACTTGACGAAGCCAAAGATGATTTGCTAAAATTATTCTGAAAGCCAGCTGCTACCAGTTTATAGAAAGTACTTCACTAGGATTGATTTGCCGATATAAAATAAACTTTCAGCGCGATATTGCTTTAAAATAACATTACAAAGGCTTTAAAATATAAATATCTCAAGGGCATTGTTTATTGTTATTTGGTAATGATAAAAAATAGAAAAAGCTCTGGGATTTAAATTCCCATTTCGTGTAGCAGAATTCTTTGATTAGCGACATGTTTTTACAGTATTGGATAAAACTGATAACAGTTTCTGAATAGTGAAAAGACACATCCACGGCTCATTGTTCTCAAAGGTATACTTCCATTGTTCTCAAAGGTATACTTCCATTCCACTCCATTTTGGTTGCCTGGAAGAAATCGCTTTAAGCGATAAGGCCGCCAGTTCCATTGCTGTTCTCTACATGTTTCGATGTAAAATTTGTCTTTATAGGGGTGATGAATAAAGAATTATCTATCTATCTATCTATCCATGTTTGTTTATGGCTGTAGCTTCACGCTATATCGGAGAAACTGATTGTCGTTTAACAGGGGCAGTTGCGAACGGTGACGTCTCCGATCTTGGCATCGGCCGGACACTCGAGACGCTGCTGGCTGCCGCCCAACCGCTTTATCTTAATGCACTCTCCTGTCCTCTCCCTTCACTGTACCCATAACTCGCTCTTCCACTCAACAATAGGGTACGACACAACAATAGGGTACACTCAATAATGGGTATATGCAAATAATTTTTTTTAAACTTTTTAAACTTTCGCGATTCGTTAGCGTAATTAATGGTTTTATTGGGTACTAGACGATCGCCTCGCGGTTTCACCCGCGTAGTTCCCGTTCCCGTGGGAATTCCAGGATAAATTATAGCCTATGTCACTCCCTGAAAAGTAAGCTTCCTAACGGTGAAAGAATTTTATAAATCAGTTCAGTAGTTTCGGAGCCTAGGTATTCAATACAAACAAACAAACAATCAAATCTTTCCTCTTTATAATATTAGTATAGATTTATCGCGTACCTTTTGTTATAGTCGCCCCGTGACCGCGTTCGCTGTAACGCAGTAGAAACGCAGGGGAAATAATAACAAAAGGTACGCGATAAATACCTGATGAAATCATTAATTTATAGATTTTTTTATATCTTTAATCGATTATTTTGAGGTAAATTACCGAAAAAAGTATAACAACCACAAAATTTTAAATTAATAATAGGTATAAAAAACGAAAAGAAAAACTGCACTCAGTTTCGGGTGATAAAAACGCTGCCATATTGGCCCCTGTTCTGTGACGTCACGCTTCACATTTTCAATTCAAAGCGCTTCTGTTTTCTGTTTCTTGATTGATTTTTCAATCAAAATTAAATTTGATACAAATAAATGATATAACCAAAATTTTACTTACAAAAAAAACACCAAACAGCCGCGAAATAATACAAAAAGATATCCCGCCCATGCCTCCTGACATGACAATACAAAATGTGAAGTGTGACGTCACGTTCGCTCTTGCCAATGGCGTTGCGTTTAGAAATTTTGCTATAGAGAATTAGAGATTTAATATATCTTCTTTTCAATGATTAAATTTCACAATAAAAACATAAAACATTTGCATATTTGCACATTTGCTCCCCTTGTTGGAGTCGAGACCCTAGGTCCGTGGGGTACCGAGGCTCTTCGTGTTTTCAAAAAACTATCTGAGCGTCTGGTCGAAGCGACGCGTGACCCGAGAGCTGGTGAATATCTGGCACAGCGTATCAGCATTGCCATACAGCGTGGCAATGCAGCCAGCGTCTTGGGGACGCTTCCGACTGGTGTTGATATGGATCAGTTGAGCTATCTGTAGACTGTTTGCAACAGTCAGCAGTTAGCTCAATTGTTTCATTTGTAAATACTAGTATAATTTTCTTTGTGAATAAAGTTAGCTTCGAACCTATAAAAAATGAAGAAATACTAAAATAAATGTACAGACATATTTCTATCTAGACTAAAGAGAATACGTTAAAACATAATTATCGTTTTTGAACTCACGTGCATAAACCCTATTGTTTCAGCTGAACAACTCGTTAGTGCGTTATTTGATACGAGACAGCGACGTATCATTCTTCCCCTCATTTTCTTTATTACGCGATTACGAAGAAAATGCTTATTTTTAGGGCTCCGTACCTCAAAAGAAAAAGGAACCCTTATAGGATCACTTTTTTTATATTGTTGTCCGTCTGTCCGTATCTCAACCATCTTTTCTCTGGAACGCGTGGAGGTATCGAATTGAAATTAACATCCAATACTCAAGTCCGTAACCTCTTGGAGCCCTGATATAAATCAAACTTCTAAGTCAACGTAATCAAAAGTTACAGCCGTTTATGTCCGACTGTTCTAAAATTTCAACGGGAATAACATGCAGACAAAACCTATAGCGTACTTCCCGTTGACCGTTATAGGTACTTCCCGCTAACCTGAAGCAAGGTCTTGTAGCACAAGTAAAGGGGAAAATCCGAAAACCGTAAATATGTAGATAATTGTTTAAAAAAAAAAATTATTCTCGTTATGGACCAGATCCGTCATTGCCGTCGAACTAGAATCATAAAATTTGGCGAGAAGCTATCCGGAACCCTCAGTGTGCGAGCCCGACTCGCACTTGACGTTTTTCTTCTTAAATACTTTGACTAGCTTCTATCTTAGCTTTATTTTGTACTAGGCCGCGGCTTCGCACGCGCTTTTCCGGGATAAAAAGTAAACTATGTCCTTCTCCGGGATACCATCTACCTCCCTGCCAAATTTCATTGAGATCTGTTCAGCCGTTTACGCTTGAAAAGGTGAAAGACAGACAGACAAAATTCGAATTTATAATTATGTATTAGTATGATGCTATACATCCAAGGAAGGATTTGGTCAATCGATTCGTAATATGGTCCGTGTGACATAATGCTACATTTTATACGAACAAGATGTATGATGGATGAAACAAGGTTCCTGAAAATTTTCTACAGCCGGGTTTCAGTTTTTTACGTAATTTACTCTTAATGACCCAAAATCGCTCGACAGTTTCGGTAAAACAAAATGTTCTGTACGCTTTACACGGAGGGACGGCGAACAAAGCAGGAATTTAATTCGGGTGTTGCCTCCTCGCAGGATGTGACGGGTTGTGACACGATGCGACGTTCTTCCCGAACGATTTTTCGCCACATTTTATTTCCTGTTACCGAGTGGGAATTTTATAACAGTGTTTAAACTCGACTGCAGTTTTCGGTAATAAAACTGCAGAAGAGCATCTATCGGGGTGGATGGTAAATTTTACTATCATACTCACTAGGTCCTACAACTTTGAAGCTTAGAATTGCACGGAATTTGGGTACCATTTATTTGTGCACATTTGTTATTTGCTACATATATTTAAGATGCAAATAAATAAACATTAACACTACCATCTTGGTATTGGGGCTCTATTAAAACTTTCTCGATTCCGGCTCTTTTTCAATTTATCGCACATCGATGCTCTGTTAAAGTAGGTAACGCGTGGCAATTTTGAGCTGCGGATTTATTAGGTTTTTTTTTTTTGTTAGAAAAAAAATGAAGTACATTAATCATTTATTATTGTTTCTGCCTTTTTTAGTACATAGATTGCTTTTCACTTAAGTACCTTGTGTTGTGATAAACGACATTTTTTGTTGTATTATAAGGCGCAAAAACAAACAACGCAGATGGTCTTCCGACCCGTGAACATGCCACATATAATTGACCATGGGAAAAACATGGATGTTCTAGTTTAAGGGGGTATAGTACCTCAAATTGCTTATTTTCAACTCCGTCGGACCTCCATATCTTCCAAACTACTGAATATTTTACTTTGAAATTTATATATGGTAAAGTTCAGGACTTATTCTATCGATCATATGTTTCAAAAACACGATGCCATAAAATGTTCTCGGTAGAAAAAAATCGCAAAGTTACCTCTAATTTTTTACTAAAACCCTAATTTTTCAATAAATACAGATGATACGATCTTGAGATTAAGCATAGTAATTGAACTAAGTTTATAGAACATTTTATATGTTGCCTTTTTTTCAATTAACTATTCTAATGTTTGTGGGGAGCAAATAACTACTAAAAACTTGATTTTTGGGCTTACGCCGCTTTGCTCTGTCCCGCTCCTGTGAACGCGAAATCCTATGCCTATCCTCTTCATACAATAACGAGGTAGGGTACCGCCTTAATATAAATAGATCTAGAGCCCTTCATAAGTACCTAATACAAAAAAATACAAAATACAAAAACGTTTATTTTAGAAATGTGTGTAACAATAGAGGTAGAGCACTGTCTCCTGTGGTAGCTACAATGTAGCTGTGTTACAGGCGAACAGGATACGCACATACCGATATGTATGATGTATCCAATTCGCTTATGATGACATCTACGCGTGAATCTGATGATTTTGATGGTTGTTTCGTTTAATGGCTAGAGAGCTAGAGACAAAATCTACAAAAAGATTCCTGCATCTTTCGTTTCGGACTTTCAAATTGTTCCTTACATCACATAGAAAACCATTTTTTCCGAGGAAGTTGGAGTTGTGTTTATTACAAGCTTTTATGTGACTTGCAATTTATGTAACTATGTTTGTAAGGGTGGAATCTTGCAACTCTTTTGAAGCAGATATCTTCAACCGATTGAGCTGAAATTTTGTATACACGTTAAGTTTGGATGACAATGCATTAAAAGCTTGTTTTTAAAATGGTTTTTAAAATTATTAAAACTTATTTTATTTTTGAGTTGTTGATTTCTATGGTCATTTGCTACCGGATAGCATCTGTGTGTTTGCACCGGTTGGCGCCGCGCCAAGCTGGGCGTGTGGGCTAGCAATAACCATGATGCTCATTCACATTAGTTTTAGTTTTACCGATACATGTTTGATGTGTATCTGTGAAAGTGTACCTATTTAGTCTTGTTGACAGCGAAGACGAGCGACCAGATATACGAGGAAGTTTCCACAAGTGTTACGAATACGTTTTCGTTGAAGTAACGTGACTTCTGGCATCGGATAGGAATCTTTAACACACATGTTTCCACGTTTGTCATTCTAAGAAACAATTTATGGTATGAGAAGTCATTAACGCCTCATGTTATTCATACTGCTATTAATATCTTCGCTTAATTCTCATTAATTCGCTTAACCCAACCAATTGAAACCCGAGAAACCTTACTCTCTGACAGGACTATA